>JAQPPZ010000300.1:0-557708 GCA_028583015.1 Wollemia nobilis | reverse complement strand
TGATGATGGGAGACACCTAGCCACAACCTGCAGGCGACGATAGAACATTCGTGCGGGCGGTTACAAGGAATCCCGCATTCTATGTAATGATGTCCGAAGGGGGTCGGGTCTGTGATAAAAGGAGTGCATATATTGTAAAAAGGGTTCTTGGCCATTTTTGGAGATAACTGCTGTATTTCCGAATTCGAAACCTCTGTTATGAAATTTGTGTGAATTTTTCTATGTTATAATAGTTCTGCTTCACACAATGGCAGGTGGTGAAGGCTTCTCATCAAAAAAAGCACCATTGTTTGACAGAACTAAGTACACATTTTTGAGACTCAGGATACAGACATATCTTTGTGTTTTGGGATATGACATTTGGGATTCAGTAGATAGTGGATACACAATACCCACCACTTATCCAACTGATGCTGTTGATAAGAAACTGTTTGAGAATGACTCAAAATCAAAAAATGATATCATGTGTGGATTAGTGGACAGTGTACAGGTAAATATTATGGGTTTTAAAATGGTAAAGGAAATATGGGACAAACTGAAGAGCATTCATGAAGGAGACGTTAAGATCAAGGAGGCCAAGTTACAAACACATCGAGCTTAGTTCGAAGTATTAAATATGAATGCCGATGAGAATATAAAGACATATATGCTGAGAATTAATGAAGTCATTAATGCGATTAGAGGACTCGACACGAAAATCAAAGATTCTCTCATCATAAAAACAGTATTAAGATCCCTTCCCCAAAGATTTGATTCTAAAGTTTCAGCTATAGAAGAAGCTAAAGATCTAAATTATTTTAGTATGGATGAGATGCATGGTTATTTGACTACATATGAGATGAGAATAGGAAAATCTAAACCCACATACAGAGAAGTTGCTTTTAAATCCCATAAAAATATGAAAGCAAAACAAGAATCCGAGGAAGAAGAGCCATCAGATGAAATGGAAGCAAAATTTGTTCAAAAAATAAAAAGGAAAAAAGGAAAATACAGAGGAAAGTTACCATTTAAATGTTTCAACTATGGAGCCATTGGGAATTTTACAACTAAATGTCCACTTAATGAGAAGAACAGAAGTGTTGAAGGATCACACGAAGAAAGAAGTGACTGGAAGAAAAACAAATTTTAGAAAAGGCAACTTCAAGAAGAAAAGTTTCATCTCCAAGAATGTTAGTTCATCAAAAGATAGCTCTAGTGAGGATTTTGAAAAGGAAATAGGTGAAGCTCTTTTCATGGCACTCAAAGAAGAAAAACCAGAAAAAGAATAGGAATGTGATGAAGAAGAAATTGACACAGAAGTGAATTTGTAAGAGGAACTAATTGCAGCTCTAGATGAATTGAAGATAGAAAGAAAAAAGAATAAGAAAATTTTAAGAAAGCTTGAGGATGCAAATGAAATCATAACAAATTTGAAAGTATAGATAGAAGAATCTAAGAAAATATCCGAAGATATCAAAGTGCAAATAACCATGAAAATAGATTATTATAGCAAGCTAGAAGAAGAGATTGTTGGTTTAATAATGCAACTAGAAGAGATGAATCAAAAAATTAGTTGTTATCACAAACGTGAAGAAAGTTCTATGAAGCTAGATAAGATCATAAATAACCAAAAGACTATAGGCATAAAATTTGGTTTGGGTTTTGATGAAGGAGAATCATCAAATGGATCAAAGGCCATAAATGAAGAATCCACAAAGAATGAAGAGAAGAAATAGGTTGATCAAGCAAAAACGAATCATGCAAAGGAAATCAATAATGCAAGGCATGAAAGAAGAATTGACAATGATGGCTTCACCAATGTGTTGAGTGTTAATTTGTCATATTACAAATAATAACACGCAACTTAGAGTCTCGAACAAAAGACTCTTTCTTGCAAAGAAATAATTTATTTTATTTTCCTTCCTTTTATTATTTCTCCAAGCTTCTTTGTGAAACAGCTTTTACGTATATAAAAATGAATTTCAATTTAATACATACAACTGATATATCCCAGAATAACTCAAATCCTGCAGATAGCTGTTAACAAGGGGCCTTTGTTGATTCTCAATGAACTTTATAATCTTGACTTGTTTGATTAATCAAAAATAAACAAAAATCCTTTTGATGTTCTAATATTCACAATTTATTCTAAGGTTAACCTGTTCGTTTTATCTCTATTCAATAGTTCTGTTATTTCAATGTTAGTCTCTGACATGAAATTAAGCATATCAAGGAATAAAACAGAAACTGTTATTTTTGAGTCAGCTGGAAAATAATGAAGGATATTAAAATGGTTAACGATCTCCTCCCTGCAAAATCCCAAGTTAAGAGATGAAGTCCCCAAAACAACCCAACCGATCAGATCCGTACTAACACACAATCTAATCAGATCGGATGCAAGACTCTAAGGAAAAGAATATAACCGCATCATTCTACCATTCACCTATCGTAACCCATCCCATGGCGTAAACGAAATAGATACAAGACAAAATGATGCAACGGAAAGATTGACAATGAAAACAATAGTTTTGGCTTCGATCTCCTTTTGATTTTACACACAAAAGTCGTGTTACCAAAGAAAAATCCTTTATTTCAATAAATAATGCTTTTTGTTACAGTCTCCAGCCCAGTATCCATCTACATTTCTGCTATTTAACCTTTCTGTCGCGCGTTCTCGGCTGTTCCATGACGCTTCGTTTCGACTCCCGGGACCCTTCGCTTCAATTCCCGCCTTTTGGTATTCTAACCTTTGCGTGCATTCGTAACGCTCGATCTCTGCGGCCAGTAACTGTTGTTATGAAACGTTACTCTGGTTCTGTCATTTCTGCCACGTGTCCTGCGTCTCCTGCACCTTTCGTAACGCTTTCCCATGGAAATCTCGACAGAATTTGCATTTGGCCTCTTCCGTTTCCTAGCCGCGATAACGCGACATGTCGCGATAACGCGACATGTCGTGATATCGTGACATGTCGCGATATCGCGACATGTTCTTGGTCCGTACGCCCGTAGTAGCTCGTTGTAGCGATATCGCTACCGACTTTGCTTTGCCTTCTTTTCAAAAAGTGGTAGCGATATCGCTACCACTTTGGTTCCGAGCCTTCCTTCGATGAAGTGGTAGCGATATCGCTACCACTTTGGTTTCGAGCCTTCCTTCGATGAAGTGGTAGCGATATCGCTACCACTTTGGTCTCGAGCCTTTTTTTTGCAAAGTGGTAGCGATATCGCTACCACCTTGCTTTCACGCCTTTTGCTTTGTAAAGTGGTAGCGATATCGCTACCACTCTTCTTTCACGCCTTTGCTTCACGAAGTGGTAGCGATTCGCTACCACTTTTCTTTCGAGCCTCCGCTTCACGAAGTGGTAGCGATTCGCTACCACCTTTCTTTCGAGCCTCCGCTTCACGAAGTGGTAGCGATTCGCTACCACTTTTCTTTCGAGCCTCCGCTTCACGAAAAAGTAGTGAAATGATTACCACTTTCAACCTTGTGCTTCCTCTCGGCAACTTGTAGCGAAATCGCTACCATTCTCAACTTTCCGTACGCTTCCAAAAAATGCGTCGCGATTTCAATTTTTCGCAGCGATGGAGAGACAGGTCACGATTTCGCGACATGTCGCGATATCGCGACATGTCGCGATTTCGCGACCCTTTCAACACTTAGGCATTTTTCTTCTTTTCTTCATTTTTAGCATCCGGGTCTTTGAGATCTTCCCTAAAACCTGCAAAAACAAAGGTGGGTCCCCACTTTTGGGGTGTGTTGTGGATGAACCACAACAAATGGCGACTCTACTGTCAAATGCTCTTGAGCATTTTAGTAAGAACCCAACCTAACACAAATCACAAATTTGAAAACATGGGTTAGCCCATAATCAATATAACTAATGCCCAAAATCAGAAGTACATGAATTATCAGAATCATCAAGTACTAGCTCGGTGTGTGCAATGAATTCCTTTCCTTATCATTTGAATTTGATCCACATTCCATCATCGGTTTTGCATGAATGCATATGCGAAATTGTGAATGATTTGTGTATCCTACTGAATATGCCATGAGAAAATGCATAGTCACTCTTGTAGTATTATGTGCAAACATTCAAGATAGCCAAACCCTCTTAGGATCCACTAGTGAACGGTTCATTATATCCCAAAGTTGGTTATGAGTCCCTACTATCTTGAACCCATGTGCAAGTGGATGTGAAATCAGAACTTTGGGGAATCGGACTCCCAACCAACCGAGATGAGAGTTTAACCCTATCCTTACTATTCTGATTTAGAATTCTTTACCTCACTTTGAGCAAAATAACTAAACCAATTATGGAAGAAATGGTCAGGCTAGTCTAACCCTCTAGACAATCGGTGGTCTTATTTTTTAGGCAAGACATGATGCCATGCATGGGCCTATCTAACCCCATAATCCAAAACTTATCTTCATTTCTTTGGACCTTGGGGATGACTACCCATCCCTTGCAGAGGACAAGTAGTACGATCCTTACAATCCAATATAAGGATGAGATGGGAAAAATTTATTTATTTTACTTCTTGGACCTTGGGGATGACTACCCATCCTGGTTAGGGACAAATAGTACGATCCTTACAACCCAAGATTTTAAATGTAAATGGAAAATATTAATCTTGTTACTTAGACCTTGGGGATGACTACCCATCCTTTGCAGAGGACAAATAGTACGATCCTTACAATCTAAGACTTAATACAAAATGAAACATAAGAGCTTTGGGGAATCGGATTCTCAACCAACCGAGATGAGAATTTATGCCCTATCCTTACTACTCCATGTGGGTCCAATCAAAGCTTTGGGGAATTAGATTCTCAACCAACCGAGATGAGAATTTAACCCTATCCTTACTACTCCGATTTTAGGCTTTAAGCTCTATGGAAGTGGTCAAAACCACTATTTTTAGGATCATGTTGCATAATAGGATAGACATGAAAACCATTTTCGCCCAACCTTTTCCTCCAAGTTAGGTTTTGATCATTTTGCTCAAGATCCCTTTTAATGTATGAAACGTGCTTGGTCCTAGATACTTCAAGACTCAGTTTCCTAACCTTAGGATTTACTTAGATTTATGTTATAACATAACCCTAAGAGGATTCAACATACTCAAATGAATTGCACCTAAGATGCATATGCCACTACGGTGAAATGTATGAAAAGTGAGATGGAACATGAATGCATTATTTCTTGAATTGCAAATGAGATGATTTGTCATGCAAAACTGACTTTTTCATGCATCACAAGCTTCAAATGATCTAAATTAACTGTTTGTATTACATGTGGAGCTTTTACAACATGATTCCAATGTTTCATATTCTCCCAATCTTAGGCATGTGTTCAACATCAAGCTTTTATTCCCCTCTTTTTTTTTTTTTAATAAGGCAATGAAAAGGAAATCAAAGGAACACCACCGCCTAAATGTCCAACCTGCACACAAACGCAAAAACCCAACATTAATACAAGAAAAACCTGAAATAAAAAAATGAATACATACTAACATATCAAATCTGCACATCAAGAAACTAAATTACAGCATTGACACAAAACTAGATATCTCCTGAAACACACACTTAAGTATCAAATCTGCACACAAAGAAACAGATCACAACATTAATACAAAGCTTAGACATGTCAAAAAAAAAATAATACACACCTAAACATGAAAAATGAAAGCAAGAAATTACAACGTTATTACATATAATACAAAGCCCAACCACCTCATGCTTGAAAGTAATGCTTCAAGTGCAACCCATTGATAGGTAGTGCCAAATCCTTTCCATCCAAGGTTTTTAGTCTAAAACTATTTTCCCCTAGGATCTCTGAAATCTGGTAGGGACCTAACCAAAGGTAATCAAATTTATCATGTTCCCCCTTCTTCTCATGTCTTTTGTCCCATAACAACACTAAATCTGAAATTTTAAACGCCTTGGCCTTAGACCTTTTGTCAAACCATATTTTTACAATGTCTTGGTGTTTACTAAAATGAAGCATAGCTTCATCCCTTTTTTCATCCAAGCGCATTAATTGCGTTAGTCTAGACTCAAGTTTATCATTAGTTCCAAAATAATCTTTCATGAAGTGCAGCGTTTGTAATCTGAGATTTGCAGGAAAAATGGGATCTTGTCCATAAACCAGATGGTAAGGAGATGTCCCTATTGCTTCTTTGACTCTGATTCTGTCAGCCCAAAGGGCCAACTTAAGCTTATTGTGCCAGTCCCACGGATTCCTTTCCAACAATTTTTTTATGACAGTCAACAGATTCTTATTGGATGACTCGGCCAATCCGTTACCTTGAGGGTAATAATTGGAGGAGAACTTTAAACTCACGCTGTTATCAAATGCCCAATTAGCAAACTCTAGAGAGGAAAAGGCCGAACCATTATCACTTACGATGGAGTTAGGCATCCCGAATCTAGTGACAATGTTATCTTCTAAAAATTTAATGACCACCTCTGCAGTAGCATTCTTTGTGGGGATAGCTTCGGTCCATCTCGTGCAATAATCCGTAGCCGTCAGAATATATTTGTGAGCATCGGATGAATTGGGGCTGATAATCCCAATAAAATCCAGGCCCCATTGCGCGAAAGGTCTGGACTCGATTACGGACTGTAAAGGCATGGAAGCGTTTCTGTCTCTATTGGCTGCAGTTTGACATATGTGACATGACCTCACATGAGAATGGGCATCCTTGAATAGTTGAGGCCAATAATAACCGGCTCTGAGGATTTGATGGGCTGTGGCATTAGCAGACCCATGCCCTGTCCCATGTTTACCATGAAACTCTTCGAGTATTCGCACTGCCTCCTCTTGATCAACGCAACGAAGGTAAATACCTTCATGGTTCTTTTTGTATAATGTGCCAGATCTAACTAGAAAATTAGCAGACTTCAAACGCAAGGCTCTGCGCTGAGTAGCATTCAAAAATGATGGACACCTACCATTTAGTAGATAGTACACCACATCTGCATACCACTCCTCCTTGGTTACATCAGCGACTTCATAATGTTGACAAGGAATTGCGAGATCCTCGTTTCGCGATTGCCTTAGCTAACCCTTGCCCCCGCACTATCTTCATCGATTGAATCTCCAGATCAAATTCCTGCAAAGTTGAAACCCACTTACCACGCTTCTCACCTAATTCATTCTGAACGAACATGGCTTTGACAGCAGGATCTGGGACGATAGCAAAGACCCTACTGTGGACTATGTAGTGCCTGAATTTTTTTACAGTCTTAACCAGCGCATACATTTGCTTGTCTAGGGTAGAATATCTCAGCTTCGCATCTTTGAGAGGACTACTCAGGAAAGCAATGGGATTTTCAATGCTGCCTTCACTCTTCTGAGTTAAAACACTCGCAAAGGAGTGATCTGAAGCAAATGTGTAGATATAGAAAGGCTTCGTATAATCGGGACTCACCAAAATCGGGGCTTTAGAAATCGCATCCTTGATATTATCAAAAGCCTCTATCCTTTCATCTTTCCAAATGATCTGGACCTCTTTCTTTAGCATGTCGTTCAAAGGTCCTGCTATCTCTGCAAAATCTGCGATAAATTTTCTGACAAAATTGATCTTTCCGAAAAATGATCTCAACCCCTTCTTGCTATTGGGACGAGGAATTTGCTGTATGGCTTCTATTCTCTCAGGGTCAATGGAAATTCCATCCTTAGATATTATATGCCCCAACAGTTTTCCTTCTATTACCCCGAAGATGCACTTCTTTGGGTTGAGAGATATACCATGTTCCCTGCATCTTTGAAAGACTTTCTTAAGATCCCTGACATGGTTTTCCCTGTTCTTAGAAAATACAGGAATGTCATCGACGTAAACAATGATGCACTTACCAATAAGCCCTTTAAAAGCAAAATCCATAGCTCGCTGGAAAGTGGCACCTGCGTTCAATAGTCCGAAGGGCATTCTCCTGTATGCAAAGGTGCCCCATTTTGTCGTAAAGCAGTCTTCATCCTATCACTAGGATGGATAAGGACCTGATTATATCCCGAATAACCATCCAGGAATGACATCATCTCCGACCCGTTTACCTTTTGGAGTATTTCATCGATGGTGGGTAACGGGTAGTTGTCCTTTTGGGATGCCTTATTGAGATTTCTGAAATCAATGCACAACCTTATTTCTCCACTCTTTTTCCTCACAGGGACTAGGTTAGCAACCCACGTGGAATGCCTAACGGGAAAGATGATCTTAGCTTCTAACAGTCGCTTCACCTCTTTCTCTATCAAGGGTTCTAATAATGGATTAACTCGCCTTTGTCTTTGCCTGAAGGGCTTGGACTCTGGCTTCAGTGGAATCGTGTGCATTATGACATTCCGATCATAGGTTTTCAACTCCTTATAACTCCAAGCAATGCAATCTATGTATTCTTTTAATGCATTTGCTATGGAATCCTTCTCCCGCTTGGTACATGCTTTTGCTATGAATACCTCCCGGGATTTTCTGCACTTCCAATGTTAACCAAATCATAGGCCTCTCCAGGAGATGGAACCCTTTTACCTTTTCTTGGTTTGCATCCGATATCAAAGATTTTTTCTAATGAAGCTATCTCATCAGGCATCCTGTTGTTTTTTACAGGATTTTTATCTTTCGAAACTACCTCCTCTACGTCCCTTTCTTCTTCATCTATGTACTGCTTTTCAAATATACCAGAATTAGTGACAAAATGAAATATGTGCCCGTCACTATCAAATACTTGGAAGTTCGTAACATTATCTGGTATCGAGGGACAAGGGACCAACTCTATAGAGAACTTCTTGCATTTCTTATGGTCCACTGGCTTCAACATACTCGCTGCTACAGCTAGGGAGTCTGCCAGACGATTGCCCTTTCTCGAGATCAGAGAAATGTTAAAGGCGTCAAACTCATCTATTAAATCTCTGACCCTAGTTCGGTAAAGCCTGAGCCGCCTGTCCTTGCATATGTATTGTCCCCTCACTTGTTTCACCACCAGTTCCGAATCACCAAGGACTTTGATATATTTAATTTTCTTTCGAATGGCCAGCTGTAGTCCAAGAATCAAAGCCTCATATTCTGCCATATTGTTGGTGGCAAGGAACTGTAGTCTGTATGCAGCGAATATAGGCTCCTGGTCCGAACATGACAATTCAACACCGGCTCCTGCTCCTTGTCTGGACCTGGATCCATCAAATCTTAAGGTCCAAATGTCTTGATGTCCTTCAGTAAAGTTGCGCCCAATCCTTTCATCATGGGTATTTTTGAGTGCTTCTATGTCCAAACAGTATGCTCCCAACTCAGCTTCAATGTACTGGATCTCGTTCGGCTTGTTGTAATCTGTGATCATCTCTTTGAGTCGGGGTTCACTGTCAATTCGAATTTGATTGGCCACTCCCCTCCAAGGCAGCCACATGTGTGAAGAGTCTGTCACAATGTAACCGTTTAGGTTCTTACTCCAATCTCTTCCCAATACCATGCCATATTTGATAGGAATATCGAGCACCAATATGTCTATGCGCTGTTGAACTCTGGGTTCTGAATTGACTTGAATATGCACATCACCCAGCTCTCCTACTGCCTCCATGGTTGACCTGTCCAACTGCACCACCCTGCTCCTAGAAGGCTTTGGTGTAAGTCCCAATATTTTATAGATTTCTAAGGGCATGATAGTAGCCGAGGCCCCTGAGTCTATTAAACAATTGTGCAAGTTTTTACTTGCAATTCTAATGGTTACCAAAAAGGGAGGTATATCTCATTTTTCTTTTTGTACAACCACTTGGGACTCAAGCACTTTTAGCTTCATGAACTTGTGCAGATGGATTTAATCCTTTTGGTGAACTCACTTCTTGGCCTAATAATCGGGCCATGTCATACATCGATACATTGGCCCTATTCTTCTTCATATCTTCCACCAAATCGTAAGTGAGCTTTTCTGGATTTGGCAAGTTTTGCATCATCTTAGACTTTTCGACCTTCGATGGAGGAGGGGGATTGACATCTCCTTTAGGGTCGGGAGGGAGTAATTGATTATTAGGAGGAGCGAGAGGAAGTTTTGGGCTCTTTAGAACTCCTAGTGTAATATTTGTGATTTGCTTTCCCAAAACGTTTGTTTGCATGAACTTCCAAAGCTTCTTCATCTTCGCTTCCAAAAAATTCTACATCCTCCTCTTCTTCACTTTCATGGGAATGTATGACCTCCGTTAGCATAGACTCCGGTTTCACGTGGCCACAGTGCAGGCAATCATTATCACAAGATCCTGCATCTCCACAGTCTTCCGAAATGTCTACCTGGTTGGCAACGGGATTGGGTACCCGCCCGTTGTTAGGTTGCGTGTTATACATTCCTTTTCCTCTATGATTGTGAGGTCGGTTATGGCCCATGGCCTGATCAACTTTTTTATTGACATTCCCCACTGTTACCAACACCTTGGCCAACGTTTCTTTCATATTTTCTATGGCCGCTTCGGACCCTTGTGGTTGAGGCACTGCAATTGCAGGTCCAGTTGTGTTGGCTGCATTAGCCACCTCTGGACTGGGTACAATGGCTTGGGTTTGGGCAGGTGGATTCCATCCTGGATTCCCATTTTGAATGGCTTGAGTTTGGGCAGGTGGATTCCATCCTGGATTCCCATTTTGAATGGCTTGAGTTTGGGCAGGTGGATTCCATCCCTGATTCCCATTTTGAATGGCTTGAGTTTGGGCAGGTGGATTCCATCCTGGGTTCACACTTTGAATGGGAGTGATTGTTGGATAAGTCGCTGAGCTTGGCGTGTTAATTGGAGCAAACCCCGACATGGTCAACAGATTATTGCCCATACCGAACCCATGCAAACCCATCGAGTTATTTTGAATCAAACTCTGTGTTTGAACAACGGCATTCGGATAACCTGACAATGGCGTAACTTGGGTGGGTGTTTGGAAGTTGTTCAACATCGGAGCCTGTGGTGCTACTACCTGGTTCATCATGGCAAATTGGTCGTATGGGCCATATTGTCCCATCCCAGTCAATTGAGACAATCCTGCGCCTGGCAGGTTCATCTGTTGTTCGAGAGTCATTGTTTCTGCATAAGCCAAAGGAAGGGTTGTAACCTGAGGGTTCCTTCTAGTCAACAAAGATGTTAAAGGATCTAAGGCTCCGAAGTATAGCTGCAAGGCAATTGCAGGGTCTACCGCAAAGTGACGAGTCACATTCGTATATAGCTTTTGAAATCTCTGATTGAACGTTCGAATGGGTTCATTGGTTTGTCTTTTGCAAGATACGAAGAAATTGTATGTCATGGAGGGATCTACTAACTGTCTGAATTGACCTATGAACGCAGTTTCTAGCTGGGCCCATGAAGTTATGGACCCTGCTGGCAAATTTCGATACCATTCGTTAGCAATGTGGTCTAGACTAGCAGGGAAAACTCGACAGGCAACATCCTCGTGAGTAACCCCCTGCCTAAACATGTAATCTTTATAGATTTGGACATGATCTTCTGCCGTTGTTGGACCATCATGAATGAATTTGGGTAATCCCCTTTCAATGTTTCTAGGCAAGTCGTGGACTGCCCCGGGAATATCTAAAGGGGAACTCTGAGCACCATACCAAAGGGCAGGTGGTTGTTGTTGTTGTTGTTGGGCCATGTTATTCAAAGGTGTCAACCCTGTGGGAACAATTGGAACTCCCGGAACTGTGGAGACAGATACAACTGGTGTTACTATCCCACCTGAACTTAAGGGTTCAGGCCCACTAGAGGTACTTGAGTCCAAAGAAATCCCTAACTCAAGTATACTGGGTGGTATTTCAACTTCTAATGTTTTGTTTTTCGGCCTCCTAGCAGTGGGAGAAAGGCTTTGGAAGATAGTTTCCCCTGTGGTTTTAGACCTAGTAGCAATGTACTCAGGTTGGGCCAGCTTGGAAACTCTAGGACTCTAAAATATTTCTCAACTCTGCTGCCAGATAAAATGTCTAAATGTTACACCTGCAAGCACAATAGGTGGAAACAAAACTACCCACGTTAATTGTTAGAACAAATCAAAATTGCAAAGCAATACAGAAGGCCCTCCTTCTAGCGCCAAAATGTTGAGTGTTAATTTGTCATATTACAAATAATAACACGCAACTTAGAGTCTCGAACAAAAGACTCTTTCTTGCAAAGAAATAATTTATTTTATTTTCCTTCCTTTTATTATTTCTCCAAGCTTCTTTGTGAAACAACTTTTACGTATATAAAAATGAATTTCAATTTAATACATACAACTGATATATCCCAGAATAACTCAAATCCTGCAGATAGTTGTTAACAAGGGGCCTTTGTTGATTCTCAATGAACTTTATAATCTTGACTTGTTTGATTAATCAAAAATAAACAAAAATCCTTTTGATGTTCTAATATTCACAATTTATTCTAAGGTTAACCTGTTCGTTTTATCTCTATTCAATAGTTCCGTTATTTCAATGTTAGTCTCCGACATGAAATTAAGCATATCAAGGAATAAAACAGAAACTCGTTATTTTTGAGTCACTGGAAAATAATGAAGGATATTAAAATGGTTAACGATCTCCTCCCTGCAAAATCCCAAGTTAAGAGATGAAGTCCCCAAAACAACCCAACCGATCAGATCCGTACTAACACACAATCTAATCAGATCAGATGCAAGACTCTAAGGAAAAGAATATAACCGCATCATTCTACCATTCACCTATCGTAACCCATCCCATGGCGTAAACGAAATAGATACAAGACAAAATGATGCAACGGAAAGATTGACAGTAAAACAATAGTTTTGGCTTCGATCTCCTTTTGATTTTACACACAAAAGTCGTGTTACCAAAGAAAAATCCTTTATTTCAATAAATAATGCTTTTTGTTACAGTCTCCAGCCCAGTATCCATCTACATTTCTGCTATTTAACCTTTCTGTCGCGCGTTCTCGTCTGTTCCATGACGCTTCGTTTCGACTCCCGGGACCCTTCGCTTCAATTCCCGCCTTTTGGTATTCTAACCTTTGCGTGCATTCGTAACGCTCGATCTCTGCGCCGTAACTATTGTTATGAAACGTTACTCTGGTTCTGTCATTTCTGCCACGTGTCCCGCGTCTCCTGCACCTTTCGTAACGCTTTCCCATGGAAATCCCGGCAGAATTTGCATTTGGCCTCTTCCGTTTCCTAGCCGCGATAACGCGACATGTCGCGAAATCGTGACATGTCACGATATCATGACATGTCGTGATATCGCGACATGTTCTTGGTCCGTACGCCCGCAGTAGCTCGTTGTAGCGATATCGCTACCGACTTTGCTTTGCCTTCTTTTCAAAAAGTGGTAGCGATATCGCTACCACTTTGGTTCCGAGCCTTCCTTCGATGAAGTGGTAGCGATATCGCTACCACTTTGGTTCCGAGCCTTCCTTCGATGAAGTGGTAGCGATATCGCTACCACTTTGGTCTCGAGCCTTTGTTTCGCAAAGTGGTAGCGATATCGCTACCACCTTGCTTTCACGCCTTTTGCTTTGTAAAGTGGTAGCGATATCGCTACCACTCTTCTTTCACGCCTTTGCTTCACGAAGTGGTAGCGATTCGCTACCACTTTTCTTTCGAGCCTCCGCTTCACGAAGTGGTAGCGATTCGCTACCACCTTTCTTTCGAGCCTCCGCTTCACGAAGTGGTAGCGATTCGCTACCACTTTTCTTTCGAGCCTCCGCTTCACGAAAAAGTAGTGAAATGATTACCACTTTCAACCTTGTGCTTCCTCTCGGCAACTTGTAGCGAAATCGCTACCATTCTCAACTTTTCGTACGCTTCCAAAAAACGCGTCGCGATTTCAATTTTTCGCAGCGATGGAGAGACAGGTCACGATTTCGCGACATGTCGCGATATCGCGACATGTCACGATTTCGCGACCCTTTCAACACTTAGGCATTTTTCTTCTTTTCTTCATTTTTAGCATCCGGGTCTTTGAGATCTTCCCTAAAACCTGCAAAAACAAAGGTGGGTCCCCACTTTTGGGGTGTGTTGTGGATGAACCACAACACAATGTCACACATCAAATAAGAAGAAGATTTATGGCTCCTACAACAACATGGCAAAGACCACCACCCAGGTTCAATCATCTCTTTTCTGGTTACTATTTTAAATGCAATGGTTATGGACATAAGATCTCAGATTGCAAGTATAATATAGGACCAAGGAATTTTACCAATAGAAATGCTTTTTCACCTTTGATGGATTATGCAGTAGAATATTATAATTGTCATAATTTTGGGCATATTGCAAGAAATTGTCGAAGTACATTTGCATCAAATCAATTTTAGGGAAGAAAATTTAAGCCAAATAGAATAAGATAAAATAGAAAATTTCTTGAAAAACATGCACAAGCTACTGAAAAAGAAAATCCAAAACAAGAGCCCAAAATTGTAATCAAACCTGAGTGGAAAGAAACAGAGTGACCTAAGGAAGAAAATGAATCCTTGATCGTATAAACGACATTTAAAGCACAAAATAAATCCACACCATGGATACTTGATAGTGGATGCTCTAGTCATATGATAGGTGACAAAAAAAAATTGAGAAGTTGCAGCAATATGAAGGTGGTTCAGTAAAGTTTGGAAACAATGATGGAGCTAAGATAGTTTGCAGAGGTTCAGTTAAGATTAGTGATGGAAAAATCAGGTCAAAAGAAGTCTTGTTTGTGGTTGGTCTGAAGCATAACTTGTTGAGCGTAAGTCAGATTTGTGATAGAGGTCATGAAGTGATCTTTAAGAAGCAAGGTTGTGAATTCAGAAAGGTAAACAATGGGAAGCTGATAGCAATTGTATCAAGGACATCTGGAAAACTACACACTCTCTCAAAGAATTCAAAAGGAGCTTGCATTATTGGACATGAAGAAGAGAATTGGTTGTGGCACAAGAGGCTTGGGCATATCAATTTTGACAATCTAGTAAAAATTAGCTCAAAGAAAGTAGTGAGAGATATTCCCACCATTGGCAAACCATCAAATAGCATTTGTGCTTCATGTCAAAAGCGGAAGCAAACTAGAGTCTCATTTAAAATAAAAGAGTACTACACAAGCAAACCTTTGGAACTAATACATACTGATTTATGTGGACCCATGAGAACACAAAGCATAAACGGTGACAAATATTTCATGTTGTGTATAGATGACTATTCCAGGATGACATGGGTACTATTTTTGAAGCATAAATTAGAAGCTTTTGAGATGTTCAAGGTTTTCAAAAACCAAGTTGAGAATCAAATAGGAAAAATGATTAAATGTTTAAGGTCAAACGGAGGAAGAGAGTTCATTTCAGAGGATTTCACAGAGTATTATGAAAAATATGGCATTAGGAGATAGTTTTCAGCAACCAAGACATCTCACTAGAATGGTATGATAGAAATAAATAACAAGATAGTGCAGGAAATGGCATGGACTATGTTGACTAAGAGTAAAGTAGCAAATATATTTTGGAAAGAGGCAGTCCATACTACGATATACATCCAAAATAGGTGCATGTTGAGAACGCATGAAACCAAAACTTCTTATGAGTTGTGGTTCGGTAAAAAGGCAACAACAAGATACTTTAAAGTTTTTGGCAGTAAGTGTTACATCAAAATAACTGAAGAAAACCTTGGTAAGTTTGAAGATAGAGTGGATGAAGGTATTTTTCTTGGCTATTCGTCAAAAAGAAAAACTTACAAATGTACAACAAGAGGCTAAGGAAAATTGTGGATAGTGTCAATGTTAAAGTTGATGAAGGAAGGAAACGCGTAATTAGCTATGAAGAGAACTACCCAATTTATTAAGAGGTCATTGAAGGAGATAAGGAAAAGGAAACAAAAAAGAAACCAAAAATTGACTTAGAGGATTCAAACAGTGATTCAAAAGTGGAAGAAAACAAGAAATTCAAAACAGGCAACTGGTAGAAATATCATCCTAGAGAGCAAATAATTAGAGACCCCATAGTTGGTGTTCATACAAGAAGAAGATTAGTAAGTAAATACTCTTTATTATCCAGCATTGAGCCCAAAAATATTGCTAACACAAGAAAATATGAAAGTTACGTAAAGGCAATAAATGAATAATTAGATCAGATCAAGAAAAACAAGACTTGGCAGTTAGTACCAAGACCCGTAAATAAAATGTAATCGGTACTAAATGGGTCTTTCAAAATAAATTGAATGAATACGGATAGGTAGTTAGGAAAAAATCAAGATTGGTATGCAAAGGCTATGCACAAGTTGAAGGTATTGACTTTGAGGAAACCTTTGAACCTATGGCCAGACTAGAGGCAATTAGAATGTTTTTGGCTTTAGCAGTTTACAAGAATTTCAATGTTTATCAAATGGATTTGAAATCAGCATTTTTGAATGCGAAACTTGAAAAAGAGGTTTATATTGAGCAGCCAAATGGTTTCCATCTTGGTGATGATCCCAACTTTGTTTGCAAGTTGAAGAAAACATTATATGGCTTAAAACAAGCACCCCGAGCATGGTATGCCAGGCTAGACAATTATCTTACTCAACAAGGGTTCAAGAAAGGTATGGTGGATAGTAGTTTGTATGTCAAAACAGAAAATGGTCATCATATTGTTCTTATTGTATACGTAGATGATATCATATTTGGAAACAACAAAGATGAGTTGTGTAAAGATTTAGCAAATAAGATGCAGAAAGACTTTGAAATGTCAATGATTGGTGAACTTTTGTATTTCCTCAGATTGCAAGTTAATCAAAAGGAGAAGGGAATATTTATTTCTCAAATTAAATATGTGAAAGAGATACTGATAAAGTTCACAATGGAGGATTGTAATCCAGTTAGCACTCCCATGACGACAAGTTACAAATTGAGCAAGGATGACAAATCTCCACATGTTGATCAACTACTATGTATAGATCTATGATTGGGAGCTTACTGTACTTGACAACTACCAGACCAGATATTTTGCAGGCAGTATGCATAATAGCATGATTTCAGGCTAGTCCCAAGGAGACTCATGTGACAACAGTGAAGAGGATTCTTCGGTACCTCAAGTGTACTATGGAGTATGGGTTATGGTATCCAAAAGGTAAGGACTTCACCCTTATTGCATATTCAGATGCAGATTGGGTAGGATTTCTAGATGACAAGAAGAGTACCAGTGGAGGTGCATTCTATATTGGAGACAAGTTGGTCATGTGGCATAGTAAGAAATAGGATTCAGTCTCTTTATCCACAACAGAGGCAGAATACATTGCAACAACAACATGTTGTACATAGGTTTTATGGATAAAACAAACTCTGAAGGATCTTGGCATTAATTTTAGTGATTCAATTTCAGTTAAGCGTGATAAAACCAGTGCCATTAACATCTCAAAGAAATTGGTTATGCATTCTCGCACAAAACATATTGCTATCCGGTATCATTTTTTGAAGGAGAAAGTTGTGAAAGGTGAGGTTAAGTTGGATTTTATCACAATAATAGAGCAAGTAGCGAATATCTTCATCAAACCATTACCCAAGGAAGTTTTTGATTACCTTCACAAGAAATTGGGAGTGGTCACACTTCCCAATAATTGACTAGCTATTGGGTCCACATTCTTAGGGGGAGCATTTGTGTATTTTTTTTATCTTTTTGCTCATGTTTGTGATTTTTACTAAGTGTAATAATTTTTGTATGAGAATGTTGTGCATGGAATCAGGGGGAGTTTGCAACAACCCTTTGGTCTTGTTTTCAAAGGGGGAGAAGAGTTACAGGAAATTATGCGTGTGTTGCCAACAATTCCAAAGGGGGAGATTGTTGAGCAAGGTGTAGCGACAATATTGTCATTGTTGTCAACACACTCAGATGGATAGGTTGATGCAATGGACAATTGTTTGGAGATTTTTTAGAGTATATACAATGATGTTCAATGCTTATGAGGATGTTTTTGATGTTTGGGTGAAGTTGTTACAAGTTGTTTGTGTAAATTTGCAAAAGTTGAAAAAATTATTAGGAAGTTGTCAAAAATTGCAAAAGTCATCACGGACGCAGTTGGACAGTATGGATCAATTTGGAATATGCCAGCATTTTAGGCAATAGTCCATAAAAACAATGGAGGTGTCAGCACAGTGTTTGGATTGATCGGTGATGTTTCGAGTATCTTGGGAGATGATTTGGCAAGTGGTTGTACATATAAAAAAATGATAGTTTTGTCAGAAGCCCTACGAGAAAACCGAGAAGAATTTGATAGCAAAATTTGAACTAGAGATGGTTATTATATTCAAGAACATGTTTTCCAAATTTCCATGAAAATAGATAAACGAGGCAAATGTTACAAGCGTTGCAAGACTACCAAAAAAATGCTCTTTTTGGAAAAAGTGTGTTAGCAGCAGTTTTCATGGAGGTGGTACAGGTGAACCATAAGGAGTTATGTAGTGATATTCGGGCTAGATGTAGTCAGCATTGTAGAGATTTTACGTTTCAAATTTTAGAGAAAATAGAGATACGAGGTGAGAGTTATGATTGTTGCAAAAATGGTATAGGTCACAAATATGTTAATTTGTTCCACGTACAAAATCCTTCAGTTGGCCGTTTTAACCTTGCAAAGTCACTAGAGTTTTGGTTTCAGTGTTGTTACACATTCAAGGCATCAAATAGAGCATCTTTTGTTTTTTTTTTAGGTGTCTCGTGGCTCCGAAGTAAGAGAATGAGTAAGGTGTCAATTCTTTACATGTGACGTGTTTGATGAAATGCCTTCTCAAAATAAAAAAAAAAGGAAGTTATATTGTTTTAAGAAGCTTCATTAAAGAAAATATTTTTAAAATTGAAAAGGGAAAAAGAATGCAAGTGTGTGCTTTTTAAGTGACAAGGGATTTTATTGAAAAGTGGGGACTTTATTTTGTGAAGAGAGAAGGGTGTGTGGAGAAAAATAAAGAGTGAAAATCCGTGATTTTTGGAGAGTGGTGAAAAACATCACTTCAGTATTTTGGGCATAACTTTCATATATGATATCTATTTTGGCTGAAATTTTGAGAGGAGTTCGTAGACAAAGTGCTGCAAAATACCCAAAAAACATTTAGAAATTGGAAAAACGAGCTAAGATAACAATCAATTTTTTTGTGAGAAGAGAAGATTCAAATTCTGAGTAATGCAGAGAGGGATGTTATACTGGTTGAAATAGAAATTTTTGGATTTTGAGCTTATAGACCATAAAGGGTTCTGGTTTCAATGAAGACATTCATATATGTCATTTTATTATCAATATCAAAATCAAGTGGGTGCTTGGTAGAGGGGTTGGTGCTCCTTTATTTTGATGCAGATAAATCAAGGGTTGGTGCTCCTTTCTATCGATGCAGATAAATTAGGGGTTGGTGCTCCTTCCAGTGGGTGCTGGTAAATTGATTATAAAGTTGGTGATTTGCAAAGGCTGGATTTGGATGGAGTTTAGACAGTCATTTTTGGGAATGTAGCCAAATCGGTGAACCTCGATACATCTTGTGTTGTGTGATGTTCTCTTTTTATACTTGATTTATTTGGTTTTATGTTTTCATTGTTTTGGATTTGAGTATCGAAGATTTAATTTTAAAAGAGCTACACTGATTCACCCCCCTCTCAGTGTCATTATGAGACTGATAGAGATGAAGGTGGGGGTGGGCAATAACAAATACACAAGGGTGGGCAGTAACAACTACACTGTATGTGAGGGTGGGGGTGGGCAATAAAAATTGGACTCACATATGATATGAGTATGGGGGTGGACAGTAACAACTGCATAGGGGTAGGTAGTAACAACTGCACTGTATGTGAGGGTGGGGGTGGGCAGTAACAACTACATAGTATGTGAGGGTGGGGGTGGGCAGTAACAACTTGGGTAGTAACAATTGCACTATGCAGTTGTTACTACCCACCCCCACCCTCACATATGAGATAAGGGTGGGGGTGGGCAGTAACAACTACACAGGGATGAGCATTAACAACTGCATTATATGTGAGGGTGGGGTTGAGCAGTAACAACTGCACTCACATATGATATGAGAGTGGGGGTGGTCAGTAACAACTACTACACATGCAGTTGTTACTATCCATCCCCACCCTCACATATAGTGCAGTTGTTACTGCCCACCCCCACCCTCATATGTGTAGTTGTTACTGCCCACCCCCACCCTCACATACAATGCAGTTGTGCAGTTGTTACTGCCCACCCCCACCCTCACATACAGTGCAGTTGTTACTGACCACCCCCACCCTTATATGTGTAGTTGTTACTGCCCATCCCCACCCTCACATACAGTGTAGTTGTTACTACCCACCTCCATGTGGTCATAGAAGGTGGTGGTGTGCAGTAACAACTGCATAGTCGAGTCCCACCACATCCTCCTCATTGGAAAAAATATTTACTAAAATAGAGTAGGTGAAAAAAGTCACGTATGTCAAAAAAAAAAGTGGTCATAGAAGGTGAAGGTTGTAGACAGATCCATTTTCCATTGAATGTTTACCAGCTTGAGGTTAACCATTCCAATCTTGAGTCCCACCATGCCCATCTCATTGGAGTAAATACTTTGTACTATAACATTTGAGCCATAAAAGGTGGAGGTTGTAGATTGATCCATTTTCCATTGAATGTTTACCAGCTTGAGGTTGACCATTCCAATCCTAAATCCCACCATGTCCTCCTCATTGGAGAAAAGATTTACTAAAACCACGTCCTCCTCATTGGAGAAAAGATTTATTGAAACCACGTCCTCCTCATTGGAGAAAATATTTACTGAAATAGAGCAGGTGAAACAAAAACACATGTATATAAAAAAAAAAAGTCGTAGAAGGTGGAGGTTGTAGACAGATCCATTTTCCATTGAATGTTTGCCATATTGAGGTTAACCATTCCAATCCTGAGTCCCACCACGCCCCCCTCATTGAAGTAAATACTTACTTAGATGGAGGAGGTGAAAAAACTCATGTATATCAAATAAAAAGAAAAAAACCAAAGAGATAAAAACTTACATGTTTAATATTAATTTACTAATAGCTTTCAACCATGCATACAATGACTCTTTACAATATGTGAATAACACATTATTATATAAGCATCGCAAGGCAATTGAACCAATAAAAAATAGTATTTAAAAAAAAAATACAAGTACTTTATTATATAAGCATCACAAGGCAATTGAACCAATGAAAAAATAGTATTATTAAAAAAAGTACAAGTACATATAGTTTTCCCAAATGAATATTTATCTAAATTAAATATAAATCTAAACTCATTATGTTAGGTCAAGATTCTCATCACTATAAACATTCTCATTCCTTATAGCATCTAACTTTTGAACATATATATGAATGGGATTAAATTTATAAGTTATAAGGTTAATATTTATAATTTTATATTTAACCTATCACATATATCCCTCCAATATTATAAAGGCATAACATATACCTTTTAATATTATAAAAGAATAACCTATAACACTATTGTGTATATTAATACAGCATAATCTCACCATATATACAATGTCATTATGAAACTAACATATTATATTGGACAATAAGGTATAATAGGGTGAATATTAGTTTCTTCAGGAAAAAAATTACTAACAAAATGTGAGTGACATTATGGATGAGTGCAACACTTTATATATAAAAATTTGAAAATTATAACATAAGTTTAACTTTTGTTAACTAACTATACATGGAAGATTGAGTGTATAGATCATATATAAAAAAATAATATAATAATTATATAAAAAAATACAATATCTATAATCTATAATGTTCATCATAATTGTATTATTGAATAAGAACAAACAACAAAATTAGAAGAACCACCATCATTATAAAAAGGAAAATAACATTCAAAAATAAAAATAGATATTTATACAGCAACTCTTAGTGCTGCTCCTTTTCAATGTTGTTTGTGGATTTCTTAAGAAAACATGTGGCATTCATAGTTTTAGTTTTGAAACTGTAAGCCATAGGCAGCCTGACTCGTGTACAAATGTTTGGGTGGCGTTTATAGACAAATCCTGCGCTGCATCCACGAGATCATGTCAAAAAAATATCCCAAGGTTCCAAGCAGGGCAGAAAGGAATACATTACATTTAAGAGGTTTCAGAGGTCACCATAATCAGCAAGTTGAAATACGCAATCGCAACCTGGTGCAGCTTTTGGGATGGTGCCACGAGAGGGGCGAGCTGCTTCTCGTCTATGAATTTCTGATAAATGTATTTCTTTCAGCCCTCCTTGGAACCTTGGGATATTATTTTCAAGGCTACGTTCAGGAGGATTTGTAGTGTTTGTGACGTCACAAATATTTTATTGAGTGTTTTCTTTACCATTTTGATACTTTCAAAACAAATGCTTCAAAACTCCACAAAAAATATATTTTAAATATTATATTAAAAAAATAAAAATTATTATACATTAAACCTCTTAAATTTTAAATATAAATAATTTATTATAATTTTTATAATTATATTTATGTTTTAAATATAAATTATTTATTATAATTTTTATGATTGTATTTATGTTTAAAAAAAATACTAATAATTTAAATACAATAAAATTAGTTATAATAATATAATATTTAAAAATACAATTAAAAAATACTGTGGCAAAATATCAAAAAGTACGGCCATGTTTACCACTAAATGTGCACAATAGAATCCATAGATACTCCTAAGAAGCATCATTCATGTCATTCTTTCTATCTTTATAGAAAAAGGGTCAAAGTTCATGTCATTCTTTCTATCTTTATAGAAAAAGAGTCAAAGTGAAAGGTGAAAGACAAGTGATAAAAATTAAATTAAATCTTAAAATAAAGTAATGTAGACAAAGCCGACTAATAAATTCATACGCATATTTTCTTTATGTTTTTTTTGGAATTATGAATAGTAGTTTAATGTTTGAATTTTGTGTGATTTAATTTTTTTTATTTCATTAGTGTAAGAAATTTTATTTACATTTTTATGTTTCTTGTATATTTGGAATTATGAATAATAGTTTGTTTGAATCTTGTCTGACTTAATTTTTTTTATTTAATTAGTGTGAGAAATTTTACACATATTTTTTATGTTTCTTGCATATTTAAAATTATGAATAGTAGTTTAATGTTTGAATCTTGTGTGACCTAGATGTTTTTTTTTTCAATGTGAGAAATTTCTACCCATGATCTTTCATAAAGCCGAGAGCTATAGGGAATTTAACACACAACCACCACACACTCACCCACTCCCCCAAACTGCCGTTTGAACCTTGGATCTTCCTAAAAGAGCCACAACCAGAACCGTTATACTGTCCCCCTAAGACATCTGAGTGTTTGAATCTTGTGTGACCTATATATATTTTTTTTTGTTAGTGTGAGAAATCCTTACCCATGATCCTCCTAAAACTGAGAGCTATAAGGAATTTAACACACAACCACCACACATTCACCCACTCACCCACCCTACCGTTTGAACCTTGGATCTTCACAAAAAAAAGCCACAACCCTAAAGTTAAACTGTCCCCCAAAACATCTGACCTAAATTATATTCTAGATGTCAATAACATAAATATAACTAAAATAATTATATATTAAATAATATAATAAAAATATATATACATTTATACCTATATAAATGTGTGATCTAATGATTAGAGATTAGTTGAGAAGCTCTCTTTAGGGTATATGTAATGAGATGAATGATGCTTCGAAATACCTTCTCTCAGACTCCTTGTTGAGTCATGGAAGACGGCCATGTGAGAGACGACGCGGCGTTCGCCTCCCATGAATGAGTGAGGGACCAGAAACAACAAACCCACGTGCCGCTCATGATCTCCAGTCCACCAGTGAAGGTCAGGTCCATGTCCATGCCAACCACACTCCGTGGCACTCAAATTTAAACCTAAATTAAACTGGAGCATCAGACTATTACTTTCTTTAAATTAAACATATCTACATTTAAACCTAAAATAATTATATATTTTAAATATTACATAAAAAAATTAAAACTATTATGCATTAAACATCACGTCGGGGCACCCCACCATGCTTCCGCTACGCAAGAGGGCCACGTTGTGGGATCTAACATCGCAACAGAGTTAGACCTCCGTCCAGATCTTCTTCGTAGGTCTTGAGTGCCACCGTGGAGGAGATCAGGCCCGCGAAGATGTTGCACCCGCCGCCCTTGATGAGCACCGCAGTGATATTGATGTCGCTGGGATCCGTTACAGCGATTGAGAACAAGGTGTTTGGCTCTCTTCTTCCCATCGCAGCTGACGACAAGACCTCTGTGAAAGCCGCTAAATACATGGCCTGAAGACGTCGAGATCGCCGCACAGCTCTTCCCATTTCCAATCTTCATCCCATTGACACTGGTGGAGATTTCTCGTTCTTCTTCCGCTAACATAATCATGAATCATGGATCTTTTTCCATTGATACTGGTGGAGATTTCTCGTTCCTCTTCTGAATCAAATTGACCTAGAGGAAGAGTATACTCTCTCCATATCCAGCTATCAGCCATGTAAATATATTCGACATGTATTTGATGTTTCAAGGCCTGCATATTTATAGGCATATTTGAGCCTATAATAAAGATAAACAATTGTCACCTCCTTTATCTTCTTGATATGCGTACCATTGGGATGGGTATTTATTTATTATAGGTTTGTGTTTTTTTTTTTTTAAAGGTTTTAAAAGTTTTAGGGATATGGTTTTCATGTAATTTGTGTTCGAAAAATAGGGTTAGGGTTTTCATGTAATTGATGTTAAAAAAATTTAGGGTTTCATGTAATTCGTATTAAAATTTGAGAATTTGTCTCTGCTGCGGACAACGTAATGGTTTTGGTTCTTTTTTTAAAGGTTTAAGGTTCAAACCATGGCATGGGTGAGTGTGTGAGGGGGTTGGTGTGTGATGGTTGTGTGTTTGACCCTTGTTGAGTGTGTGAGGGGGTGTGTGTGATGGTTGTGTGTTTGGCCCTATTGATAAGTTCAGCTCTCATCATTATAAGAGTTCATGGTAGGGATGGGGATGCTATGCTCTGAGTGTTAGGTATAAGGGTTTTTCACACCAACCAAGACAAAAAAAAAAAAATACAGAATTTGTTTAAATCTTAAATATTTATTATATTACATATAACTCAATATTTAATTAGTGTGGCTTGATAGTCATGTTTATATTATTCTAATAATACTTAGTCTATTGTTATTAACTATAGATAAAAGTTTTTAACTTTTATATATGAATCTTTTGTAATGGATAAGCTTGAGTAGTCTAAGACTTTAGAACTTTGAATAAATGTTTGAATCATGCAGGGGGTAGGGGTGGAGACTTTAAGGATCAAGGTTTGAATCCTAAGGGAGGTAGGGTTGTATACTTCAATAACCAGAGTATGATTGGAGATAACCATATATTGGGTAAACAATATTCATCTTATATGACCTCGCCTTGTAGATTTATGGATTAGATGTTTATAAAGAGTCATCTTGTTCATTTACTAGTTAAGCCTCCTAGTATCATCATAGGTAGGTTTTTTTTTTTTTTGGTAATATTAAGTAACGGGGGTTTTGATCAGGAATCCCCCAACCTATTACAACAACTCCACCAAGAAGACACACACCCACCCCCTCACACACTCACCCACGCCACGGTTTGAACCTTGGATAAAATTTATCTAATATTAAGAAGTGGGGGTTTTAACTAGGAATCCCCAAACCTGTTACAACAACTCCACCAGGGAGTAATGTTGGGTTTTTAATCCAACTAGTATATTCCTCTTTGCATCGTCGAGGTTCGAACCGTGGACCTCCTATTCAACAGGGCCAAGCTCGCCTTCTCCTCACCACTTGTGCTACAAATGTGGATCATCATAGGTAGGTTCTTAGTGCATATTTACTTTTAGTCAATTTTTTTCTTTTTAAATTATTACATTAAGGTATTATAATTTTTTTCTATTTCAACTATTATAATTATATTAATTATAACATAAATACCAACTCAATGATCAAATATCTTCATTGTTGCATTTTATTTCAACTTTGATTTTATCATTTTTATTTCTTTTTTTAAATCTTAACTATATCTATTACCATTTCCTTCAAATATCTTTAAGGATTTAACTACACATTATGATAGTTTAACATTCATAAAGGTAGATAATCCTTGATTACATATTCCTTACTCATCTTCTTTTAAAGTTGATTTTGAAAATGTTATAAAATTGAAACAACTAAACTAATGCATTCACTCATAAATACATTTCTATGAACCATTTAAATATTATTATCAACCCTTTTTTTCACTCACACAAACCTTCTCAATTCCAATTCCTTTATGTTATATTTTTTATTGTAGAAATTGAAATTAAATATAAGCACATCCCATCAAATGGATTTTTCTCAAATATTTTATGTTATATTAATCCCCGTGAGTGTGGTCTACTAGCAAGGATGCCACTTGCATTATCAATGATGTGACCCGGTTCAATCCCCATGGTGGATGTGTATAAGAAGTATTACTAAAAAAAAACTATAAGCACATCCCATTAAATAGAATTTCCTCAAGTCGATAAAGTACACAACTTTCAAGAGTAATATTAAGGTTTGAATCATGAAAAATGATACATGTATGATTGCCAATCTATTGTAATACTACAATGTTGTCATGTGTAATATTTATGGAGGCCTTATCAAGTGGCATTAGCTCAACTGGTTAGATTCCTCAATATTAAAGAGAAGACCAATGTTAAAATTTGAAGAACACAAGCTTATACTGAGAGGGGAGGTGAACAATATAAGATAAAACTTTTTACTTTTCTTTCCAAAGCAGTATTATCCAATATTATCAATTGCAATAATGAAACAATGCATAGATCATCACACACATAAGAGACATAAATTTAGCATGGTTCACCCAATGTGGACTACATCCACGGAGAAAATATTTCATCTAAATTTTCTCAACAAATCTCTTGGGAACCAATTCCTTATTACAATGTTTATGGGAACCAACCCAAAGGAGATACCAATCCCCTATGCTCAAGTTTGTGGAACTCTATCCATAGGAGACACCAATCCCATTTGCTCTGGTTTGTGGACCTCTATCCATAGGAGACACCAATCCCCTTTTCTCTGGCTTGTGGACCTCTATCCACAAGATACACCAATCCCCTTTGCTCTGGTTCGTGGACCTCTATCCATAGAAGACACCAATCCCCTTTGCTCTAGTTTATGGACCTCTATCCACATGAGACACCAATCCTCTTTGATATGGTTCATGGACCTCTATCCACAGGAGACACCAATCCCCTTTGCTCTAGTCTTCTCCAAAGCCTACTCAAATCTTCTCCAAGCCTACTCATAAGGCTTGCTTAAATCTATTCCAAACCTACTCACAAGGCTTACTCACAACTCTGCTCAAATATGCTTCAAGCCTACTCATAATTTTTGCTCAAATATACTCCAAGCCTACTCTCAAATCTGCTCAAATTTACTTCAAGCCTACACACAAGGCTTGCTCAAATTTTCTCCAAAACTTGCTCTTGCTCCCCGGCTTGCTCATCCCCGCCCTCATATATTGTATACAAACAATGTTCATCTATTTCCAAATCTTACATAATGATTTCATCAAGTGCTTTATCTAATCTTCAATGTGCTTTCTTCAACTAAAGTAGTTTAGACATATTCTACCCAGAATTCGTTTAACCTCTTGAACATATAGAGAATGATATGCACTAACAAATGCTCAATATGTTCTTCACATACATTAAGTCTATCACTTTCACATGTCTCACATTTATTTCATTCTAAAGGTAGCTCTAGTTTAACACTTGATAACTGACCTGGTTATTTTCGAGTTACATCTTAGTTTGAAAACCAATCACAATGCACAATTCCTTCTCATCTACTCATAAAATTAATCATGAATAATGTGCAAGTCTGTTCTTTTCATCTACTCACAAATTCAATCATGAAGATGCACAAATTTGCTTTCACAAAACTGATCTATAACTCTTGCACTTTCATTTCCAATATCACTCAAAACTAATGCACATGTTTGCTCTCAAAACTGATTTATAACTTTCATCAATTTATTTCCAATTTCAAACATAAACAATGCATAGGTTTTCTCATAAATCTAATCTATAATATTTCCCAATTTCAATCCAAACAATGCTCAAACAATCAATATTTATACCTCCAAACATATGACAACTCAATATATTTTCTTCAACCAAAAACCACCTAGAGAAGGAGTTAGATCACCATACCTCTAAAACTGCCTCAATGATGATGTACCTTCAAAACTTGTCTTAAAAAAATAATTTTCTTTTCTAGTGCCACTTCAAGAACTGGTTAGCAAATATCTTTTTCAAATCATCCATATTAACCTTCCCAAAAATGTGCACAAAAATATTTAAAAATAATACCTTATATCTCCTTTTAAAATATGCAATATTACAACTTTCAAATAATCCACAATACACCTTATATCCCCTTTTCTAACATGCAATAATCACACTTTTAAAACAATAGCAAAACCACCTTGTATCTATTTTTCACATGCCAAAAATTACACTTTCAACTAGTCCTTAATACACCTTATAACTCCTTTTCTTGGATAAAATAAAAATAATATTTTTTTGTTTAATCAACAACTAACCAACGACTATCTCCTTCTCTCACAAAATTTTGTCCTTATTTTAATCAACACAAGGCCAGTGAACTATATCATTTCATAAAAACTTTAAATCAAAATTTTGGCACCCATACCTCAACCAACAAGCCCCGTGAGCACAAGGAGAATCGAAATCGTGACCTCTGCTAATGTATCACCCAAGCCAAGGCTTGGTAACTAGCCAGGCTACCTCTACGGGTAGTAACCACAATGTAGCACTAAATATTTGAAGCACTCCTTTGTCCAAAAGCATTTTTCCACTCTACCAAGAAAAACAGAACCTGCCCGAATTCGATCCTGTGATCTTCTTGCCCCTAACATCTTAGCACTAGCTTAGTGACCAAATGGGCTAGACACCCGATTGAAACAAAATATGCAACACTACCGATTTATCTCCTTCGTAATGCTCTCCAAGGCAATAAAACACGTCAAAACTAGCACTAGTGAGTTTCGAACCTCACACCTTCTTCCTCGTAGTGACTTGGCACAAGTCAAACCATCGCTTGGGCTACCCCAGTGGATGACATCAAGGAGCTACACTTATCCTCCTTATTTTCTATCATTCACACTCATTGCAATAAATGATCTTCGAATGCACGCTCTTCAACATTTTCTAAACCAATGTTTAGTGCATTATTTATATGCATATGCCTCCTTTGACAATGACGTCGATGCTCATATTTTAGTTTTTTTATTTTTGACTTTCATATAGCCTCTAATAAATTTTGGCGCTATTTTTTTTTAAGCCTTCTTTTGATTATAATATTTTAAATATAAAAGATTTAAATATTATAATATTTAAACCTTTGGCCCTTGGAGATAAATCTTTGTCTTTAAATATTTGGCTCTTCTTGTGGTCTTTAATTTTTTTTCAAGCAATTATAATAAAAACTTTTAAACCTTGTCCTTCTTCATAATAATTAAATTTGAAATTTAAATATTATTAATCCTTCTCTTAGAAAAATACTTTGGAGATATACCTTGCTTTTGAATTTTGTCCATTGCTTGTTATTCATCAAAAATATGGGGAATACTTTTTCCTTGACTATCATGAACCTTTGACATCAATGACAACTCAATATTTCCAACAAAATCTTGCCAAATGATATATGGATAATATCCAAGCTTTTTTTGTAATACCACTATGCGGTGATGATGTAATGGGGGTGGGTGATAAGGATTAATATTCTTCATATTCTTCACATGTCATAATATTCACATTTGACATATGTTGTAATCCGTAATTGAATGTATGTTCATAGGTAGTTTTAAGGATAAGATTGTTGACTACAATAATTTAGTGTTATCTAATCCAAAATATTGTAACTTCTTATATATAGATGTTTTAGCAATAAAAATAATCAGTTCTTCATCGATAAATCTTGTCAAGCGTATCTTGTGGGTGGATTCCATATCAGTTGGTATTCAAAACCTCGTACTGGATTTGACAAAAATTTCCCAGTCGATCTTGCCAATTTTTTTTTAGGTTGTGTCTGTTGGCACTCTCTTGCGGTATGTTATTTTGTTCCAGACTGTTATCCTAAGCCTTTATGCTCGCTTTCATCCACTCTCTGTGCATTGTCATTTTTCTGCATATTCTTGGTCGTGCCCTCTCAAATGCTTCATTGTTGCCCTTTGCCTCTCGCACATTCGACATCATTGCTCAATCTGCCCAGTGTATTGTCATCTTGTTTCAGCCAGCATGATTTCTTTGCTTCCACTCTTACTTTTTCATTCATTTTTGTACATACAAACTGACACTTTCTACACCACCCTACCTAGGTTATTTTCTTCTAGCTAGCTTATGCATTTTTCAACATTGTGCTATCCAAAATTATGCTCATGCACTACTAGATTTCCAGTGATCGCACCTTTTTGACAATACAATTTTTGCCTTTCAACTACTCGATGCTCTTTCTGTCTTTTCAACGTCACTCCTACACATTTTGGCTTGCTATACTATCTTTCGGTGTTGCTCTACCTTCTTCTACCATCTTTGACCAGATTTTGTTTTTTTAGTGGCCCACACGACTATTCTTTCATTCAACATCATGATCTGCCTCCTATCAATGCCCGTGTTGATTTTTTGTGTGTACTCTAGGTTTTGGCATTGCAAAATATATTTTGGTGGTTCCCCTTCCTCACTCGTAATGTTTTTTTATGATCTCGTGTGACCTTTATTTCATATTTGTGTTGCACCTACATTTTTTGGCATCCCCTTGGCTCTTTCGATGGCTTTCAACCATCTCCAGTGACAAATATTTCTATTTTTTTGAGTTTTTGATGCATTTTGACCTCATCTAATCTTTTAAATGGATGGTTTTTTTTTAGTGGTGCATCGTTTGGTTTGCATAATGGGTTTTATACCACATACCTTATGTTATGACCCTTTCAACCTTTAATTGTGCCGACACTCCCTACAAGATTTATCCAGATTCATTGGTCCTACCTTCCCTCTTTTTTTGGCCATTCTACCATCATCGTTAGTGTCCTCTCCTTGCCTATCATTGACATGCTATCTAGTCTACTTGCATCACCTTTTCCCACTCATTGTGTGCCACCTCACACTTGTTAATGTCCCAGCTGATCACTTACCCCTTAGCCATCTCTCCTTGGTTTGGTCTACATCATCATGATTGATTTATTTACCCCTAACATGTTGTTGTCCTCTCCCACTACTACTAGAATCTGACCATTGTCATCTCAATCGCCAACCTGCTACTGGTTTGACTTTGACTACTTCTAGATCCACCACCAGCCTACTACTAGTTTGACTTTGCAACCACTGCTCCTACCCACCATTATTGATTTGACCAACCAACCCCTTTTTTGGCCTTATCCTTTTGGGTGTCTGGAATTCTCTTTTTAGGTGATTGTCTGAAATATTTACTTTTCTAGGGTTTTTATTTTTCCCAGTATACCCTTATATATACTCATCGAAAAGCTCTTTTTGAGCTCTACCCATCAACCATAGTATTCTTTCCATTTGCCCCTATTTTATCTCCCAAATTATGTCGCAAATAATACCTTATTTCTTGGGTCTACATTTTTTGTATTTTGATTGCCATTTCATCACTTTTTAGTTTTCTTCTTGGCTCACACTAGACAAATGACCAACCACATGACCTTAAACAATAAATTTGCTAAAATATCTACTCAAATATCCACCACATTGGATAACATCACTGCTAATAAGTCCACTACTTTGGTCATTGTTACCACCCAGGTCAATTCTTTGACTAATAAACTTATGGATCTCACACTCAAATCCTCCATACCTTCTACTTCCCATGCCAAATGTGAAGTTAAAATTTATGAAGGTTCTCAAGATCCAAATATTCTCAATAATTGCATCCTCGACATGGAGATCTGGTTTGACTATAGTCAAATAGTGAAGGAATACAAATTTTTATTTTCTAAGCTAAATATTTTTGGTATGGCTATGGTGATGATAACCGAACACCATGGGACATAGAGTCCTATTAACACATGGTATGACTTGGTCACAACTTTTAAGGCCATATTTTATCTATCCCATTATGATGCTAACTTACAAGTTCATTAGCTTCACCTTCGATAGGGACAAAATCAGTCTATCCAAGATTATGTGTATCAATTTAACCATTTTACATGTTTTTTTGCATGTTACTGATCCTATAGATTCTTTGATTCCTAAGTTTAAAAGTAGGCTTCATGCACACTTCTATCGTCAGTTGAAATATACTCTATGTACCACTCTTTATGAGGTGTTCAATTATGCTCAAATTGCGAAAGAGATTTTTCTTGCCCAAAGAAGAGGACCTTGATATTCTCCTGGTGGTTTCAATCAAGCATTTCATCCCCAACAATAGGGTCATTCTTAGCCACAAGGTCATCCATAGCAACAGGTTCAATCACAGAACCAGGACAACTCCAATCTTCTCATTTCTCCCCTTCTTCTACTCCTCCTGTTACTACTCAATCTCTTCATGCTTCTTCTTCTTCTTCTTCTAATTTCTAAAATTTTCAACTTTATTGATATTGTAAAAATAAAGGGTATGACAAATTTCATTATTCATAAAATTATAGGAATAAGACATTTCTTGTACAGTCTGATGAACGAACTTGTGATAACATCATCAAGACTAATAGGAAGGGTCAAATTTATGAGGAATTAAGGAGGAAACTAAATCATGTCACATTGATGAACCATAATTCCACCACCACTGATTGTGACACTTTGTTCATCACATGGGCATATTTATTGCATAATTTTATTGTAGATTGTACAATTGACAATGTATCACAAAAGAATCTCATTGCAAAGTCTATTTTTGATAGGCGTAAACTGCTTATTTTCACTTATCATCAAGCCAAAAAATCTTCTAATCAAGAACAAGATCTTGCACTCATATTCATTCGTACACAAAACCAACACTCATAAACACAAACATCTAAGTCACCCAAGCATACAACACTTGGCAAAATATTGCATGAATATGATTGTGTTTTTCAGGAGCCCACTTCTTTACCTCTTGAACGAGAAATTAATCATAGTATTGATATCATTCCAGCTACACATTTTCCTAATGCACCCATGTACAGGCAATCAATTTTGCAATATGATGAGATAAAAAAATAAATTTAGGATCTATTAACTAAGGGCTTCATCAAACCCAACATTTCTCCTTGTGCTTCTCCTATTCTTCTTGTACTATAAAATGATGGTACTTGGAAATTTTGTATTTATTTCTGGGCACTTAATAAAATTACCATAAAAAGACAAATATCCATTACCCTATATTTATGAACTCTTAGATCAACTTCGAGGTGCTAATTGTTTTAGTAAACTTGATCATAAGAGTGGATATCATCAGGTTCGCATTCAAGCTGAAGAAACTTGGAAAATAACTTTCAAGACTAAAATGGGTTTGTTTGAGTGGCTTGTCATACCTTTTGGTCTCACTAATTCTCCTACCACTTTTATGAAGCTCATGAATGAAGTTTTTTGTGAGTACCTGAATAGATATTCTAATATTTTATTCTACATGGTAGGCACATTTAAAACACATTGAGCATGTTATTTCCATACATCAAAAGAATTATTTGTATGCCAATTTTCCTAAGTTTTCCTTCGAGTGAACCCAATTGCATACCTTGTCTTCATCATCAACGTCAATGGTATTCAGGTTGATCTTGTAAAAGTAGAAGTTCTCCTCAATTGACCTTCTCCCAAAAACATCACTGAATTACAAAGTTTCCTTGGCCTTGCCAAATTCTACCACAAATTAACTCAAGGCTATTCCACCATTGCTTCCCCATTACATTCCTTGACTAAGGCCAAATCCATTTTTTATTGGACTTTGATCATACCCATGCTTTTGCTACTCTAAAAAATAAGCTTTATTCTACTCTTGTTTTAGCCATTCCTGACCTTCAACAACCTTTTGAAATTGAAACTGATGCCTCTCAAATTACCCTTGGTGTTATTCTAAAAAAAATTATCATCCCATAGCTTATCATTCTAAGTCATTTTCCACACCCAATAAAAGTATTCCACGTATGATAAGGAAATTTATGCCTTAGTTTAAGCCAAAATAAATTTGGCATAATTACCTCTTAGGAAAGAAACTATTGTCCACATTGATCATTTGCCTTTGTAGTTTATTCAATCCCAAACCAAGATCCAAGATGCACAACACATGAAATAGGCTTCATACCTTCAAAAATTTCACCTTTTCATCAAGTGCAAAAAGGGTAGTAAAATTTTTGTTGTTGATTATCTCATTCATCCTCTTTTTTCTCATTTTTTAAACATTGTCACTACTTATATCTTGGGTTTTTAGTTTTAGACTTCTGATTATCCTTATGATTATAACATTGCACAAGTTTATCAATATTTATAGCATCCTTCTGTAGACACCAAAACAACACCAATCCGATTATGTGACTACAAACACTGATCGCATTGACACACACAGCTTTCAGGGCAGCCCTCAGAGGTCAAACAGTGGTCCTAGCCACTTACACAGCAGTTTAGAAGGTCAAAAAGTAAACAAAGCAAAGTTGGTCGTTTTAACAAGGCAAAGTCAAAAGAAAGCCTTGGCCGAGGGTGTCACGATATCGCGACACCAAAAGCCCAAAGGAAAGCCTTGGCTGAAGTGTCACGATATCGCGACACTTCTAGCCAAAAGGAAAGCCTTTGCCCGAAGTGTCATGATATCACGACATCGCGATATCACGACATCACGATATCGTGACACTTCTGGCCAAAAGGAAACCTAAGGCTTAGGTGTCGTGATATCGCGACATCGCGATATCGCGACAAACTCTCGTCTTTGCACCTAGGCAGACTTTAACCAATCAAAGGTGAACTTTAACCAATCAAAGGCAGACTTTAACCAATTAAAGCAGACATTAAACGAGTGGCAGCCGAAGACAGTCAATTATTGCCTCCTGCTATGCATGCGCGCGTAGGTGGGCAGATTGGCAGTTAGAGGACTGTCACAAAGGCAGTCATGTAAGCCCAAGTCAAGGAGGAGTCTCCTCCCTCTTGGGAAGGCATGGCCGCCACGTGGCATCCTTGCATGCCCCTCCAAAGAGACCCCATGGGTCTATAAAATGGTGGACTTTCCCACCCAAAAAGGACAAGTTGGTAGACATTTTAAAGCAACGAAGTGCTGCCAAATTAAACACCCGATTGCACTCCTTTTCGATTCATCTCTTCTACACCCTTAATCTCTTTCGCAAGAGAGGTTATTGGGTGGCTTTTAGAAGTGTGGATCCGGACCTAAACCCGACATTTTACCACATTTGATCCATCAATTCGATGACACCACATTCTCTGAGATTTTGAGCCCATCCCTAGTGGATTGGCGTCAAAGTCAAGTTCTAACGGGGGCGGCCCGCTTGGGCACCCCACACTTTTTGTTAGTTGCATGTTAATCTATTCTGTCATTGCGAATATATCCTGCATTACGCTTTAGACTGTTTAAATAGTTTATCAAATATATTATTATGCTATCGCGACTTTAGACGTTTATCAAATATTATCATGCTTTTGTCATTTTTGTTGTCCCACTAACCTGCAGGTAACAACATTGATTCGGCGTCTTAACATAGTCAAATTCGTGTCCTACCCGAGGACGAATAATAGTTGAATTCATCATGCCAATGGACGAATTACAGTCAAGAGCAAATCGATCGACTGTTTTAATGGCAGCGGCCCTCTGGTAAAGTTTTCGATTTTTGTCAAAGTTGCAGGTTGCTTAGAGTTATTTTATTCACCGATTTAATCAATCTTTTGCATGCATTTCTTATTGATTTCTAAAGTCAAACGTTCTATCCTTTTGTTACAGGTGCTACTAACGCCTTTGTGTTTCTTTGATCGCAGGAGAAGCAGCAAGCAAGGATTCATCATCATAAGCGACGGCAACACTTTGGCCCGCCCATTTCAAATGTGGGCATGCGGAAGAAGGATTATTAATCATGATTGTAACTAAAAACATGCTAACACTCCTAGCCCCTAAAAAGGGAGGAGATGGATTGTAACCGAGTTTGGAATCACATTAATATAAAAAGGGTTGTGCTCCTGCTTTCTCCTTTATGTTCGGTTTTGATTCGATTACATTCTTCCTATTTCATGCATCGGAGTTAGTTTTTGTTTATATTGCATCTTAATACTGTTTTTCTTCCGAAATCTCATGCTTTCAGTGGCGATCACGGTGGGACCCTGTCCCCTATTTTTTTTTTAGATTCAGAAATTGATTGAAATTTATGTTTTTGTGCTTAAAGGTACCGGGCCGAATCAAAAACAGCCGATTTGGGTGGAAAAGACAGCCAATTTGAGCAGAAAAGAGGTAAGGTTCCAAAACTGTACCTGTCATTTTTTTTATTATTATTTTTTTATTATTTTTTGTTTCTATTTTTCTGTCAACTTTTACTTGCTTAGGGAAAGTTGTTTATGCTTGTTTCATTTTCATTAAATAAAATGAACCCCACACACATCACGTGGTAAAATTAAACCAAGGAGCTGGTCGTAAAACCCTAGCCCTTGATCAAGACCATCGGTGGATTTCATCACCACCTTGGCTTGATTTTGCATCCATCACCCCGATTGTCACTGTTGTTAGGCGTAAATCCTGACGAAAGCTGACCGAGTGTCGCTGGGGTGATTCCCATGCACGCGAGGATAAGTCTTCTATGGTAGGTGTCATTAACAGGACAATCCCCCTTCCGTACCGCCTATGTTCCACGTACCATCTGCTCTCACGTACCTATAGTTTCCCTCTCGTAAGGGCGGGTATATAGAGAGGTTGGTATATCGGTCCGACAATGGTATATTGAAGGGGCGACCATTTATGGGAGTCATATGAGCCAACATTATGCATTTAAACGTTCTTCAAAACTTGCAAAAACAAAACAAAACATCAAAATGCACTAAACCAGTTTAGGACACACTATTAATCCTTAAAAGAGATAATCACCGTTTGTGTATGTGTGTGTTCATTTCTGCTTAGTGTAACAAAAAAAAAAATCATCATAAACGAGATAAAAATCTGCTTAGCTAGTAGAAGAGCACCACAATGGTGCTCACCCGCAGCCAAGCCCAATCACGGGCGGATGCTGTGGGGAATATCCAAGGAGGCACAAGTCGCCTCCGGTATAGCCCCAAGGATTTGGTCATACCACCTTGGCGGCCTGACACACAAGGCAGTCCCCTCCGTGCCCCGACGAAATGGGACTATAGGGGCACCTCTTCGAGGAGCACTCCTGTTCAGCATAGCACTCAACACACACCCTTCCATGAGGGGTACAGTCATAGGAGAGCTCCCTTAGATGCTCGCTATGAGCGGTCACCGCGCGATGAAGCGCTAGGTCAACATAGGGTTCAACGGGAGGAACCACATCATTACACTATCCCTCCTTCACCCCCTCTAGTTGTCAGGACTACAAAGACAAATCCAGAGCACAAGGCTCCTCAGGCGGGGCGAGCCAACTCCACCCGTTCCTTTTTCACTTATGACAAAGAGCAAGAGGAAAACCCTTACCTTCCTCAAGAACAATATACATCACGGGAGCAAGACGCCTCCGCAAATGCTAGCTATCAGGATCACCTACTGAGGCCAGAGCCTCGGATAAATGCCACTACCTCCAACAGAGGGAGGCGGCCTATAGAGATCTTGGATCACTACGACCGAGATAGATATCTAGGAGAGGCATCTAGGCCTTCTAGACATGAGGCGGTAAGACCAACTATCTTAGAATCTGTCAAGCATTTCGCACACTGGATGCAACTCACGCAACTTGAGCTAGAATGACAATAGTTAGAGCAATGGTATCTTCTAAATAAAGAGCACCTTCAGCACCAGAAGGATGAGTTGTTCCAACACACTATGCAGGAGAGGACTCCAACCCCTCACACACATAAGACAAAACATTATGAGAGGCACAACCCCCGAGTGCGAGACAAGTCTCCATGACCTTATCAAGCACCACCCCCGATGCCTCCTAGACATGAGCGGGAGGCTACTCCTATAACCAATGATGGGCACCTTCCTCAGGAACCCACTCAGGTTTATGGGCCACCTTTAGAAATTCATCAAGAAGCCTCTAAGGAATCAGAGCGAGAAGAAGAGCGGGATGAACTGCCCTACCAAGGCATGGGGGTGCTATCTGGCCACCCCTCCATAAGCCCCAAGTTCCTCAACAAGAACCAACCAAAGAGGAGGAGCTCAAATCTCCCGATACATGCAAAGCGCTAGAGCACTTAGAGTCGGTAGAGACCAAGATTTTGGAGCTCCCAAGGCCCAACTTACATGAGGCTCCTTTCGAAGAGGATCAACCTTTAACCGTAGGGCTACCTGATGATGCAGTCCTCCATGTCTCAGAATCTTCAGATTATGATGAGCTGTACTCACTGGTCGAAGGTGAGGATAAAATAGAGATAGCCCACAACAATCACATGCGACAACATCGACATCCCATAAATATCGATGAAGCATGTCAATAGATAAACATAATACTAGGGCATGAGTGGCACGTTAACCCACCATAGTGGGACCAAGCGTTACATCCGCCACTTTGGGCATACAGATATCAACTTTCGCCCAGAGATCCCATAGCAATATCAGTATCGAGGGTAGACCCTGTCCTCCTATCCATGCATAGGGACGATCCATTCGTGCCCATCCCTCCAGAGCCAGATCCGGAGTGCAAAGACCATCAAGCTGGGGGTACCTCTATCCCCTGAAGAGCCATAATCCAAACCCAAAAGCTCCAAGGATTATCACAATCACTTGGTCAAACCCCAAAATGCTCCAAGGATTATCGCAATCACTTGGTCACCCCAAAATGCTCCAAGGATTCTATAATCACTTGGTCAATCCCAAAAATGCTCCAAGGATTCTATAATCGCTTGGTCAATCCCAAAAATGCTCCAAGGATTATCAAATCACTTGGTCAATCCCAAAAATGCTCCAAGGATTATCATAATCGCTTGGTCAAATCCCAAAAATGCTCCAAGGATTATCACAATCGCTTGGTCAAATCCCAAAAATGCTCCAAGGATTATCGCAATCGCTTGGTCAAATCCCAAAAATGCTCCAAGGATTCTATAATCGCTTGGTCAAATCCCAAAAATGCTCCAAGGATTATCGCAATCGCTTGGTCAAATCCCAAAAATGCTCCAAGGATTATCGCAATCGCTTGGTCAAATCCCAAAAATGCTCCAAGGATTCTATAATCGCTTGGTCAAATCCCAAAAATGCTCCAAGGATCCCTAAAATCGCTTGGTCAATCCCAAAATGCTCCAAGGATTTCCACAATCGCTTGGTCAAAAATAAGAAAAGTTAAAATTCAAAAATCATCAAAAACAACAAAAAAAAATTTTGCATCTCATTTCTAGGCATACTCAAATTCATCAATAGAGAGCTCTTCTCGCACCTCATCTTCATATTCACAAAAATCAATCCATCAAAAATACAAAAATACATAGCTGCATTAAAGCATTGCATCCATACATTGCATATTTGTGGTCGTACAGGTCAAAGGCACCATAGGCAGTAATTGCTCTGCTAGTCCATCTTGTTCCACACTGTTCCATTTTACAAAAACAACAAAAACACCATGCATTGCTTTTTACCACACTAGAGTCAGTGGTCTTTTAATGTATCAAGAGTTTTCGTGATTCAGTCATCATTTTGCTCTTTAGCTACGTAATGTACCGAGTCAGATAGATTTTACGAAGGTAGAGTTACACTTGAAATACGCCTTGTTACGTAACATCCCAACACAAATTAAAACACATAAAAATTCCCAAGTTGTGTGAACGAAAGATGAAACCTACGCAGTAATCCAGGTCACCATAAGTGAAACGGTTATCTTGCTCATCCCCCGTGCGAATGGTTCCAGAATGCTGAGAATTGACAAAAGGACGAGCTCTTTCCTATCCATTCACCTTAATAAACAATGGTTTTTACCACTACCAAATCCCAATCATAGTTGGTTCCCAAAGTTGTAAGGATTTGTACTACACGTCCCTGCAAAGGATGGGTAGTCATCCCCAAGACCCAAAAGGGATCAACGCCATTCACAAACAAAATTCCAACAAATCATCATCCTAACACTTTCCATTCACCTTTGGTCTCCAAGTTGTAAGGATTCGTACTATCCGCCCCTAACCAGGATGGGTAGTCATCCCCAAGGCCTAAAAGATCAATGCCCTTACTCCATAATCTCCATCACCCCCTTGGTTCCCAACGTCGTAAGGATTCGTACTACACGTCCCTGCAAAGGATGCGTAGTCGTCCCCAAGGCCACAAGGATCAAGGCCACTCACCAGCCCAAACTCACAATACTCAAAACACAAAATCAAATAACAGTGGTTATCACCACTATTCAAAATCCTCGCTCAAAAAGAATTAATAGAAAATAAACAGTGATTTTCATCACTATATAGACGAGCAACTTTCTAAATCATTCAGCCAACAAATATCCCGAACTTGAATCCCTGGAATTCTCAGCATTCGAAAACCATCTAGGTGATCCTCATTACAGGTTTGGTTGACAGCCTATCTGGCAATGGTGGTATCCTACCCGCATGACGATATGTCTGTCACATTCGCTTTGCGTATGTGCAGACCAATGTTTGCATAAGGATGAGCTAGCTTATGGTATCCTGGATAACACCGCAGATTAATCTAACTAAATACAACAAAGGAGTTAGTGGAGCTAATTAGGTGATCCTCAATACAAGTTCGGTTGAAAGCCCATCCGGCACCGGCGGTATCCCGACAAATACCACATAAATGAACTCAATTGCACACACAGGGATGTGAAATAGCTTGGTCAAAAACAAGTCCGATTCATACCTTGTTCAAAAGTCTTGTAAGATAAAGTACAATCATGGCTAGTAAGTTAAAACCGTCCGAGTCTCAGAAAACCTTAGCTACATTTCTAAACCAACTGCGCTACTTTTCATCCTTACAATACCATCAAAAAATACAAAAAAAAAAAACCACATGTATACATACAAAGTCATCCACCACAGCAATCGCCTAAAGACAAAATAACAGAGTTCTAAACAGTCTATGGTGCCATAGCCAAACATCACAAATTCTATTCATCCATTTCATTTCTGCATATCACATATAAATCAAAAACATTTGCATTCATCATAACATATGCATCCATCAAAATAAATCAACATACAACAATCGCATTTATCATACCATGTGCATACATCAATATAAAGTAGCATGCATCCATCAACATCAATCATTGTGCATAACATAAAATCATGACATATACACAAAGCAAGAAAATCAAAACAACAAAAACATCACAAAAATGCAACACAAAAACATAGCAATAAGCATTGCCGGACACAAGTGCTCTTGCACTTAACCTCTTGGCATAGAAAATCGATGTCGGGGCTCAAATTGTCACTCTCCTACTTCCCCAAGAAGGCTACCATAGCCGGACCGCTCCACGGGAAGACGGGTTTTCGACGATTTCACCCCATTATGGCATCACCAAAAGGGTTAACACCCACCAAAAATAGGTCCAAATGTCGGGAAATTGCACATGCTTAACGGTAAACCATCTAAAGGCACCCTTGCACAAGTCATCTTGGGTCAAGCGACTCGTCGCTTTTCTCATGAAGGTCATTCCCTCATCGATTCGTCGCTTGAGGGGGTAGTCACACTTAGTCACCAATCAACAAGCACACACCCAATCAAAGCAATGACATGCATTCAAAGAATCATTGACAAAGACAATCACGCTCCTGCTTGGGGCAGTAAACAAGCAGCAATCAAATTGATCAAACACTTGGCATTCCCGAAGCATGAACACAAGGTTCCCCTGTGGACAAAAGGTTGCGCCCTTTGCCTAATCATGACTGATCAATGTCCAAGCTCAAGTCACACCTCACCAAAATAGGTTAACACTTGAAATCAAATTCCTTAGCTCGTCAAAGCAAGGATTCAAGAATGCATGCCCTTTCCATACTTGGGGCATCAAAAGTTGGTTAGGTTACCAAGAAACCCTAATCATTAGTGCTTTGGTTATCTATTTTTGCTCAGCACTGCGTCACCCGCAGCGCTTCCCAAAAAGGGGCATCTGTAGACACCAAAACAACACCAATCCGATTATGTGACTACAAACACTGATCGCATTGACACACACAACTTTCAGGGCAGCCCTCAGAGGTCAAACAGTGGTCCTAGCCACTTACACAATAGTTTAGAAGGTCAAAAAGTAAACAAAGCAAAGTTGGTCATTTTAACAAGGCAAAGTCAAAAGAAAGCCTTGGCCGAGGGTGTCGCGATATCGCGACGTCGTGATATCGTGACACCAAAGCCCAAAAGAGAGCCTTTGCCAGAAGTGTCACGAAATCGTGACACTTCTAGCCAAAAGAGAGCCTTTGCCAAAGTGTCGTGATATCGCGACGTCGCGATATCGTGACACTAAGAGCCAAAAAGAAAGCCTTGGCTGATGTGTCGCGATATCGCGATGTTGCGATATCGCGACGTCGCGATATCGCGACAAACTCCCGTATTTGCGCCTAGGCGGACTTTAACCAATCAAAGGCGGACTTTAACCAATCAAAGGCAAACATTAAACCAATTAAAGCAGACATTAAACGAGTGGCAGCCAAAGACAGTCAATTATTGCCTCCTGTCGTGCATGCGCGCGTAGGTGGGCAGATTGGCAGTTAGAGGACTATCACAAGGGCAGTCATGTAAGCCCAAGTCATGGAGGAGTCTCCTCCCTCTTGGGAAGGCATGGCCGCCACGTGGCATCCCTGCGTGCCCCTCCAAAGAGACCCCATGGGTCTATAAAATGGTGGACTTTCCCACCCAAAAGAGACAAGTTGGTAGACATTTCAAAGCAACGAAGTGCTGCCAAATTAAACACCCGATTGCACTCCTTTTCGATTCATCTCTTCTACACCTGTAATCTCTTTCGCAAGAGAGGTTATTGGGTGGCTTTTAGAAGTGTGGATCCGGACCTAAACCCGACATTGGACCACATTTGATCCATCAATTCGACGACACCACATTCTCTGAGATTTTGAGCCCATCCCTAGTGGATTGGCGTCAAAGTCAAGTTCTAACGGGGGCGGCCCGCTTGGGCACCCCACACTTTTTGTTAGTTGCATGTTAGTCTATTCTGTCATTGTGAATATATCCTGCATTACGCTTTAGACTGTTTAAATAGTTTATCGAATATATTATCATGCTATCATGGCTTTGAAGACGTTTATCAAATATTATCATGCTTTTGTCATTTTTGTTGTCCCACTAACCTGCAGGTAACAACATTGATTCGGCGTCTTAACACAGTCAAATTCGTGTCCTACCCGAGGACGAATAACAGTTGAATTCATCCTGCCGATGGACGAATTACAGTCAAGAGCAAATCGGCCGACTGTTTTAATGGCAGCGGCCCTCTGGTAAGGTTTTCCGATTTCTATCAAAGTTGCAGGTTGCTTAGAGTTGTTTTGTTTACCGATTTAATCAATCTTTTGCATGCATTTCTCATTGATTTCTAAAGTCAAACGCTTTATCCTTTTTTTCACAGGTGCTACTAACGCCTTTGTGTTTCTTTGATCGCAGGAGAAGCAACAAGAACCAAGGATTCATCATCGCAAGCGACGGCAACACTTTGGCCCGCCCATTTCAAATGTGGGCATGCGAAAGAAGGATTACTAATCATGATTGTAACTAAAACATGCTAACACTCCTAGCCCCTAAAACGGGAGGAAGTGGATTGTAACCGAGTTTGGAATCACATTAATATAAAAAGGGTTGTGCTCCTGCTTTCTCCTTTATGTTTGGTTTTGATTTGATTACGTTCGTCCTATTTCATGCATACTCGTTTAGCATCGAGTTAGTTTTGTTTATATTGCATCTTAGTATTTCTTTCTTTCGGAATCTCATGCTTTCACCTTCTTCCTAAAATTTATCCTCTTTTTAGGACTACCATCTTAAGGAGGGTTTGCTTTACTATCTCGACAAAATTTGTGTCCCCAATGAGAACCGACAATACCTTTTGAAGGAGTCCCATTCTACACTTTATGGTGGTCATTTTGACAAAAAAAATACTCTCCATCATTTGCATATATTCTTCTACTGGCCACATATGCAACGTGATATTTTGTGATACTTGAAATAATGTATCCTTTGTAGTCGATCTAAGCTGAAAAATCATAAGTATATCCTTACCCATTGCCTCCCATCCATGGAAAAGTATTTGTATGTATCTTGTCAATTTTTTTCCTATGACTGTACATCAACATGATTGTCTCTTTGTCATTATTTACCATTTTAATAAATGGCTAAGTTCATTCCTTGTCATAAAACCTATTTCATTGCTGACTTAGCCCAACTATTCTTTGAGGTCGTTTGGTTTTCTTTTGGTCTTCCCACAAGTATTGTGTTTCATAGTGATTCTCATTTTGTCATTCATTTTTGGTTTTCTTTGTGGAAATTATTAGGTACATCCCTTAATTTTTCCATAGTATTTCATCCACAATATTATGGTAAAAAAAAATTCGTCAATTGTACACTTGTCCAAAGTATTCGTTTCTTTCATCATTTGAATTTGTCTAAGTGGGATTTGAGTCTAAATAATATTGAACATGCATATAATAGGGATGTCCATTCATCCACAAGTTATTCCCCATTTTAGGTGTGTCTAGGTTTTCAAACTCTTACTCCATATGAGTTACCCTTGTTGCTTCCATCTCTTGTCATAGTCCACATGCAAAAGGAACAAGATATAGTTCACTCTTTCATTTAGCATTTGCAACAACACCAGTCCAAGGTTATTCAAATTTTGAATAAGATCTAGTAGTAGTAGTAGAAGTAGGTCATGGATCATCATCATGTTCCACATTCCTTCTAGGTTGAAGATAGAGTTTAGTTGTATCTTAATCATTGCAGGTTTTTCGAGAAGGCACATACCAAGATCAAACCTCTTCGTTATGGGCCTTAAACTATCATACAATAGGTATATGAAAATTCTTTGTATCAATTTTCCACACACTTGGGCATCCACAATGTTGTCAATATTGACTTACTCTACCTGTGTCATGAATCTACTTTGGAGAGTGCATATTTGAGGATAAATATTGATAAAATTTGTGCTAGATCAAAAAACCATGTTTAGTATAGAATTGAGATAGAGCTGAGAGTAAGCTTTGGAGGTGACATAGTATAGAGGATGATAGTATCCAGTGGATATAATTTCATTAGCTAGGGCAGTGAGGATAAGTCTTCTAAGTGAGGACAGCAGTATTTAGTGGATAGAGATCCATTAGCTAGTGTAGTGGAGGTAGCAGTTCTTCAAGAAGATAACTAGCCAGAGCTGAGGATATTGGTGTCTTCTATGGATAAATATCCATGAACTTGATTAGGGGATTGGTGGTTCATTTAGAAAGAGGTCGATAAATATTGTAATAGGGAAAGGTTTTCTAAGAGATTTGTTGAGAAAAGTTTAATGAAATATTTTCTCTGTGGAGTATCCCACATTGGGTGAACCACGTTAAATTGGTGTCTTTATTGTGTATGGTGATTTGTGCATTGATTTTATTATTATTTTTTAAATTGTTATTGATACATTGTATAATATTGATTGGGAAAGAAAAATTTGAAAGCATGAGATTTCGGAATTAAAAAAAATAGTATTCAGATGTAATGACAATATGACCAGATTTATGCATGAAATGACATGGACATAATCAAATTAAAAAAATAGGAGCACAGCCCTTTTTATTAATAAGATTTTGACTCGGTTACAATAAATCTCTTCAATGGCATATTCTCAGTCACAACAGATGAACAATAATCTCTTTTCGCATGCCCACATACAAAATGGGCTAGCCAAACCGTATTGCCGCCGCTGGTGTTTAATGAGTTTTTGCTGATGACTCCTTGCTTGCTGCTATTTCTCTTTCAATCACGAGAAACAAATAAACGCGTTAATAGCACTCATCATTGAAACAAAGCGTCCGGTCTTAAAAACACGAACAATGATACTAAAAAGAATCAGAATATTTTGAAACCTGCGTATTAGTGAAAATAAAATGAAAATATAAGTCGCACGTAAATAAGCATTCGATCTTAAAAACACATAAAACACGTATGGATGGTTAGAGCAAAAGACTGCGGCATATTCGAAACCATGATGTAAAAGAAAATGTAAGACGTAAACTGTTCTTTGATATATTCGAAAACAACGTGTACTTAAAAGCATGAAACGTGAACTATGCTTTAATACATTCGAAGACAGCATACATTTTAAAACATAAAATATATACTAAATTAACGAGGGGTTTACGTAGGGTGCCCAAGCGGGCCGCCCCCTGTTAGAACTTGATTATGGCACCAATCCAATAAGTAAGGGCCCGTAATATTTATATTGAGTTGTGTTGTCATCAAATTGGTGTGTTACGATGGTCGAGTGTCGGGTTCACAGTTCGGCAGCACTTCGTTGCTTTTACAAAATGCTTCGCGATTTCTTTTTTTTTTTACATTGTATCGAGATGGTTTTTATAGAGGATTCGGCCTCTGAGAGCATTAATGTTAAAACCCTAAATCCGCAAGGGCCGTTTAGATTTGATCCTTATCGGGCCATTATGAGACATGGCTCGCACTGACAGATCGTAGTTATGAGGCGTGGCTTTGGATCGTATTTGTTTCAAAATGGCTTGTCTCATTAAAGTCCGTCGTTCTGCAGATCCATGGGGTCTCTTTGGAGAGGGGCACGTAAGGGTGCCATGTGGCAGTCATTCTTTGGATGCGGCGGCCATGTCAAAGTCCGCCTTTGATTATCGCAAATATGCCTTTTAAACGTAAAGTGCCGAAGTGTCGCGATATCGCGACGTCACGATATCGTGACGTCACAATATCACGACACTTCGGCAGAGCCTCCCTTTGGGGCCAAAGGTGTCACAATATCACGATGCGCGATATCGCGACACCTTTGGCCAAGGCTCCCCTCGAGACCAAAGGTGTCGCGATATCACGCGTCACGATATCGCAACACCTTTGGCCGAGGGGAGCCTCGAGGCCAAAGGTGTCACGATATCACGACACCTTTGGCCGAGGCTCCCCTTGGGGCCAAAGGTGTCGCGATATCATGACACCTTTGGCCGAGGGTAGCCTCGAGGCCAAAGGTGTCACGATATCGCAACACCTTTGGCCGAGGGGAGCCTTGGGGCCAAAGGTGTCACGATTTCATGACACCTTTGGCCGAGGGTAGCCTCGGGGCCAAAGGTGTCGCGATATCGCGACACCTTTGGTCGAGGCTCCCCTCGGGGCCAAAGGTGTCACGATTTTGTGATGCATAAAATTGCGACGTCATGATTTCACGATGTTACGAAATCACGACATCGCGATTTCGTGACATCTAAGGCTAGTTTCCCTTTTTGTTGAGGCCTGTTTGCTTTTAAAGACTTTGCTTTCGATGAAGGTTTTGGAGAGGCTTGAAGACTTTGATGAAGGTTTTAGCAAGGCTTGAAGACTTTGATGAAGGTTTTAGCAAGGCTCTTTTTCCGACCTTCTAAACTGTTGTGTAAGTGGCCAAGACCACTATTTGACCTCTGAGGGCTGCCCTGAAAGCTATGTATGTCAATGCGATCAATGTTTGTAGTCACTTAATCAGAATGGTGCTGTTTTGGTGTCTATAGTAAAAATAAGTCTTATACTGTTAACCCCCCTCTTAGTATAAGCTTGTGTTATTCAATTGGTATCAGAGCGGGTTCCTTTGAAGGAGTTTAAAATATTGAAGGAAAATCTTACAAGAACACAAATAGATTCTAAGAGTGGATCCTCAGATAATTCAACACTAGTGTTTGATGGGAGTGATTATGTATTTTGGAGTATAATAATTAAGATTCACCTGATGGCACTTGGAAATGAAATATGGGAAGTAGTTGAAATGGATACACACCATCAAGTACACCACCTATATATAAATATGGTAAGATTATACATCATTACAATTCAAGAGCAATGAATACAATTTTGAGAGGTTTGCATAGAATAGATTTTGTTAAGGTTATGCACTGCAATTCAGCAAAATAAATTTGGGATAAGTTGCAAGGCATATATGAAGGAGATAAAAAGGTCAAAAAGGTAAAGCTATGAAATCTCAAGGGATAATTTGTAGATCTAAAAATTAAGGATGAGGAAAATATTAATGCTTATCTACTTTGTGTAGATGAGGTTGTTAACTGCATGTAAGGACTTAGACTTGAGGTTCAAGAATCTGATGTTTGTGATAAGATCTTAAGATCTCTCCCAAAAATATTTAGTGAAATTTTTTTAGCTATAGAGGAATCAAAATATGGTGATATTTTGACAAGGGATGAATTAATTGGCATTCTTACAGCTTTTGAGATTAGAACAAAAGAGGAATCTAATATTTGAAAAGAAACAACCTTCAAAGCTATTAATAAGACAAAGGGTAAGAAGTCAGATTCAATAAATGAGTCATCGAATGATCAAGAAAGTTTAAAGGTAGAAAATCAGTTAGATGTTTCAATTGTGGAAAGTATGGTGACTATGCTACTGATTCTCAAGAAGCTAGAAATAGCAATGATGATGGAAAACAAGATCATAAGAACAAGGAAACAAAAAATATAGGTACCAAAAGAAAGGTAAGGATGTACAAGGCAAGTAAGGAAATAAGTTATTTCAAAGAAATTAGAAGAGTTTCTATGTAGACAAGGCAAGTAAGCACTCAACTGATATTGATAATAGTTCCTCAAATTTTGATAAATATGAAGTTCTATTTCTGACAAAATAAAAAGAAGTGGTTAGGAAAAGGTCACCAATAATCCTCAAGTGATTTAGATGTGGTAACTTTGGTCATCTTGAATACATTTGTACAAAGAGTGATTTTAGTTTCAATAATGATGAATATGAAGATACACTTGAACGACCAAAAGAGAATCTTCTAATGGCATTAGAAGAAGAAGGAGGTGATCCTATAAAATATGAGTCAAAAAATAATGAATATGTTTTTAAAGGTAAAAAAATAGAGAAAGAATAAGATAATTGAGAAGTTGATCTTGAGGGAGAGCTTATTCATGCTCTTGATGCATTAGAGAAGGTAAGAAAGCAAAACTTCCAACTTAAGATTCAGTTTCAAGAATGTGATGAAGAAAAAGGAAAGCTTATAGAGGATCTAAATAAGTCAATGGCTAAGACAAGAAAGTTCAAAGAAAATTTGAAAGAAAAAGTTTTAGAATATGAAAATTTAGAGCATGAGCTGTCTCTCCTAAGTAAAGAATCAAAATATTCTAAGGACAAGTTACACATGTTTAGAAGAAGCTCAAAGATTTTGGATAAGATTTTCGAGACACAAAAACCTACATAAAGCAAGACATATCTTGGTTTTGAATAGGTACAAAAGAAACAAGAAGAGGAGTCAACCTAAAGTTCCGAATAAGAAGAAACTTTAAAAGAAGATATTATAAGAGAGAGTGAGAATTCTGAGAATGAGTTGGCAATAGGAAAATTCAACAAGGAAAGGAACAATGCACAAAAGAGGAACATATGGAACATGAACCAACACAGGGTAAAAGAGACTAAGAGACCAATGAGGTCAAGGCAAGGTAGTTTCAATTGAATATGCTTCTTTTATCATAGGTTTGTGCACAAGGCTATACAATGCAAGACGCACGAAATATAGGAATATGGGAAATTCAGAAATATACAACTTTTTCAAGGGTATGGTTACTCTTGTAATCAATTTTGTCACAAGGTAATGAATTGCAGGGTTCATGACAGGAATAGATATGGCTTCACTAGGATAAATCCTAAGATATTTGCACCTCCTAGAAATAATAATAGTAAGTGTTATAAGTGCAATAATGATGGACATACAAAAAAGTGGTGTAGAGCAAAAATTCCAAAAAAAGTAGAAACATAAATAGTCAGAGGAATCAGAAGGATCAGATAAGGAGGAAAGTGGACAAAGTTAAATATCAATGTATGCTAGAAGTAGAAATACTCCCACCATAGAATTAACCACCTTAAGAGGAGGTGGGGCAGGGGCTAAGCTAATATTTTCATTCTTAGCCCTAAGCTCCAAAGGTGACCCTTTGCCATTGATGACAAAGGGGGAGAGATTTGAGTAAGGGGAAGATATTTGAGTTAGAAAGAAAACATTTAGTCAAGGGGAGCAGTTTCTCAGGGGGAGTAGAACAAAAAGAGGTTAAAAAAATGGTAACAAGTATTTGGGTTACCATAAATGAAAAGGGGGAGATGATTGGAAATATGAGCAAGTTTTGTTGTCATTGATGTCAAGAAGTTAGCACCAAAATTTAGCACTAGTAAGCATTTGTTTTAGTGAGCAGCATTAGTTTCAAGTTCCGTAATCAAGTGCAAAAGAAAGGTTACTCCTAGGTGGTCAGATGAGGTTTAAAGAGCAAAAGGAAGATCCAAGAAAAATAATATTATAACAATATATTATAATATTAAAATGAAAAGACCCAAAGATTTAGTTAATTATAATTTAATTATAAATTAATTTTAATTTAAAAATTAATTAAACTAACCCTAAAGGATAGGGTTATAAAGTTTATATTAATTCAAATATTCAAATTAATCAAATATCACCGACATCATCGAATATATGGCTTAATGCATATAAAGGAGGGAAAGACCATGGCAATTTAAATCATCTGCAATCAAAGGTTTACAAGGATTTTTGTGCATAAAGTAGAGGAAGCGATCGTGTGTTTTAAAGGTTTTTTGAGGCAGCATATAGGACAAGGAGGAGAGTTTTTTATTTCACATTCCAAGGCATGTTGTAGCAAAAATGGCAACAAGGGAAGGTGCCAAGACTTTGGCAGGTGCAAGGTGCAGGGATTGAATCCCACATGTTTACATTTTGCAAAGTGTATGATTTTTTGAAGTTTGCACACTCGGAGGGAGACAAAGGGAAGGTGTTAGCCTTTCCCTTTGTGTGGAGGCTTGTAGCCCACATGGTGGGTGCATGCCTTGCTAAGGTGCTTGGCATGAAAGGTTCCACGTTAGAAACCCACCGAGGCACCTTTTGCTATGGACTAAGGTATGCTAGTTTGTTTGGTTCCAAAATTTGTGGAAACTCAAAATTTGTGGAAATATTTATTTTTAAAGTTATAAAGTGGAAATTGCATGTTACAAGGTTTTTGTGAGGGAGATAAAAGGGTTTGTATCATTTTATTTTGGGATTTGATTTTTGAGTATTTTAAGCTTATTGAGAGGAGTAATAAGGTGTGCCATAGGAGTTAGAAATATTTTTTGAAAATAAATTTAATAAATTATATTGAAAGGAGGAATAAGGTTGATTAAGTTTTGATATTTTGACTTGGTAAAATATTCTTGTGAAAAATTATTGAAGACAAATATTTGCTATCTAACCCTAGTATTGGCAAAAAGGAGTGGTTGTGATTGAAACAGGTGTTTGAGGTCAAATCATCTTCAAAAAAGAGGTAAGGGCACATTATCATTAAAATTAACTATTGGATGTTATGAATGCTAAGTTAGAGTGAAAATTATTGTTTGGTAAGCATTGTTGAGTTTGATTGTTAAAGGTTTTTCTGAGTGAGAGTTGATGATAAAAATATTGTTTGATAAGCATTGTTGGAAATATTGAATGAACCTTCAGATGGAAGATTACATTTTGTGCAAGATCATGAGTATCATTGTTATGTGAATTTGAGAACTATATTGAACTAGGGTTTGTGAAAGATCATGAGTATCATTGTTATGTGATATTGTTTGATAAGCATTGTTGGACATAATTGAGTGAGGTTTCTTATGATTGGACTAAGGTTTGTAAGAACAGAGTGTTTCATTGAGTGATTGATTGAGCTTAGTTGAGTGGAAGTTCAAGTTTTGCAAAATAAATTGTTCTATATTCTGAATTGATTTGAGAAAGACATTGGAAGTGATTAAGTGTTTGTAAGTGTGAAATATATTGAATCTATAACAATTATCTATATGTTTCTATGGAAAAAGAGAGATTTAAAGTGATTGAGCATTGTGGTGAGTGTGAAGCATATTGAGTCTCTAACAATTCTCTATATGTTTCTATGATATTGGATAAGTTCTAGTGAGAACTTGTTGAGCAAAGTTGAGGCTAGTATTTGTGAAGAATTGTTGAGCAGATTGAACAAGTTCTAGTGAGAACTTGTTGAGCAAAGTTGAGGTAATTCTTGGTGAAGACTTGCTAAGAAAATTGGACAAGTTCTAGTGAGGACTTGTTGAGTAGATTTTAGGTAAGTCTTGGTGAAGACTTGTTGATAATAGATTGGATAAGTCCTTGAGAGGACTTGTGGATATATTTGAGGTAAGTCTTTTGAGAAGAATTGTGAGCAGAGTTGATTGGTTAATTTGTTCAAACCTTGGGTTAAGGTTTGGGGTAGATCGAGCAGAGTTGATTTGTGATTGAGTCAGGCTTTGTGTTAAGGCTTGAAGACATAGATTGAGAAAATTTTTGCTAGACTAAAGGACTGTATTTAGTGCAGATTTAAGGATAGATTTTGGTGCAAATTTGAGGACAGGTTTGTGCCAGACTAGAGATAGAGATTGAGCAGATTTGTGCTAGATCAAAGGACTGTGTTTAGTGCAAATTTTAGGATAGATATTGATCAGATTTATGCTATATGGAAGGACCATGTTTAGTACGAAATTGAGACAAGTATGAGAGCAAGCTTTGGAGGTGACAGAGTATAAAGGACGATAGTCTCTAGTGGATAGAGGTCCATTAGTTAGTGTAGTGAGGATAGGTATTCTGAGTGAGGATAGAAGTCTTCAGTGGATAGAGATCAATTAACCAGTGTAGTGGAGGTATCAGTTCTTCTAGAAGATCACCAACTGGAGCTAAGAAGATTGGTGTCTCATATGGATAGAGATCCATGAATTTTATTAGGGGATTGGTGTCTCCTTTGGACAAAGGTCCATAAATATTGTAATAGGGAAAGGTTTTCCAAGAGATTTGTTAAGAAAATTTTAGTGAAATATTTTCTCCGTGGAGTAGCCCACATTGGGTGAACCACATTAAATTGGTGTCTCTATTGTGTGTGGTGATTTATGCATTGATTTTATTACTGCTATTGATACATTATAGAATATTTATTGGGAAAGAAAAAATAAAAAGTGGTTTTATACAGTTCATCCTCCCCTTTCAGTATATGCTTGTGTTCTTCAGAGATGATGTGTGGAGGCTATGAATGTGATGATTTATGGTAATGGTATGGGTATGTGTTTATGGGGATGTGGGGATAGAAACCACAAAATATCATGGTACCCATGATGGAATTTGGGTAACAAATGTGGGTTGGGTGGAAATAGGTTGAGGCTTAGGATTGCCCACTTGAACTTGTTGTTGAGTATTTTACCACTTCTTATGTAATTTGTTAAGGTGTTACCATGCTTCATGTATTTACACATCTAAGGAAAATGGTGTGAATGTGGATGGAATGGATGGTGTAGGTGGAGGATACGTTGCAATGGAAATTACAACTGGATGGGAAACACTGGTTGAGATGGAGGCTAACATTTGTGAAGTAGCATTGACATGTACTTCATAAATTATTGCTATAGGTGGTAGTGTATGAGGATGGAATGGAACTTATTGAAGCACATGATTATTGCGAAATAGCAAAAGCACAAGGATACGGAAACAAGACGGAAATGCCAAGTGCGATGTATGCAAAAGCAAATCGTAACGCTTAAGTCCTACAAACTGAAATGCATGAAAGGAGAGAAATAGAAATGGATTGAAACAAGATAGAAAGCAAATGTCGAGTACAACCATTTTTGTTAATTTTCTTTAAATTCAGGTTACAATATGTCTCCTCCCTTTTCGAGGGCTAGGAGCGTTAAGTAGGGCTCTATTACATCATGGATTGGTACACTTTCTTCCACGTGCCCACATGTAAAGTGGACAGACCAAATGTCACCGTCGCTTGTGTGAACGAGTATTTTATTCCTTGCTACTCCTTCGATGTCAAGATCCTGTGTTCAGAGAAATAGAAAAGGATTAGTAGCACCTATGGATGAAGTAAAACATGCGATCCCCAAATCCTATGATTAGTGCATGCGTAAAATAAATAAAACGATAACTAAAACATATCAAAATGAGCTAAAAACTTGACAGAGGCATGAGGACATTACCAGGAAGACACTACAAAAGGAACAGTCGGGAAATTCACCACGGATTTCTAATCACTCCAGGGTGGGACAATCAGACCTACAACAAAATGTCAAAAATCACCCTCCTAAATGTACCATATGGGAGGATCCAAATCACCTACAAAATTGGGGGTTAGGTAAAACAGGGTATTTTGGAAAGACCCAGAAGGTCAGATTTTTCCAATTCAGCCTCTATCACCCAGAATCTGATGATGCTCCCTACAAGTTAGTGAAAGTGAGAAATAACAAAAGCATGATCAAAACTGCTCAGAATAACATGAAATTTGAATGAAATCCTATCTGAACAACCTAGAAATAAATGCAAGAAAAAAATAAATGAAATCTTCTATAGATTTCTAATCTCTCTGGGGTGGGGCGATTAGGACTGCAGTAGTGCGGGGGGCACCCGGGGGTGAGACACCCGCCGTTTTGGGCCCTATTTTGGCACCAATCCACTTGGGATGGGTCCAAAACCTCTTATGGGATATTGTCAACAATTTTGGGTGGGATACTATGGCAAAATTTTAGGTTTTGGGTCCGTATTGTGCTTCCAATGATCACCTAATAACCTCCCTTCCAAAAGAGAGATCAAGGATGTGAAAGGCACAAGAAAAAAGGGTGAGGACATAAATCGGTAGCACTCCATAGCTCCAAATGCTCTTGAATTGTCTCTTTTTTGAGGTGATAAGGCTCACCATTTTATAGGCTTGAGGGTCTTTGTGAATGAGCATGCAGAGGCACGACTTGGCGATCATGCCTTCTCAAGGGAGAGAAGATTCCTCCCTGATTAAGGACTCCATGACTGCCTCTATGACTGCATCTTTGAGATAAAAAATGCTCACTCGCACTCCCATGCAATGAAGGAGGAGTTAAGTGGCAGATATAATCTGCCATTTGTATGGGTTTGACCTTTTGTCCGTCAAACCTGCTATTCTCCCCACCCAGGGGTGAATTCTACTAATTGTCCCTGGGTGGAACGAATACCAGTTTGAAATCATCCCTGGGTGGAACGAATAAGGAGCAGAGTGCTTGAAAGGTGCCAAATTGACATCTGACCTTTCAAAACTATTATGAGAGTTGTTAGGACCATTTTTTAACCTCTAGGGGCTGCCCTGGGGCTTTGTATGTTAGTGCGACCAGTGTTTGTAGTCACATAATCATATTGGTGCTATTTTGGTGTCTATAGATGCCCTTTTTTGGGATGCGCTGTGCGTGGTGCAGTGCTAAGCAAAAATAGATAACCAAAGCACTAATGATTAAGGTTTCTCAATAACCTAACCAAATTTTGATGCCCCAAGTATGGAAAGGGCATGCATTCTTGAATCCTTGCTTCTGATGAGCTAAGGAACTTTATTCAAGAGTTAACCTTTTTTGGTGAGGTGTTACTTGATCTTGGACATTGATCAGTAATGAATAGACAAAGGGTGCAACCTTTTGTCTATGGGAACCTTGAGTTCATAATTCACAAATACCAAGTGTTTGATCAGCTTGTGATTATTGCTTGTTTTCTGCCCCAAACATGGGTGTGATTGTCTTTGTCAATGATTCTTTGAATGCATGCCATTTCCTTGATTGGGTGTGTATTTGTTGATTGATGACTAAGTGTGACTACCCCCTCAAGTGACAAATCGATGAGGGAATGACCTACATGAGAAAATCGACGAGTTGCTTGACCCAAGATGACTTGTGTAAGGGTGCCTTCAGTTGTTTTGCTTTGAATTCTTATGCAGTTTCCCAACATTTAGACCTATTTTTGGTGGGTGTTAACCCTTTTTGGGACACCATTTGGGGATTAAATTCTTGAAAATCCATCCTCCCGTGGAGTGGTCCGACTATGGTAGCCTTATTAGGGATTAGGATAGTGAGGATTTTTGGCCCCGACGTCTGGTTTGAATGCAAAGAAGCGCAGGTGAAAAGACGCCTTGTTCGACAATGTTATTGCTATTTTTGGGTGGGTTTGGGCCCTTTTTGTGATGCCATTTAGGGGTGAAATTCATGACCATCCGTCCTCCCGTGGAGCGATCCGACTATGGTAGACTTTTTAGGGAGTAGGATAGTGAGGATTTGTGACCCCAAAGTTTGTTTTGCATGGCAATAATGTCAAGTGCAAAAGCACTCTTTATTTGGAAATTTTATTGCTATTTTTTTGTGCATTTGGGTGTAGTTTTTACTGTTTTTGATTTTCTTGCTCTTTAATCATCTTAGGGTGGGACGAATACTAGTTTTGTAATCGTCCTAGGGTGAGATGAGCGCTAACTAGAGCGCTCATCCCAGGGTGGAACGATTATAGGCCTAAAAGCCTATTTAAGGGCCAAAACTAGGGTTTGGGCTCATTTGCAACTTGTTTTTCTGGTGATTTGGAGTTGTGAGGAGGAGGTCGAGTCTGCGAAGCGGAGCGCTACAAAATTTTTTTGAACACCATGAGTTCACAAACCAGATCAAGTGGCGAAGCCGAAGCGAGACCGGTGAGTGCTCCTTCTCGTTTATTTGGCTATTTTATTTGACAGTTTTAAAACCGCACTTGTTTTCTTTTGTATTTTATTTTTCAATTTAAAAATGAAAACCCTAGTTAAATGTTTGTTGTATGTGTGAATTTGTGTTTTGTTGTAAGCTAAAAAAGAAAACCCTAGTTTAAACTAAGATTGAAAATGTAGCTTAAAAAAATGTTTTGATGTTGTTTTCTGTGTTTTTATTAGATTAAGGTTAAACCCTAGGAACTAAAAACTGTTGTTATTGTGTGTTGTATTTTTTAGTTTTATAGTAAAATGAAAACCCTAGGTTGAAGTGTTATTTTTGTTTAACTAGAGTTAGAAACCCTAGTTGTTTTTTTGTTTGCTTTTTTGTAGTTTAAACACTAGGTTAAAATTTGATTTTTGTAAACTAAGGTAAAAAGCCTTAGAGTTGTTTGTAATGATTTTTTTTGTTTTAAACTAGAGTTAAAAACCCTAGGTTAGTTTTTGATTTTGTGTAAACTAAGGTAAAAAACCCTATTTTGAACGAATTTCAAAAACTTAGCTTTGTTTTTATTTTGTTTGATGTTGTTCATCAGTTTAGACTAAGGTCAAACCCTAGGTTAACTGTTTAATTTTGTTTTTGTATTTTTGTCAGTTTAGACTAGGATGAAAACCCTAGGTTAACTGTTTGTTTTAGTGTTGTACTATTTTTTTTTTGTTTTACACTAGAGTTGAAAACCCTAGGTTTAATTTTGATTTTTGTAAAATAAGGTTAAAACCCTTTGTTTTGTTGTTTAGTTTTGTTTTGTCTGTATTTTTCAGTTTGATACTAGATTTAAAAACCCTAGGTACTCACAAATTGTTATTTGAATTTTTTTGTTTTATTTTTATTTATCAGTTTGATACTAGAGTTAAAAACCCTAGGTATTGACAAATGTTGATTTTATATTTTTTTGTTTTTTTTTGTTATTTATCAGTTTGATACTAGAGTTAAAAATCCTAGGTACTGACAAATTGATTTTGATTTTATTTGCTTTTTTGTTTATCTGTCAGTTTAAACTTTATAGTTAAAAACCTTAGGTAACTGACAAACTGTTTGTTTTGAATTTGTTTGTTTTTTTGTATTTATCAGTTTGAACCAAAAGTTAAAAACCCTAGGTACTGACAAATTGATTTTGATTTTATTTGCTTTTGTTGTTTATCTGTCAGTTTAAACTTTACAGTTAAAAACCTTAGGTAACTGACAAACTGTTTGTTTTGAATTTGTTTGTTTTTTTGTATTTATCAGTTTGAACCAAAAGTTAAAAACCCTAGGTACTGACAAATATGATTTTGAATTTATCTATTTGTTTTTGGACTATTTTTAGTTGTACATTTGTTAGATGTGGTTGTACAGTTTTTATGCATTGCTGTATATTTATGTTATTGTTGTACAACTTTGTTTTTTTTCATGTTTTTAATGTTTGTGTGTTGTTTTTGTTTTTTTAGGTGGTGAAGAGCTGATACCGTCAGTCGACGGTATTCTCTAACGCTTGGGAGGGTTGACTGTGGTGGACTAGGAGTGGCTTGATGCCCTTGGGATCAAGCATGTGACTCGACTAGAGCCTGTGGTGGGGGATCGGGCATATCTGACCACCCTAATCAACTTATGGGATCCCCGCACCAATACCTTCCATCTCCCAATAGGGGAGATGACAATGACTCTCGAGGATGTCTATCAGGTTCTATAGATTCAGATAGATGGGCTTCCTATTAGGACTATGCCACATGATCAATGGATGATAGTCCTAACATGATGCTTCAGGCATGGGACGAAGATGGGTGTGGATAGCCTGGTGGAGAGGGTAGAGGGCTACTGCCAGATTTGTGATATTCTGGTACAATGGTGGTTAGAGAGGGGCATGTTGGGGGTGAGGCATGCATTACTGATGACCCTCATCTCCAACATGTTGCTGCCCAACTCCTCAAGCATGAGGTTCCCGTGGAACCTGCTAAAGGTTGTCTTCAGACTGGTGGAGTGTCTGACTTTAGAGCCCTTGATTATGAGATGGGGTCAAAAACTACTGGCACAACTCTATGATGAGTTGTACGAGGTCTGCTATCGAAGGTGAAATGGTATTGGTTATAGTTATCTATTGTAGTGCTGGTCTTGGTAGCACATAGCTGTGGAGAGGCCGTTGGGTTTGCCATGGATGACTCAAGCGGAGATGGTTGATAGAGAGATAGGGTATGTGGCTCTGTGGTGGTGGTCTGAGGAGTAGGGGTAGAGTCGATGGTGGGTAGGTGCTGTAGGGTACTATGCTGATACTTTCACTCGTCTTACTCTAGGGGAGGTGTTCTGGTGCCCATACCAGGACTGTCCAGCCTGGCCTGAGACTGGAAAGTGGCTTCAGTGGGTGCGCAAGGGGAGATGGCTAATTGGGTAGCATGAGATCGAGTAGGAGTACTTCCCATACATCCAAGTGATGCAACAATTTGGGGTGTACCAGGGGTTACTTGGTGAGCCCTTGATCTATCGATGTTAGGGTGATGAGAGGACTCTGGCCTGGCTGATCATCGAGCCGCTGGGTGAGGATTCGGATCCTGTGATCGATGTCCCTGACGTGGACAACATCAGGGCAACTGCTAAGTACGACTAGTGGTGGACATTATGGTGGTGGAGAGGTGAGGGGCCTCTAGGAGGTCTTGACATAGCAGTAGTAGGTGGGGAGGATTCAGAGGCATCAAGGGAGGGTTGGGGGGCTCCACTGGAGGATGAGGACATGGTGGAGGTTGACAATTTTGTGGGTGATGACTTTGGGGTTCTGAAGCAGTCAAAGATGTAGGATGTCTTGAAGCAATGGGAGCCGAAGTAGCCTATCATTTCAGAGATGCCGATGCCTCAAGCGGTCCTTGAGGGTATGGAGGTGGGGTTTCACATCGAGATAGCATTATTGAAGGGTTTACTCTAGAGATGGGATGAGGATCTTGGGGATGCACTGTAGGAGAGGTATATCCTACAGACATAGCTGGTGGAGTGGGAGAACGTATTGACTATGTATCGTCGATGGGATGGGGATACAGATGCAGCATGGGAGAGGGATCTCCTACGGACTCAGTTGGCACAACATGATGATGCATTGATGGCGTACCATCAATGGGATATGGACTTGGTTTGACATCAGTTGGAGCTATAGGTGGAGATTATCCACCTCGATGGGAAGATACTTGAGCTGACTGGAGGTATATCATCGCGTCGCATGAGAGGGAGCGATACTAAGTAGTCAACATCCTCTCAACACAGGTAGCTGGATGAGGGGGCGTTAGGGGGCATGATGTGGGGGCTAGCAGCAGCCACCTTGAGAGGTCCCATAGGACCCACACCATAGGGGTAGTTCTCGTCACACTGATCCTACGTGATCATGGTGTCCGACGACCTAGGCTTGGGGGTTTTTGAACTTTTGATTTTTTTGTGAGGTCAGAGGACCGGTTTATTGTAGCCTGTGGGAATTTTGATGATATATATATACATGACTTTCTTTTATTTATACACTTGTCATGAGTTATTGTTATTCTTATGTGATTTATGGATGTTGATGTATGCATGTTAATTTATTATGATGGATGCACAAGTTATGATGAATGCAAATGTGTCTAATATATATGATATGCATATGAATGTATGAAATGATTTGTTGATAACTTGGCGATTGCACCATAGACTGTGCAAGACTTATTAGCTTTTTGTACTTTTCATGATATATATTTTTTACTTTTGTTTTGGATTTTTTTATGGCGATGGGTTGTACTACAGTTGTGTTAAAATGTAGTTAAGGTTTTTTGAGACTTAGATGTTTTAACTAACTAGCCAAGACTGTACTTTTATCCTACAAAACTTTTGAACAAGGTATAAATCCGGCTTGACTTTGACCAAGTTATTTCACATCCCTGTGTGTGCAATTGAGTTAGTTTATGTGGTATTTGTCAGGATACCGCTAGTGCCAGATAGGCTGTCAACCAAACCTATACTGAGGATCACATAATTAGCTCCACTAACTCCTTTTTTGTATTTAGTCAGATTAATATGTGGTGCTATCTAGGATACCATGAGCTAGCTCATCCACATGCAAGCATTGATCTGCACACAAGTTAATGTGACAGATATATCGTCATGCGAGAGGTTTGCCACTAGTGACTGATAGGCTATCCACCAAACCGGTATTGAGGTTCACCTCATGACCTTCTAAATACTGAGAGTTCCAGGGATTCAAGTTTGACTCCCTTATTTTCTTCAATTATATTGGGATACTTACTCGGCTATAGTGATAAAAATCATTGTTTATTTTTGTTTTTTATTTTGAGCAAGGGATTTGAATATTGAGTGATGATAATCACTATTTCTTGTGCCTTTTGATGTATGCACTTTGGTTTTGATGTCAAATTTTGGATTTTTGACTTTTGCAAATTTTTTGATGTTTGCAACTTTTTGTGAACTTGGGATTCTTGGGGAATTGGTTAGGGAAGATGCTTGTCCTTTTGTCAACTCTCAGCATTCTTTGGGTCATTCACACAGGGAGATGAACAAGATAACATTTTCATTAGATGGTATCCTAGATTTCTTTGAAGGTTTCATCTTTCATTTACACAACTTGGGAATTTTTTTGTTTATGTTTTTTAACTTGTGTTGGGATGCTACGTAACAACGTATGATCCAAGTGGAACTCTACCTTTGTAAAATCTTTTTGACTTTGTACAATATTTGGCTAGAAAGCTAACGACATCTTGAATGATGAAAACTCTAGATACATTAGAAGACAACTGACTATGATATGGCAAAAAAATGTGAATGGTGTTTATTTGCAATGAACTATTTACAAAGTGGAAAATGTGGAGACTGATGGAATTACCCATGATTACAGTCTATGGTGCTTTTGACCCATATGATCAAAAAATATGCAAATGTATGTATGGGATGCCTAATACAACTATTATTTTTGTTTTTTCGATTGATTGATTTTTGTGAGTATTTTGAGTATGCATGGAAATGAGATGCAATTTTTTTCTTTATTGTTTTGATGATTTTGAGTATGCATGGAAATGAGATGCAAATTTTTGTTATTTTTGATGATTTTGTTGTTTTTGAATTTTCTTTATGGTTGGTTCATTTTGTGTGAGGGCGGACCAAGTGATTCTTTCAGATCCTTGGAGTTTTTGACCAAAGGGATTATGGGCACCTTTGGGGCATTTTAGGGTTGACTGAGCGATTACGGGAATCCTTGGGGCCTTTTGGTTTGACCAAAGGGGTAATGGGCCCCTTTGGGGCATTGTTGGGGTTGAACAAGCAATTACGAGAATCCTTGGAGAATTTTGGTTTGACCAAAGGGTTTTTGGACACCTTTGGGGAATTTTGGGATTGACCAAGCGATTGTGGGAATCCTTGGGGCTTTTTTGGGGTTGACCAAGTGATTTTGGGAATCCTTGGAGCATTTTGGTTTGACCAAAGGGTTTATGGATACCTTTGGGGCATTTTGGAATTGATCAAGTGATAATGGGAATCCTTGGAGCTTTTTTTTTTAGGCTATGGCTCTTTTAAATATGGAATGGCCTCAAATGACTGATGTTCAAGGGTTCTAGTTCCTTGATTTCATCAAGAGAGGCAAGCTAGTATGTTCCAGGTCCTATTTTACTGTCAATTACATAGGGACCTAACTAGTTTACCATGAATTTTTCCCTTAGATGGCGCGGCAAGTTAGAATTTTGTTGGTTCTCTTTTAATACCAAGTCACCAACCTCAAAGTCCCTCATGTGAACTTTCATGTTGTATGATTTCTTAAGTCACTCTTGATAGATACATAAATGCTCAAGAGCATTGACGTGTCGTTCATCGAGCAATGTAAGTTGATCTAACCAAGCCTGTCGTGTAGTGTCATCATCGATGAACTCTTGCATTGATATGCATAGGGAAGGTATTTCCAACTCGAGAAGTATGACTGCCTTGGAGCCAGACACCAATGAAAATGGAGTTCACATAATGACACTGAGATGGGGGGGTGAATCAGTGTAGCTATTAATTTTAATATCTACAGCATTTAATATGAAATAAAGAGAACTTGAAAACTAGAAAAACAACTTGAACAAGAGAGCACACCACAACACTCAATATACCGAGGTTCACCAATTTGGCTACTCCTCAAAAATGACTGCTTGGACTCCAATCCAAATCCAGTCTTTGCAAAATATCAATTTTACAAATACTTTACCAAGCATCAACCTGGAAGGAGCACCAACCCCTATAATTTTCTGCTGCAACAGATGGAGCACCAACCCCTAGTACCAAGCACCAACTTGGACTGCAATTCTGATCAATTTAGAATGACATAAAAATGTCTTCACTTCATGCACGACCCTGACTGGTCTGCAATTAACCCAACTCTGCACACTCTCACGGCTCTGCTAATTTTTCTCTTGACTCTTTTCTAACCCTCCTTTTATAGCAATTTCTCTCTAACAGTAGCAACATTATTTTTTGCACGACTGTCCTTTTTATAATCTGTTTTTCTCATCGGAACTCTTTGTCTTCCATAGCGTTTCAATCCTGCATGCAGTCGGATTACATTCTCGAGCCGTTCGAATTCTTTTCTCCTTTCCAATGCGGCTGTTCGAATCCTTCCAAATACGACTGTTCGAATGCTGCACATCCTTCTTCTAGAAAGCTTTTCGATCCTTCCTATTTTATGTTTCGAATGCTGCAAATACGTTTATTTTAATCGGCTATTCTAATGCATTTTCAATCGACTGTTCGAATGCATTTTCAATTGGTTGTTCGAATGCTGCACTGCGGCCGTTCGAATGCTTTTTTGATACAGCCTATACGACACTTTGAACGCTTTTCAATCATGCATATACATCTGTTCCCATGCATGTCCGACACCTGTCAACGTGTAACTGTCGATCTGACATCAGTTACTTTTTACGTAACAGGCTGCATGATTTTCTGTATGCTTTTTCCGACACGTGTCACCTTGCATGCTCCTACGGGTTTTACTCGCGTATCACCTTTGTCGCGATATCGCGACACTTTTTGAAGCCGTACACTTCATGCCCTTGCTGTCGCGAAATCGCGACCATTTTGGCTTTGAAAGCTTTCCCTCTGTTCATGTCGTGATATCGCGACACTTAGAACTTTTGCTGACGTCATCCTGTATGTTGTCGCAAAATCGTGACCATTTTGGCTTTGAAAGCTTTCCCTCTGTTCATGTCACGATATCGCGACACTTAGAACTTTTGCTGACGTCATCCTGTATGTTGTCGCGAAATCATGACACTTCCGGCTTCCAGCAGCTTTCCTTGCACCCTGTCGCGAAATCGCGACACTTTCTGACTTTGCTGATGTCATCATCATTCTTGTCACGAAATCGCGACGCTTTCGGCTTTTGCTGACGTCATCATCCTTCTTGTCGCGAAATCGCGACGCTTCTGGCTTCCGTACACTCTCCTTTGCCAGCAACAACAAAAATGGAACATGTCGCGAAATCGTGACGTTCTCTGCTTTCGTACAATCTTCTTTGCCAGAAACCACGAAAATGGAACATGTCACGAAATCGCGACGTTCTCTTCTTCCGTACACTCTTTGCTTTATGCAGTAGCGAAATCGCGACAACTTTGTGCCTTGTGCTTTCGACTTGCTACATCTTTAATTTTTGCAATTTTGAATGGTAGCGAAATCGCTACACCTTTGTTTCTATACATTTTGTCATGCAACGAAATCGCTACATCTTCTTGTTTGTGCCTTTTCACTTGTAGCGAAATCGCTACACCTTTGTTTTCTGCACTTCCTATTTGTAGCGAAATCGCTACACCTTTGTGCCATGTATTTCCATCATGCAGCGAAATCGCTACACCTTTGTTTCCATTCATTTCAACATGTAGCGAAATCGCTACACCTTTGTTGCTGAGCATTCTCTCTCCTCTTCGGGTCGCGAAAACCCGACGTGTCGCGATATCGCGACACTTTTCGTTGCTAGCTCCTTTCCTCCATTTATGTCACGAAATCGCGACATCTTTTCACCTTGCTTCCCTCTCTGCCAGCATGTCACGAAATCGTGACAGTTTACCTTTCACTTTCTCTCTCCTCTGCCATGTCGCGATATCGTGACCGACAATTTTCCTTGCATTTTCTCTCTCCTTGGCAATGTCGCGAAATCGCGACAATTTTCCTTGCATTTTCTCTCTCCTCGGCAATGTCGCGAAATCGCGACAATTTTCCTTGCATTTTCTCTCTCCTCGGCAATGTCGCGAAATCGCGACAATCTTCCTTGCATTTTCTCTCTCCTCTGTTTTGTCGCGATATCGCGACAGAAAACATGTCGCGATATCGCGACAGTTTTCTTCCTTGTCTTTTTTCGCCAATTTCTGAATACGGGTCACCTCTCGTTTTTCTTGAAATTCACTGCACTTGATCTGACTGACCTCTGAACTGCATCAACTGCATCAATCTGTCTGTGTTGACAACAATGACAATACTTTTGCAATTCTTTTGCTGCACCTTGCTCAACAATCTCCCCCTTTGGAATTGTTGGCAACACACTGCAACCTTGCTTAATTTCTTCTCCCCCTTTGCCAATAATACCAAAGGGCTACTGCAGACTCCCCCTGAGTCTATGCACAACATTCTCAAACTTAAAAAGTTTGAATGCTCCCCCTGAGAATGTGTTTCCCATAGCTAGTCATTGCTTGGGTGGTGTGACTACTCCCAACTTCTTCCGAAGGTATTCAAATACTTCCTTTGGCAAAGGTTTTGTGAATATATCAGCTACTTGCTCTGTAGTTGGAACAAAATCCAATTTAACCTCTCCTTCCGCAACTTTATCCTTCAAGAAATGATATCGGATTGCAATATGTTTGGTTCTTGAATGCATTATTGGATTCTTGGATATGTTGATAGCACTAGTGTTATCACATTTAATTGAAATTGGCTCTTTGAAATGAATACCAAGATCTTTCAATGTTTGTCTCATCCATAATATCTGAGTACAACATGTTGTTGCTGCAATGTATTCTGCCTCTGCAGTGGATAGAGATACTGATTCTTGTTTCTTGCTGTGCCATGCTACCAGCTGTCTCCAAGATAAAATGCTCCTCCACTTGTGCTCTTTCGTCATCAATACATCCTCGCCCAATCTGCATCGAATATGCAATCAAAGTGAAATCTTTACCTTTTGGGTACCACAACCCATAATCCATAGTGCCCTTGAGATATCCGAAGATCCTCTTTACAGTCGTTACATGAGTTTCTTTGGGACTGGCCTGAAATCTTGCAACCATGCATACTGCTTGTAATATATCTGGTCTAGTGGTCGTTAAATATAGCAGGCTTCCAATCATAGACCTGTACATTGTTTGATCTACATCTGGGGATTTATCATCCTTGCTCAACTTGCGCACTGTTGTCATGGGAGTGCTAACCGGTTCTATCGTCTTCCATTGTGAACTTTTTCAGCATTTCTTTTACATATTTAACTTGAGAAATAAAAATGCCTTTTTCATTTTGATTGACCTGCAGTCCTAGGAAATAAGAAAGTTCACCAATCATAGACATCTCAAATTCTTTCTTCATTTTAGTTGATATGTCTTTGCAGTATTCATCCATGTTTCTGCCAAATATTATATCATCTACATAAACAACAAGAACAATAAGATGGCCCTTCTCTGTTTTGACATATAAGTTGTTGTCCACCAAACCTTTCTTGAACCCTTGTTTAATTAGATAGTTATCCAGCCTTGCATACCATGCTCTAGGTGCCTGTTTCAAACCATATAATGCTTTCTTTAACCTGCAAACAAAATCTGGGTTGTCACCAAGTTGAAAGCCATCTGGTTCGTTCAATGTAAACCTCTTCTTCCAGTTTTCCATTCAAAAATGTTGATTTTACATCCATTTGATATACTTTGAAGTTTTTATGAACTCGCTAATGCCAGAAACATTCTGATTGCCTCTAGTCTAGCTACCGGTGCAAAAGTTTCCTCAAAATCAATGCCTTCAACTTGAGCATAGCCTTTACAAACCAATCTTGCCTTATTTCTGACAACCTGTCCATCTTCATTTAATTTATTTCGAAAAACCCATTTAGTGCCAATTATGTTTTTATTTGTTGGTCTAGGTACTAATTCCCATGTATTGTTTTTCTCAATCTGATCTAGTTCTTCATTAATTGCCTTCAACCAACTTTCATCGATGCTTGCTTCAGACAACATTTTTAGGTTCAATGCTAGATAACAGAGAATAGTTCCGCACTGTTGCTCTTCTTGTCTGAATACCATCTTTGGGATCCCCAATAATCTGTTCACTTGGATGATTTTTCTGCCAGTTGCCTGTTTTAAATTTCCTGTTTTCTTCTTCTTCTGATTCAGTTTTTACACCATCTGGATCAATTTTCTGATTCTTATCTATTTCCTTTTCATCATCACCTTCAATGACTTCTTCATAGATGGGGTAGTTTTCTTGATAAGTAATTTCTTGTTCTCTACCTTCATCAACTTTCACATCAGCACTCTCAACAATTTTCTTTAGCCTTTTGTTATAACATGTGTAGGCTTTGCTTTTTGTTGAGTAACCAAGAAAGATACCTTCATCAACTCTATTTTCAAATTTACCAAGATTATCTTCGATCCGTTTGATGTAGCACTTGTCGCCAAATACTTTGAAATGTCTTGTTGTTGCCTTTCCGCCAAACCACAGCTCATAAGGTGTTTTGCTTTCATGTGGTCTTAGCATGCACTGTTTTGAATGTAAACTATAGTATGTACTCGCCTCTTTCCAAAATTTGTCGACTATTTTGTTCTCACCCGACATTGTCCGTGCCATTTCTCGCACCTGTCCTATTCTTCCTTTCTACAACACCATTCTACCGAGGTGTTCTAGCTGCTGAAAACCTGTCTTCTTATCCCATATTTTTGACAGTATTCTGCAAATTCTTCCGAAATAAACTCTCCTCCTCTCGTCCGATCTTAGGCATTTAATTCTTTGTCCCGATTGATTCTCAACAAGATTTTTGAAGGTTTTAAACATCTCAAAGGCTTCTGATTTAAGTTTCAAAAATAGTACCCATGTCATTCTTGAGTAGTCATCTATACATGACATAAAATATTTGTGTCCATTTATGCTTTCAGTTCTCATGGATCCACATAAATCAGTGTGAATTAGTTCTAATGGCTTGCTCGTGAAATATTCTTTTGCTTTGAAAGTGGCTCTGGTTTGTTTTCCCTTTTGGCATGACTCACAAATATTGTTTGAAGGTTTACCAATAGTTGGTATGTCTCTTACTGCCCCTTTTGAGCTGATTTTTACCAGATTATCAAAGCTTATGTGACCGAGTCTCTTGTGCCACAGCCAGTTTTCTTCTTCCTGACCAACCAAGCAAGCTCCTTCTGAAGTCTCTGAAAGTGTATACAGATTTCTAGAAGTTCTCAGTCCAGTGGCTATTAACTTTCCATTTTTTGTCTTTCTTACTTCACAGCCCTCCTTCTTGAAGATTACATCATGACCTCTGTCATAGATTTGACTGACACTCAACAAGTTATGCTTCAGACCAATCACAAACAAGACTTCTTTTGATTTTATATTGCCATCACTGATCTTGACTGATCCCTTTCCAACAATCTTTGCTCCATCATTATTTCCAAATTTCACAGAACCACCTTCATAATTCTGCAAATTCTCAAATTTTTGCTTGTCACCTGTCATGTGACTGGAACAACCACTGTCAAGTATCCAAGGTGCAGATTTGTTCTGAGCTTTAAAGGCAATCTGAACAATCAAAGATTCCTTTTCTTTCCATTCTGGTTTGATGACAGATTTAGCTACTTGTTTTGCCTTTGTCTTCTCATTAGCATGTGCTTGTTTTTCAAGAATTTTCTTGTTTTGTTTCAACTCACTTGATTGAGATTTTCTACCCTGATAATTATTTGTTGCAAAAGTGCTTCTACAGTTTCTAGCAATATGTCCAAAATTATGACAATTATAACATTCAACTGCATAATTCATTAAAGGAGAAAAAACATTTCTGCTTTTGAAATTCCTTTGAGATACATTATGCCCGCAATCTGAAATCTTATGGCCATAAGCATTGCATTTAAAACAATAACCCGAAAAGGAATGATTAAACCCGGGTGCCGGTCTTTGCCAGTTTGAAGTAGGAGCCATAAATCTTCTCCTTCTTGGATGTGTGACTTTTGTGAAGCCATCTTTGTCGAGTACTCTTCTTGAGTCTGGCATTATTGCTTTCTTGGGCATGATTTGTTTTTTCTAGGTCAACTCTGATCTTTTCTTCTTTCTTTATGGGTTCTACATTCAAGGCCTTTGAACCCTTTGATGATTCTCCTTCATCGAAGCCTAAACCAAATTTGATGTCGGAAGGCCTTTGATTATTTAACATTTTATCCAGCTTTACAGTACTTTCTTCAAACTTATGAAAATAGTTCAATTTTCTATTCATCTCCTCTAACTGCATTCTTAACTTAACCATGTCTTCCTCTAGCTTGCTGCATTCAACTGTCTTTACAGTTAATTGTTCATCAAGAACTTCAGACATTTTCTTGAATTCCTCTGTCTGTATTTTTAAACTATTTATTATGTCAGTGGCATCTTCTAGTTTTCTTGAAAACTTTTTGTTCTTTTTCCTTTCAACACTCAACTCTTCAAGTGCAGCAAGCAATTCTCCTTCCAGATAAACTTCAGCCTCATCTTTAAAGTTTTCATCACCTTCCTGATTTTCTTCTGTTCTTTCCTCTTCAAGTGCCATGAACAGAGCTTCACCTTTTTCTTCTTCAAATCCTCATCCGAGCTTTCTTCAGAAGTGTTGACATTCTTGGATATGAAGCTTTTCTTCTTGAAGTTGTTCTTTCTAAAATTTTGTTTCTTCTTCCAGTCACCTTTTTCTTGGTGTGAGCCTTCACCATTTTTGGTTTTCTCCTGCATTGGACATTTGGCTGCAAAATGACCGACTCCTCCACAATTGAAGCACTTAAAAGGTAGCTTTCCTCTATATTTTCCTTTTCCCTTTGTGAGTTTTCGAACAAAATTAACTTTTGTTTCATCCAGTGTCTCTTCATCCTCAGATTCATGTTCAGCTTTTATATTCTTGTGTGCTTTAAAAGCTGCTTCTCTGTCTATAGACTTGGTTTGTCCTATTCTCATTTCATATGCTGTCAGGGAACCATGCATCTCATCCAAGCTGAAGTAGTTTAGATCTTTTGCCTCTTCTATTGCAGAAACTTTGGAGTTAAATCTTTTGTGCAGTGTTCTGAGAACCTTTTTCACAACATCTGCATCATCAATTTCTTCACCGAGTCCTCTGATTGCATTAATGATTTCGTTGACTCTCAAGCATATAAGCCTCTATGTTCTCATCTTCATTCATTTGCAGTGCTTCGAACTGTGCTCGATGATTTTGCAGCTTGGCTTCCTTGATCTTGCTGTCTCCTTCATGGATGCTTTTCAGTTTATCCCACATGTCTTTTGCTGATTTACAACTCATGACTCTTATCAGTTCACTTGTCAACAAGCCCACACATTATGGCATTCTTAGCTTTGGAGTTGTTCTCAAATTTTTTCTTCTCAACAGTATCTGTTGGAGGAGTAGTGGGTGCTGTGTATCCACTATCTACAGAATCCCAAATATCATATCCCAATGCACTCAGATATGTTTGCATCCTGAGTTTCCAGAAAGTGTAATTTGTTCCATCGAATAAGGGAGCTTTGTTGGATGAGAATCCTTCACCGCCTGCCATTGTTTCTTCCAAGATCTCCTTAGCTGATTAAGCTTGAACAAGGAACTTGGCTCTGATACCAATTGATGTTCACACAATGACACTGAGAGGGGGGGTGAATCAGTGTAGCTATTAATTTTAATATCTACAACATTTAATATGAAATAAAGAGAACTTGAAAACTGGAAAAACAACTTGAACAAGAGAGCACACCACAACACTCAATATACCGAGGTTCACCAATTTGGCTACTCCTCAAAAATGACTGCTTGGACTCCAATCCAAATCGAGTCTTTGCAAAATATCAATTTTACAAATACTTTACCAGCATCAACTGGAAGGAGCACCAACCCCCTTAATTTTTTGCTGCAACAGATGGAGCACCAACCCCTAGTACCAAGCACCAACTTGGACTGCAATTCTGATCAATTTAGAATGACATAAAAATGTCTTCACTTCATGCACGACCCTGACTGGTCTGCAATTAACCCAACTCTGCACACTCTCACTGCTCTGCTAATTTTTCTCTTGACTCTTTTCTAACCCTCCTTTTACAGCAATTTCTCTCTAACAGCAGCAACATTATTTTTTGCACGACTGTCCTTTTTATAATCTGTTTTTCTCATCGAAACTCTTTGTCTTCCATAGCGTTTCAATCCTGCATGCAGTCGGATTACATTCTCGAGCCGTTCGAATTCTTTTCTCCTTTCCAATGCGGCTGTTCGAATCCTTCCAAATACGACTGTTCGAATGCTGCACATCCTTCTTCTAGAAAGCTTTTCGATCCTTCCTATTTTATGTTTCGAATGCTGCAAATACGTTTATTTTAATCGGCTGTTCTAATGCATTTTCAATCGGCTGTTCGAATGCATTTTCAATTGGCTGTTCGAATGCTGCACTGCGGCCGTTCGAATGCTTTTTCGATACAGCCTATACGACACTTTGAACGCTTTTCAATCATGCATATACATCTGTTCCCATGCATGTCCGACACCTGTCAACGTGTAACTGTCGATCTGACATCAGTTACTTTTTACGTAACAGGCTGCATGATTTTTTGTATGCTTTTTCCGACACGTGTCACCTTGCATGCTCCTGCGGGTTTTACCTGCCATACTATTACCTGTCGCGATATCGCGACACTTTTTGAAGCCGTACACTTCATGCCCTTGTTGTCGTGAAATCGTGACCATTTTGGCTTTGAAAGCTTTCCCTCTGTTCATGTCGCGATATCGCGACACTTAGAACTTTTGCTGACGTCATCCTGTATGTTGTCACGAAATCGCGACCATTTTGGCTTTGAAAGCTTTCCCTCTGTTCATGTCACGATATCGCGACACTTAGAACTTTTGCTGACGTCATCCTGTATGTTGTCATGAAATCACGACAATTTTGGCTTTGAACAGCTTTCCTTGCACCCTGTCACGATATCGTGACACTTTCTGACTTTGCTGATGTCATCATCATTCTTGTCGCGAAATCGCGACGCTTTCAACTTTGCTGATGTCATCATCCTTCTTGTCGCGAAATCGTGACGCTTCTGGCTTTCGTACACTCTCCTTTTCCAGCAATAGTGAAAATGGAACATGTCACGAAATCGCGACATTCTCTACTTCCGTACAATCTTCTTTGCCAGCAACCGCGAAAATGGAACATGTCACGAAATCGCGACGTTCTCTTCTTCCGTACAATCTTTGCTTTATGCAGTAGCGAAATCGCGACAACTTTGTGCCTTGTGCTTTCGACTTGCTACATCTTTAATTTTTGCAATTTTGACTGGTAGCGAAATCGCTACACCTTTGTTTCCATACATTTTGTCATGCAGCAAAATCGCTACATCTTCTTGTTTGTGCCTTTTCACTTGTAGCGAAATCGCTACACCTTTGTTTTCTGCACTTCCTATTTGTAGCGAAATCGCTACACCTTTGTGCCATGTATTTCCATCATGCAGCGAAATCGCTACACCTTTGTTTCCATTCATTTCAACATGTAGCGAAATCGCTACACCTTTGTTGCTGAGCATTCTCTCTCCTCTTCGGGTCGTGAAAACCCGACGTGTCGCGATATCGTGACACTTTTCGTTGCAAGCTCCTTTCCTCCATTTATGTCATGAAATCGTGACATCTTTTCACCTTGCTTCCCTCTCTGCCAGCATGTCGCGAAATCGCGACAGTTTACCTTTCACTTTCTCTCTCCTCTGCCATGTCGCGATATCGCGACAAATTGGCATGCACTTTCTCTCTCCTCGGCCATGTCGCGAAATCACGACAATCTTCCTTGCATTTTCTCTCTCCTCTGCCATGTCGCGATATCTCGACAATTTTCCTTGCATTTTCTCTCTCCTTCGTAATGTCACGAAATCGCGACAATTTTCCTTGCATTTTCTCTCTCCTCGGTAATGTCGTGAAATCACGACAATTTTCCTTGCATTTTCTCTCTCCTTGGCAATGTCGTGAAATCGCGACAATTTTCCTTGCATTTTCTCTCTCCTCGGCAATGTCGTGAAATCGCGACAATCTTCCTTACATTTTCTCTCTCTTCTGTTTTGTCGCGATATCGCGACAGAAAAATTCCTTGTATTTTTCTGCCAGTTTCTGAATCTGGGTCACCTCTGTTTTTCTTGAAATTCACTGCACTTGATCTGACTGACCTCCGAATCGCATCAATCGCATTCGTGTTGACAACAATGACAATACTTTTGCAATTCTTTTGCTGCACCTTGCTCAACAGAGTTGCCCCAATAGGCATCTGAATGCTAGTGTGATAAGCCCATAGGGCAGCGGGATTTGAATGTGCCAATCCTTGTGACTATCTGTGACTATCTTTTTGAGGATTGCAACTAGCATTTTGTTTGATGCCTTTGCTTGCCCATTTGCCTACGGATAATAGGGTGTTGAAAAATTGTGCTAAATTTTGTACTTTGTTGTCAAAGCATGCACATATTTATTCTTGAATGACGTCCCATTATCCGAGATGATATTGGATGGAATACCAAAATGACATGATGTTATGTAAAATAAACTCCACAATGCGGGTTCCAGTCGTAGAGGTAAGCGGAATTGCTTCCACCCACTTGGTGAAGTACTCTATGGCCGTTATGATGAATGTGTGATGACCTGATGATGTAGAGATCATTTCGATTAGATCTAAGCCCCATTGCAAAAATTGCCAAGATGATTGGATCGATTGCAAGGCCTGAGAAGGTACATGTGTCAAATTGGCATGGTGTTGACACTTCACGCACTTATTTACATATGCACAACAATCTCACTCTAAAGATGGCCAATAATAGCCCATGTAGAGAATGCACTTTGCAATGGTCATTCGTTGAAGTGGCCATCGCATGTACCATCGTGCACTTGGGTGATCACCCAAGTGGACTCCTTCTAGTTCAAGCAATGGAGGAGGATTCCTTTGTAGCTTCGATGATACAAAATATCTCCTAGAAAGACATGTTTTTTTGCTTTCTATTTAAATGATCTTTTCACATCTTGTGATAATCCAAGTGGGAGGTTGCCTAGATTGAGGTAATCTCGTATGGGTGTATAACAATCCTGCTGATCGAAAACCTCCATAGTATGAACATCCAATCCCTCTTGAAGTTCATCCCTAGAAAAAGCTGAGCGGAAAAAAACTTGTAAGAATAGCATTGTTTTGATATTAATGGGAGTAGGGGAGAATAAAGACCCTTATTTTGTGTGATTCAGACAATCGTGGATTCGAGAGAACTTGTCCGAGGATGGTTCAATCTGGATCAGGTGGATTTTTGGCATTAAGTCAGAGCTTGCATGCTCCATCACAGATTGTGATAGTGTTTTGAATTTAATGGTTGTCATCTCATCGAAAGGGTCTTGCGGTATTAGTGACCCCAAGGAGGCCATAGTGTTCAAAAAATAATTTGATGATTGAGGGAGTGCCTCGATGTTGTACCATTCAAGATTTTCCAAGAATTTATCCACAAGGGCTTTATAGGCCTACAGAACTAGGCATTTACATTGGAATACCCATTTCACTTGGTTAACAATTAATAGTGAATCACCAAAGATATTCAAGTGTTTGATGTTCATGGTGATGGCTGTCTGAAGACCTATGAGCAAGGCTTCATATTTGGCATTATTATTGGTGTACATGAAATCTAATTTAAATGATAGAGGCATTGGAACCCCTTGCGATGTGAAGAATACAATTCCCATGCCACCCTCTTTCTCACATTTAGAACCATCGAAGAATAGGGTTATGTCAGCCTATGACTTAGGATCATCAGAATCTGGAGATTCTGAGACTTGGAAGATCCTATCATTGGGCAGTTCTATGATCAGAGGTTGATCATCTTCGAGAGGAGCCTTTGCTAGTTGATCGATGATGACTTGACCTTTGATGGAATTTTGTCCAATGAATTTGATGTCAAACTCCATCAACAACATGATCCATTTCATCGTGCGGCTACTATGATAAGTACAACTCATCATGTACCACAATGGATTCTCCTTAGACACAACATACGTCCTATTGCTCAGCATGTAATGGCGTAGATTTTTGGTAGCAAACACCACTACCAAGCAAAGCTGCTCAACGTATGTATAGTTAAGTTCATAACTGACCAAGGTGCGGCTAAGATAGTATGTAGCCTGTTCTTTGCGTAGTTCATTTTTTTGGGCTAGCATGGCGCCTAGTGCCACCTTCATAGCTGAGATGTATAAGTAGAATGAAACTCCTGGTCTAGGTGGTGCCAATACTGGCGATGAAGCCAAGTATTGTTTAATGTTGTCAAAGGTTGACTGGCACTCGTCATCCCAATGAAATGCTACCCCCTTGTGCAATAATTTATTCATGGGTCGGATCTTGTCATATAGTTGTGCTATGAAGCGCTTGATTGATGCAACCTTTCCCTCAAGGCTTCTGAGCTACTTGATGGTAGTTGGAGGAAGCATTTCAAGGATTGCCTTGACTTTTTTTGGGTCCACCTCTATGCCTTGCTTTGATACTATGAAACCCAAGAGTTTTCTAGATGTGACGCAAAATACGCACTTCTTTGGGTTTAATATGACTTTGTGTTCGATGAGGCAATCGAGGATCTTGCTTAAGTCATTGAGATGATCTAGGCGCAAAAGAGATTTGGCCAACAAATCATCCATATAATCTTCCAAAGTTGTATGCATGTGATTGTGGAAGATGTATGTCATGTCACATTGGTAAGTGGCACTAGCATTTTTAAGGCCAAAGGGAATGACCTTATAACAAAATGTCCCCCAAGGCATTATGAACGCTATTTTTAGTTGGTCCTCAGGATTGATATGAATTTGATTGTATCCCGAGAAACCATCCATGAGGAAAAGCATTTCATGACCTGTTGTGGTGTCTACCAATGCGTTGATTCTATGCAAGGGGAAATCATCCTTAGGAATCGCTTTGTTTAGGTCTCAAAAATTAATGCATATCCAAATCCTCCCATCTGGATTTTTGATGGGCACCATGTTGGATAGCCATGGTGGGTAATCCACATAGATGACAAACTGTGCATCCAACATGTTTTGTAACTCATATTTGACCATTAAGTCCACTGTTGGGTGCATCTTACGTAGTTTTTACTTAACTAGCTTTACTTTCAGATCAAGTGTTAGATTATGTGTGACTAGCTGTGGATCTAACCCCGGCATGTCTTTGTAGGACCATGCAAAAACCTCCTTCTTCTCTTTGAGAGGGGCAATGTATTCAGCTTGCTCTTTGGGGGATAGACTTACCCCCAGCTTGATTATCTGTGGATTCATTGGATCAGAGTCAATGTCTACGTCAGTCATCTCCTCAACTGACATGTGGGATCCATCCTCCAACTAATGTGGAGTTGGGATCAAGTGGATATCAGTCACTGAATTTAGATCTACATTAGGAACTTTGGGTCCCTCTTCAGCCTGGAAGATATCTTGAGTTGGTTTTGGGGTGAAATGAAGCATCTCACCAAACGTCTATGGCATTGACATTGATGACATGTTTGATGCTTCATTTCACCCCAAAACCAACTCAAGATATCTACACATGGGGTGAAATGAGTTGAATTGACACAATCCCAGTCTATGGCATCTATATCTATATATAATGACCATGCTGGATCGGCTGGATTGTGGATGGGGGTGGTTAAGTCAATGGAGATCATGTTGATGAAATTATTTTGGTCTCAATTATCGTGGGTGTGGTGACTCATACTTCCTTGGTGATCTCTTTGCTCTAGATCTAGATCTGGAGGTATTGGCATGAATGGATTGGCCCTATATGTAGATAGGAGGATAGGGTCTACCATCAACACTGATATCACTATAGGGTCTCTGGGAAGAAGGTGCTCTCTATATGCCCAAAGTTGCGGATGAAGCACTTGGTCCAACTGTGTTGGGTTTAGGTGCCACCTATGCCTTGGCCCCATGTGTAGCTATTCAAACATGTCATCAATGTCCATGGGGTACTGTTGTTGTCGCATATGATTGAGATAGGCCATCTCAGTTTCATCTTCATAATCATTGTCGAAGATCCAAATGCCTTCGTTGGTTCCAACAACTGTTTGTGACATGTGAGGCTCATCATGCTCAAGCAAATTGATATGGTCCCATCGGGGTTGTTTCGCTCTCTACGGGGAAACCTGATTTTCTTGAGGTGGAACTTGTTCAATTGGAGCATCCAAAGGGAACATTGCCAAGAGGCTTTCTTGATAGTCATCCATGGGGGTCACTTGTGAGTGATGGCTATCCGATTTGAAATGTCCCATGGTGCTACCTCATATTCTGACTCATTTTCTAAAGACCCTTCTTTCCCTTGCCTATATTCCTCTTGTAGGTGAGTCCTCGAACTTTCTCCTTTCTCAATCAAAGAGAAGGGGTTGTTATGGTCAACAAGGTTGGTTGTCAATAATGGGAGATAATCCCCCAATGTATATGTTATGTTAGGATTGGTATATGGATCTAATGCCAACCCATCCTTGTTGCCTATCCCTAGGCCTTGCATGTTCTCTACCAAGATGTCAAAGGGTAGGGGGTGGTTGAACCCTACTGATTTGTCGTATGGCATCTAATATCTCGATTGGAAAAGAATGTGCACTCCTTGCTCATATCTTCCCAACCCATATCCATGCTAATTACATTGGCCAAGATATATTAAAGTGAAATCTGGGTTGGACAAATAGTTGACATCCTCAGTGAAAGGCTCTTCATCTTCTTCTTCTTTCATGTAAGGTTCAATGCCATTATCAAGGGCCCCATATACAAAGTTTTTCAGGTTTTACGGGTAGCCTAGAGGAACAATAGTGCCTATGGGGAGGTGAGGTCTCCCCATATCCTGCATGGACTCAAGTGCGGGTGTTGCTATAATGTTCCACACCAGGTACTCCCCCAGGCCCATATTGGCCATCTCAATGGTGATTGTTGGTGGTTGAGGGGGAGGGAATGGGAGTTCTTCCTGAGTCCACTCCATGTTAGGTGAACTAGGTGTCTCAAATTCCATTCAGCTAGGCATCTCTTTGGTAGATATGGTTGAGACTGATGGCGGTGCCTCTTCCAAGAGTTTCTTCCCATCGTATTTTGGTGTGGCCACCATAGGTAGCATCGTTGGTGAAGGACCGGATGACAAAGATGGACCCAACTAGAGATTTTATGGACTTAACAGTGGGGATGTATGTGGAATCAGACCCTATTTAGATGGATTCAACTAAAAATCCAAATGTGTTGATGGAAGGTTCGATTGTGGCATCAACTACACTGCATTGCAATACTTGAAGGGTTTTAAGTCCACCAGGACTACATGCACCTACCCTTTGAATGTATACTTTAAGCATTGGTGGGTTGTTGAAGGGATGCACTTCATGTCCCTAATCCATGGCTGGCCCAATAAAATGTTATAAGCCATCTCACCCTCCAAGATGTGGCACAATGTAGGAATAGTCTTTTGTCCCACTTGGATGGGTAGGACAATTGTGCCAACTGTCAAGCATATCACATCATTGAATGCTCGTAGAGTGTAGGTGGAGGCCACGATGTGAGATGCTGGCAACTTCAGATGTTTCAATGCCACTGTTGTAATGATATTACTGGACGAGCCAGTGTACACCAACACCCTCTTATACAAAATCTCGTTGACCCACGCAATGATGTGCAAGGGTGGATCCGCCATATCACCAGTCACCAATTTTAATTCATCTTCTCTAAAGGTGATGACTAGCTCGGTGCATCATTTTACATGTCCCACAAAGTTTTTGAAAGAATTTGCTTCATGGGGCTGTAGCTCGATGGATTTTAATATCTCCATTAGAGCCTCCCGATGGGGCGATGATTGTTGAATGAGCTCATAGATAGAGAGCCTAGTCGACGTGGTCCTTAAACTTTGAGTAAGTCTAGTACGAATCGTGGCCATTGGTCTAGGTGGGGGAGGTTGCATAGGGTGCGGTTGAGGTTGTGACATTGATGGAACTTCCCCTGGAACTACCACGGGGGCAGCTGTGCTTGGGTACCTCTTGTACCGAGTCACTATGCTTATCATCCCTACATACCCCTGCATGGGGCAGTTCTGTGTCACCTCATTGACTTGAAGGGTCTTTGCTTGCGTATCATGGGTATGTAGGGAGTCTTTGAAGACTCCCATCTATTGGTTGTTTGGTGCCACGGGGTTATCCACCACCAACGTCTTGTTGTCTATTAGGTCTTGCATGAAGCCTTTAAACTTCCAACATGCATTAAGATCATGTCCCTTCTATCGATGAAACCTACAGTACAAGTCTTCCCTATAGCCCTTAGGTTTTGGAGTGTTTGGGTCTACAGGTTGACTCTTTGGTAGGTTTATCAAGTTTGCCACTGACAAGCGATCAAACAGGGAGTCTTTAGACTCAATGTACAGTGTGAATTGTCACCTAGGGCGATGCTACTAATTTTGCTTTTATCGATGGTTTTCTCTTTCATAACTATCAAGAGGGACCGCTTGATAGTTAGCATTTGGGGTTTGCATTGCTTGTATAGGCTTAGGTATGTTTATAGCAACCTGATTGACCATAGTGGGTTTTGGTTGCATGGTCCCTGTCTTGGCATTTTTAGACCATTCTTTCTTCTTTGGCTTGGCAATCTCACCATACTGGATCTTGATCTCCTCAATTATTTTGGCTTGCGCCAGAGCTTCCTCTAAAGTGGCATATTTCTATAGCAACAATAGCATGGAGATCGATCTCAAATAGCTCTTTGAGAACATTTGGGTAAGGTCGGGCATAGGAGGGAGGTAGGGCAGCTTTGAAAGCAACGTCCTCCATCGATTCCCATAGGTCGCCATGGTTTCTTCCTCATACTACCTGAGGCTAGACAGGTCACTTAATGATGCCTTCTTCTTGGTGTTGAAGGTGAAGCATTCGAGGAACGCATGCACTAGCTGATCTAAGTTACTGATGCTATACTTTGGCAATTGAGTGAACCAATCCAAGGTAGGGCCCATGAACATGGTTATAAATGTTCTTAGAAGCAAAGCATCATTGTCCTGAATGCCAAAGAATTGGCTCAAGAATCTAGTCACATGCTCTTGTGCATCTTCCTCCCTTCTAAATATTGCTAGCTGGGGCAGTTTAAAGTGTTTAGGGTAAGGGGGTGCTGACACTGACGGATGCATGGGGTGACTACGAAGTTGGCGTAAAGTGGGATTTTGGGGCCTAGAAGTCTTGGTCTCCATAGACTCTAAGCACTCTAGCAGCACTTTATATGCATCAAAAGATTTAATCTCTTCCTCCTTAGTTTGCTCCCATTATGTATTATGAGGAACTTGAGGCCTATAGAGGGGTGGCCGGATAGCACCCGCTCTGCCTTGGTAGGGTGTTTCATCCCGCTCTTCTTCTTTCTCATACTCATCATAGGCTTCTTGAGGAGTTCTTGGGTGAGACCTATAAACATGGGTGGGTCCCCAAAAAGGGTGCCCATCATTGTTCCTGGGAGTGGTCTCCCGCTCAGGTCTAGGAGGCCTCGGAGGCAACATTTGGTAAGGTCGTGGAGACCTGTCTCGTACCAAGGGGTTGTGCCTCTCATATGGCTCTACCCTCTATGTGCGAGGGGTTGGAACCCTCTTAGGCACAGTGTTATAGAGTAGCTCATCTATTTGACGTCGAATGCACTCTTTACTAAGGCAATACAAGTGCTCCAGCTGTTGTTGGTCTTGCTCAAGCTGTGTGATTTGCACTTGGTGGGCAGCATGTCTAGAAAATTCTAGGTCAATTTGTTCTGTTGTCTTGAGTATATGATGCCTAGATGTATCTCCTACACATTTATCTTGGTTGTGATGATTCAAGATCTCTATAGGTCACTTTCCTCTATCGAGGTTGGCGATATTCACCCGAGGCTCTGGCCTAAGTAGGTGATCCTGATAGATAGAAGGTGCAGAGGTGCATTGCTCTTGTGATGTGTATTAATCTTGAGGAATGTAATGGTCTTCCTTGTGCTCCCTTTCATATATGTGAAAGGGGCGAGCAGAGTTGGCTCACCCTATTTGAAGAGCCTTGTGCTCTGGATTTGGCTTGTTATTCCTAACAGTGATGAGGGGTAGAGGAGGGATGACATAATCATGTGGCCCCTCCCTATGGACCCTATGTTGTTCTAGCACTTCATTGCATGGTGGCCACTCATAACGAGCATCTAAGGGAGCCTTCCCATTTATGTTGAGTGCCACATGTAAGGATTCTTCCTGAAAGGGTCTATGTTGAATGGGAGTGTCCCTCAAAGGGGTGCCTCTATAGTCCCATTCTAAAATGGTGTGATGTGGACTATCTTGGGGGTCAGGCCACCAAGGTGGTATGACCAAGTCCTTGGGGCTGTAGCGGAGGTGACTTGTGCCCCCTTGTACACTTTACATAGCTTCTATCTATGATTGGGCTTGGCTATGGCTGTACACCATGGTGGTTTCTCTCTACAAGCTATGTAGGTTTTTATAGTTTTTATTCTACACTAAACAAAAAGGAACCACACAATCAAAGAAGTGATTATCTCGTTTATAGATTTAAAGGTGTGCCCTAAATATGGTTTAGTGTATTTTGATTTTTGTTTTTGAAAGCTTCATAAATAACGTGTTATTGTTCATGTAATATGATGGCTCTTATGCCTACTAATAGATTTTCAGGCGGAGCTCTGGCGTTTTGGCGGGAAACATTTTGTGCAAGCACCAGGCGAAACTCCAGGGTCTCTGGTTGGAAGTCTCCTCCAGATCCTTCTGAGGATTGATTCTACACCTCTTTGAAGGATTGCTCGTTGCCTTGGGAGGGCCCAATGGGGTCTCCTCCAGGAGCTTCCGATGGGCAGAAAAGCTCATATGCAGATAAATTAAAAGAAAACCCTGCATCTTCTTTCGATGAAGCTCAACGCAGTGCTTATCAAATGCTATTTAAGAATGCTGGAAAGGGTTTACCTGCAAACAGAGTTAACGGCTGCCTTCCACAATCTGCGTCCAGGCCAAATATTGTCATAGAGCCAAAACTGGTTGAGGATACGATTATATACCGTGCTACCCATGATCTGATCTACAAATTCATGGGTATTCGGCCCACTCTGAACTTCCTTCACACCTGGGTGAGACAGAACTGGGAGCCCATTGGTGAGTACTCTCTATGGCCTATAAGCAATGGGTATTTTATTATTAGTTTCTCTTCTCTAGCAGATAGAAACAGAGCATTTGAATCAGAGAAGAGGAGCCACGACCCGGCAGGATTATTTGTCCAACCGTGGAGAGTGGGTTTTGACCCTCGCATTGAGCCCATGGTCTGTCCCGGTCCTGGATACGGTCGTATGCTCTCCCAATGGAGTTTTGGGGTGAGCAAATCCTTGAGTTGATTGGTAATTCTCTAGGTAGATTTTTGGGAGTTTCAAGAGATACCATGGAAGGAAATACTGCTGTCTTTGCTAGAATATGTGTAGAAATGGACATTAGCCAGCCACTTCCTGCCGAGGTGGAATTGGAGTTGGCAGGACTAACCTGGATACAGCAGCTAGACTATGAAGCCTTACCTTTCAGATGCAGAGTCTGCCATAAGCATGGCCATTTGGCTAGGTTCTGCCCAAATAGCTTGACCACAAAATCGGAAGCTCCGTCGGGAGCGTCAAATCACCCCAGAGAGGGTAAGTTCACTTCGGTCAAAGATCCCCTCAATATCCCCCAGGGTTCTGATGCCCAGAAAGATGGCTTTGAACAGCAGAAGCGGAGGAAAAACAAAAAGAGAAATGGCAAAGAGCAGACCCAATCCAAGCCAACCAATCGATATGAAATCTTCAAATCCCTTGTAGACCAAGAAGACCAAGTCATGGAAGGAGTGGTTGGGAATTATGGGGATTCTAACACCCACTCTCATGATCCTCTATCATCTACTCCTATCTTAGAATAGGTGATTGAAACCCCTGAGACTCTACAGCCAAAGAACCTAGGGGCTATGGTAATTCATTCCTCTGCACAACTAGTTATTAAGGATGTCCACATGGGAAGTGCAAAAAAGAACAGAGAAAGACCAGCATTGGGGATCACCCAGGTGGAAAAGAGGTCTAAGAATAATAATTCCCAAGGAGCTGGTAGAAAATCCAATAAGGATCTAATAGTAGCGCAAGGGGACAAGCTGATCAATGGAGGATCGGTGAGAAAAATTGACTCATATTTCTCCCAAGGTTTCCAATGATTATACAATCCTGGAATGTAAGGGGTTTAAACAGTAGAACCCATAAATCTGCTGTTTAAAGACTTTTAGGAAAACACAAAACAGACTTTTTGCTCCTTCAGGAAACAAAAATGTCTTCAGATCTTATGTGTAAAATTGCTAGTAGAATATGGAGGGGCGCTGGATATATGGATGTGGCGGCCCAAGGAGCTTCGGGGGGAATTGTTACTTTGTGGAATCCTCTGGTGTGGATAGCAATAGAACATACAGCTTGGAGGGGGGTTCTCACATCTCTCTTTAAGAATATTGTTACAGCTGAACAGGTTTTAATTACAAACTTCTATGGGGCTCAAAGCATTGATGGCCAACGGCTTCAATGGAATGTTGTTCATTCAATGAGATCCTCCCGGGAAGATTGCGATTGGATTGTTGCTGGGGATTTTAATGCCAAATTATCTGCTAGTGATCAGGAAGGTGGTTTCCCAGTTCTGGATCCAGGGGATAAGCTTCTGATTGCTCAAGTCCAGGCCTTTCACCTTGTTGATATCAAAGGTCCTGGTACTTATTTTACGTGGACTAATAAGAGAAGAGAGCCACACAGTAGGAAGGTAAAACTAGACCGGTTTTTGGTCTCGGAGGAAGCATTTGTGAAATGGAATATTAAATTTCAGATTTTGGAAGGCCCAGTTTCAGACCACTTTCCCATTGTACTGGAGGGAGGGGCTAGGACAGGGCAGTACCATAAACCTTTTAAATTTGAAAATTTTTGGTTGCAAAAAGAAGATCTCCGAAGAAAAATTCCTCAGTGGTGGGAAGATGGCCGCCCACCTTTTGGGACTGCAATGTTCAAATTTCACAAACAGCTTCAATTTGTCAAGTGTAAATTGAAACAGTGGAGGCAAACTAACAAATCAGACTTCCAGCTCCAACGGGCCCCCTTGTTGGCTAGATGGGATGAGGTGCAAAAACATTTCAGGGAAGGAAACATTTCCGAGCACCTTAAATCCGAGGATGATGCTTTGCGCAAAGCGGTTGAGGATATTGATAACCAAGAAGAGATTTACTAGAAACATAAAGCAAAAAATACTTGGTTATTAGAAGGAGACAGAAATACAAAAAAATTTCAGTGCTCTGCCTGTGCTAGGAGACAAATGAATACTATGGATTCCCTTCAAGATGAGAATGGATACTCTTTTGACACTCTTCCTGGTATGCACTTCCACTCAATGGAGTATTTCTCAAAACTCTTTAAGGAAAGTATGGAGCAATATGGGGCAGCCCAAGATGAAGTTATTGCTGTCATTCCTTCTTTAATCTCTCCCGAAGAAAACCAGGCTCTACTTAGACCTATAGATAAATATGAACTTAATAAGGTGGTCTTTGGGATGAGTCCTGGTAAATCGCTTGGTCCTGATGGCTTCCCTATTGAGTTCTTTTAGGCCTTTTGGGATTCCCTGGAGGAAGATGTTCTGGCTGTCACTGAGGAGTCCAGAACCAATAAAAGAATGCTCAAGGCTCTAAATCATACATTCATTACTTTAATTCCAAAAGGAGCAAGGGGGGTTCATTTATCCGATTTTAGACCTATTGCCTTATGCAATGTGATCTATAAAATAATTACAAAGATTATGGCTGAAAGGTTAAAACCTATTCTGCATAATATAATTTCCCCGGAGCAAGGGGGTTTTGTTGAAGGGAGGCAAATTTTGGATGGAGTGATTCTTGCTCAGGAGGCTATCCATTCAATGCACCAAACAGGGAACAAAGGAATGTTCATTAAACTGGATATGTCCAAGGCTTATGACAGGGTGGAGTGGGGTTTCCTGGCAAATATGTTGACTGCCTTTGGTTTCTCTCAGGACTGGACAGACTGGGTCATGAGCTGTATTTCTACGCCTTCTTACTCTGTTCTTATCAAGGGACTTCCCTCACCTCCTTTTGGTGCCTCTCGAGTATTGCGGCAAGGAGACCCTTGCTCTCCTTATCTCTTCCTCATCTTGGTTGAAGGATTGGGCAGACTCTTTCTGAAAAGAAGACTTCAAGGTCAGATAACAGGTTTTAAGGTCGGGGCTAAAGTTTTGACACATTTACAGTTTGTAGATGATACTAGATTGGTGGGAGTGGCCAGCCTTAGGGAAGCAAGAAGAATCAGAGATACTCTAAATGTCTACCTCCGAGCCTCTAATCAAGTCATCAATGACAATAAATCCAAAGTGATCTTCTTCAATATTGATCAACGGTTACAGGACCGAGTTATTGAGATTTTAGGTTTCACTCGGACCTCTCTCCCAGTAGTCTATCTGGGGGTCCCTCTCCATTTCAAAAAACTAAAAATTGATGTTTGGAAGGACCTTTTGGATGGCATCAATGATAGAATGAACCATTGGTCTAATAGATGGTTAAGTTATGGGGGTCGTCTAACTTTTCTGTAGTCAATTATTCAGGCCATGCCAATTTATAAATTCTCCGTCCTGGTCGCTCCCAGTCTATTTGGAAAGAGCTGGATAAAATGGCTAGAAGATTTCTTTGGGAAGGTGCCAAGGGAGAGAGGAAATGGGCCTTGGTTGGATGGGACAAGGTTACCCAACCCAAGGAAAAAGGGTGTTTGGGACTAAGAAGCTCCAATTTTAACAACAAGGCTTTTGCTGGCAAACTGTATTGGAGGTGGATTTCTCAGCCAACATCCCTCTTCAACAAAATTCTCTCTAGCAAATACCTGGGTTCTGTCCATCCTAATGATGTGGGCCACTTTCCACTGAAAGGTTTTGGATCACCAGTGTGGTAGGCGCTCAAGATTGGAGATCAACTCATCAAAGATCAACTTTTTTGGAAAGTGAGGCGAGGGGATAATGCTCGGTTCTGGACTGATTCCTGGGACCAGAATCCTCCCATTATTGTTGTTTTTCCTGAATTGCAACCGATAAAATCTGCTTTAGAAGATAAGGGATGGATTCAAATTGAGAGCTACTTTAACACTAGTCATTTGGGGGACTACAAGTTCATAAAGTTTAAACGGCTGGATGAGTGGCCAATACCTATCCCTCCGGAGTTGGTACCTACTTTGGGAAAAATCTTGGCTAAACGGTTCCTTACTGGGAGAGATGAGGCGGATGAACTGGCCTGGGGCTATGGAAGCCTTGGGGTTTATACTGTGAAAGAAGGATATGGTGAGATCCTCCCAGAGCCCCCTCCACCCTCTTTTTTGGTTCTTGACTGGAGAAAGATATGGCATCCCCAGGGCTGGCCGAAAGTGAACTTCTTCGCCTGGCAGTTTTTGCATAATGGAATTCTCACCTATGACAATCTCAGACTCAGAGGCATCATTGGCCCCTCCCAATGTGTGTTATGCCATAAGCAGGAGGAAACGGCGGATCATCTAATGTTTGAATGTTCTTTCACACGACAGATCTGGAAGCGCTGGTTCTCCCACTTTAAACTTCAGGCTATTGGGGTCTTGTCCCGAAACAACATTTGGGAAAGCTGGAAGAAAGGTAGATTTAAATCCAATGCTCTTCGAATTGGCTGGGAGCTTGGTTTATTTTTTATCTGGTGGCAGGTTTGGTTGGAGAGAAATGCCCGTATTTTTCGTGAAACCTTCTCTCTAGAAGGAATATGGCAAGTCATTTGGAGCAAAGTGGCGAAAACGGTTGCCATTCATACCGAGGGGGAAATTCAGTCTGCTTCTGAGCCTTTGGACGAGGGAGTTGTTTTTCAACAAAGACAGGTGAGTGGTAGTTGGAAACCTCCTCCTGAAGGATGGATCAAAATCAATACTGATGGAGCGGCTAAAGGCAATCCGGGAAGTGCTGGAATTGGAGTTGTGTGCCGCGATCATGCTGGGTCTTTGCTCTATTGGGAACTGCAGGGTCTGGGATGTGCCACAAACAATGAAGCCGAGGCCTTTGCCATTAAATCTGCCTCCTTCTGGGCTGCCAAAAAAGGACACAGGAAGATTATTATTGAGTCTGACTCCCAAATTTTGGTGGGTGCTCTTGATTGTATGAGAAACTTTGTCTTGAAAGCTTGGAGGTTGCGGATATTATTTTCCCAAATCAAAGAGATTTGGAGGGAATTAGATGATGTGATACCTGTCTATGTGAACTGGGATCTCAATAATGCGGCCGATTTCCTTGCTAAGATGGGTGCTGAAAGGGAGGTTGGGATGCAGCTGCACAGTGACATGCCTGTGGAGGATGCAGAGATTCGACAAGGCCTTGAACGTTTTCTGAAATGATGGGCAGTGTTTTTTTGCTAAGGATGGTTTCTGTCGCGATATCGCGACATGTCGCGATATCGCGACAGGTTGCGCCCTTTCGGCCTCTTTCGGGTTTTTGTCGCGATATCGCGACAGGTTGCGCCTTCTCGGCCTTGGACAGGTTTTTGTCGCGATTTCACGACATGTCGCGCCATCGCGACATGTCGCGCCATCGGGGCCCTTGGGGAAGGCGCTTGGTTAAGTGGTCGCGATTTCGCGATAGTTTTGGCAATTTGGTGCTAACTGGTAAAATTATCGTGATATCGCGACACTTTCGTAGATGGAGTGCTATGTGGATAATCCATCGTGATATCGCGACTGTTTTGAGAACTGAGTGCCGTGAGGATATTTCATCGCGATTTCGTGACAGTTTTGAGAACTGGGAGCTGAAAGGAAAAACCGTCGTGATATCGCGACACTTTTGGCGGTATGGTGTCATAAGGAAAACCCGTCACGAAATCGCGACAATTTTGGCTTTCCAGCGGGTTGGCAAAAACTGTTGCGATATCACGACGCTTTTGCGATCTGGTTGCTACATGGTGAATTCGTTGCGATTTCGTGACATTTTTGTCGAAGTGTTGCAGGTGGGTGCTGTCATCGCGACATGTCGCGATATCGCGACATGTCGTGATTTCGCAACATGTCGCGATATCGCGACATGTCACGATTTCGCAACATGTTGCATTTTCGTGCCTGTTGGCACCGCAGTGGGGGAGACGGGGTTGACTGTCGCGATCTCACGACATGTCGCGATTTCGTGACATGTCATTTTTTCGTGCCCAGTTGATTTCTTTGCTCTGTGTTGTGCTGGGTTGCCTTTGTGCTCTTCTCTTGTTGGGTTGCTTGCTGTTCTTGGTTGGGATGTGTTCTCTCCCGCTTGTAATTGTTCTTTGTATTAATACAAGTTTTTCATTTTTCTCAAAAAAAATATGATGGCTCTTATGTCTCCCAAAATGGTCACACCTTAAATATACCACTGCCAGGTTGTTATACCAAACCTCTCAATATACACACCCTTACATGAGGGAAACTATTGGTACATGAGATCAAAATGGTACATGGAACATAGGCGGTACGGAAGGGGGATCACCCTGTTTTTGATACCTACCATAGAAGACTTATCCTCATGCATTGGGAATCACCCCAGCTACACTTAGTTAGATTTCGTCAGGATTTATGTCTAGCAATAGTAGCGATCGGGGTTATGGATGCAAAAATTCAAGCCAAGGTGGTGATGAAATCCACCATTGGTCTTGATCAAGGGTTGGGGTTTTACGACCAAATCCTTGTTGTTTAAATTACCACGTGGTGTGTGGGGTTATTTTTAATTATGCAAGAAAATTAAACATGCAGTAAAACATTCCTAAGAAAGCAAAGAAACTAAAAAATACATAGACAAAAAACATAAAATGACAGAAGGTATTCAAAACCCCTACCTCTTCTATGCCATAACTGGATGCCTCTGAGTCTCTATTATAAAAGTGCATAGAGGTATTATTCATCCTGGGGTGGTAAAAATAATAGAACTATATTCATCATAGGGTGGGATGAAATCCCATTCGTCCCTAGGTGACACTAATTCCAGCTCTGTACTTGTCATAGACTAGAACAAACAATGGTCCAACGCTCAAAATATTGGTACCTGCAAGCAAAAACAAACACTTTTGATCAGAAATTTGATCTCAAAATCATAGGACAGTCATCCCACCATGATCGCCACTGAAATCACAAGGATACAAAAACAAAATGGAAATTCCAAGTGAAAGCATGAGATTCTGGAAATTTTTGAAAGGAAAACTATTTCGATGCATTCAAAAACAAAATATAGCGCTTAAGTCCTAAAATGTGAAGTGCATTAAACGAAAGAGGCAAATTGATTGAAATGAGATACAAGAATTTAGAGAAATCACAGCCCTTTTATTTAACTCTTTAACCTCGGTTACAAAGACGCCTCCTCCCTTTTTAGGGGTTAGGAGCGTTAAATAGATTTTGGTTACAATTGTGACTTAGTCTTCCTCCTTCCGCATGCCCACATTTGAAATGGGCGGGCCAAAGTGTTGCCGCCGCTTATTGATGAATCCTCGCTTCTTGCTGCTCCTCCTGCGTTCAAAGAAACAACGAAAGTGTTAGTAGCACCTGCTGCAAATAGGAAAAGTTTGTTCTTTGAAATTAATAAAAGATGCATGCCTAAAACTGACTAAAATGATGCATAAAATGATCCTAAATGACTTGCAAATCTGACAGAGGTCAAAAGACATTACCAGAGGGCCACTTGCCATTGAAACAGTCGGCCAATCTACATTCAACTGGAATTCATCCCTGGGCAGGACGAATTCTATTGTTATTCATCCCCGGGTGGGACGAATTCGACTGTGTTAAGAAGCCGAGTTGATGCCGCTCCAATGTCACACCTCGGGACCTCCAAAACACCTGCAAACAGAGGGGTTAAGTAATTGGGGCCATTTTGGGATGACCCAGATGGTCGGATTCTCCCAATTTGGCCTCCATCCTCGAGAATTCGATGTCGCTACCTGCAAGTTAGTGAGGGCCACAAAATCGACAAAGCATGATAATATTTGATAAATGTCTTCTGAAATCAAGATTGTAAACTATCTAAACAGCATATAGCGTAATGTAGGATAAACAAGTGATAACAAAATAGATTAAAATGAAACTAACAAAAAGTGTGGGGTGCCCAAGTGGGCCGCCCCTCGTTGGAACTTGATTTTGGCACCAATCCACTTGGGATGGGCCCAAAATCTCTTAGGATGGGGTGTCAGCAAATTGGTGGATTAATGTGGTCAAATGTTGGGTTTGGGTCCGGATCCACACTTCCAAAAGCCACCCAATAACCTCTCTTGCGAAAGAGATTAAGGATGTGAGAAGGATGAATCAAAAAAGGGTGCAATAGGGTGTTCAATTTGGCAGCACTTCGTTGCTTGAAAATGCCTCCAACTTGTCCTCTTTTGGGTGGGAAAGTCCACCATTTTATAGACCCAGGGGGTCTCTTTGGAGGGGCATGCAGGGATGCCATGTGGCGGCCATGCCTTCCCAAGAGGGAGGAGACTCCTCCCTGACTTGGGCTTCCATGATTGCCTTTGTGACAGTCCTCTAACTGCCAACCTACCCACCTACACGCGCATGCACGGCAGGAGGCAATAATTGACTGTCCTCGGCTGCCACTTGGCGGCATTCTTCTTTTTGCCCGTTAAACCTGGAATTCGTCCTGACCAAAGACGAATTTAGAATTCGTCCCTGGGTGAGACGGATCCCAGTTAGTATTCGTCCCTGGGTGAGACGAATACTGAGCAAAGTGCCTGAATGTGCCAAATTGCCTTTTGACCTTACAAAATTGCTATAAAAGTGGTTAGGACCACTGTTTAACCTCTGAGGGCTGCCCTAGGGGCTGTGTGTGTCAAAGCGATCAGTGTTTGCAGTCACATAATCGGATTGGTGCTGTTTTGGTGTCTACAGATGCCCCTTTTTGGGATGCGCTGTGCATGGCGCAGCGTCGAGCAAAAATAGATAACCAAAGCACTAATGATTAGGGTTTCTTGGTAACCTAACCAACTTTTGATGCCCCAAGCATGGAAAGGGCATGCATTCTTGAATCCTTGCTTCTGACGAGCTAAGGAATTTGATTTCAAGTATTAACCTATTTTGGTGAGGTGTGACTTGAGCTTGGACATTGATCAGTCATGATTAGGCAAAGGGCGCAACCTTTTGTCCACAGGGGAACCTTGTGTTCATGCTTCGGGAATGCCAAGTGTTTGATCAATTTGTGATAATTGCTTGTTTACTGCCCCAAGCAGGAGCGTAATTGTCTTTGTCAATGATTCTTTGAATGCATGTCATTTTCTTTAATTGGGTGTGTGCTTGTTGATTGGTGACTAAGTGTGACTACCCCCTCAAGCGACGAATCGATGAGGGAATGACCTTCGTGAGAAAAGCGACGAGTCGCTTGACCCAAGATGACTTGTGCAAGGGTGCCTTTAGATGGTTTATCGTTAAGCATGTGCAATTTTTCCAACATTTAGACCTATTTTTGGTGGGTGTTAACCCTTTTTGCGACGTTGTTTGGAGCTGAAATTGGCAAAAATCCGTCTTCCCATGGAGCGGTCCGGCTAAGATAGCCTTCTTAGGGAGTAGGATAATGACAATTTGTGACCCCAACGTCTATTTTGTATGCCCGGGATGTCAAGTGCAACAGCACTCTCATCGGGCAAGTTTATTATCTGTTTTTAGTGCATTTTTGTTCAATTTTTGATGTTTTTTGAATTTTTGGCCTGAATTCGTCCCAGGGTGGGACGAATTCCAGCTTTAGAATTCGTCCCTGGGTGGGACGAGTGCTAACCAGAGCGCTCATCCCAGTGAAGGATGAATTCCAGCTCAAAAGCCTATTTAAGGGCCAAAACTTGAGTTTGGGCTCATTTGCATCTGATTTTTCTTGCGATTTGGAGCTCTAGGGAGGAGGAGGTAAATTCTGCGAAGCGAAGCGCTGTCGAGATTTTCCCTGCCATCATGAGTACACAAACTGGTTCGAGCGGTGGAGCCGAAGCGAGACTAGTAAGTGCTCCCTAGAGTTTATTTTTGTTTTAAACTGTAAGTGTGTTGTTTTTTTGTACAGTTCTTTTCCATGATTTTAATTTTTTTTTGGTGTATTTTCTTTTGTAGGTTGTTAGGAGCCGGTACCGTGTACCCACTACTTTCACTGAGGGGCGAGGGGCTGACTGATGTTGACTGGGAGTGGCTTGATGCCCTTGGGCTCAAGCAGGTGGCTCGACTGGAGCCTGTGGTCCCGGATCAGGCCTATTTGATGGCCCTGATCAATCTTTGGGATCCACGGACCAACACCTTCCATCTCCTAATAGGGGAGATGACTGTGACTCTGGAGGATATCTATCGGCTTCTTCAGATTTTGATAGATGGACTGCCCATCAGGACATCACCGCGTGATCAGCGGACTGCTGTACTGACGAGATGCTTCGGGCATGGGGAGCGGTTGGGCGTAGAGAGCCCAGTGGAGACGGCCGAGGTGGACTGCCAGGTTGGCAGGATTTTGGTTGGATGGTGGCAGGAGAGGGGGGTGTTAGGAGTGAGGCACGCATTCCTTATGGGCCTCATTTCCAACATGCTATTACCTGACTCGTCAAGCACGAGGTTCCCATGGAACCTGCTGGATTTGGTGTGGCAGTTGGTAGAGTGCCCGAGGAGCTCTATGGGGAGTTGTATGGGGTCTGCTATTGGCGGTGGAAGGGGATCAGCTGTAGTTATCTATTGCAGTGCTGGGTTGGCACATAGCAGTTGAGAGGCCAACCGGGTTACCATGGATGACTCGGGCGGCGATGGAGGATAAGGAGATAGGGTATGCAGTTTTGTGGCGGTGGTCCGGAGAGCAGGGCAGAGTCGATGGTGGGTAGGTGTCGTAGGGCACTATGCTGATGCCTTCTCTCGGCTCACTCTAGGGGATGTGGTTTGGCACCCTTATCGGGACTGTCCAGCTTGGACCGAGGCTGGAGAGTGGCTCCGATGGGTACGTAGGGAGCGATGGTTGATTGGGCGACACGGGACCGAGCATGAGTTCTTCTCATATAGCTGGGTTACATGATAGTTTGGGGTGCGCCAGGGGTTTCTTGGTGAGCCCGTGGTCTATCGGACTAGGGAGATGAGAGGACTCTAGACCGACCGGTCATCGCGCCATTGGGCGAGGATTCAGATGCGGTGATCGACGTCCCGGATGTGGATGACGTCGGGACTACCACTGAGTATGACTCGTGGTGGGTACTACGACGATGGCGAGGAGAGGGGCCATTGGGAGGCATGGAGGTGGCAGCGGAGGGTGCTGAGGCACCAGGGGATGATTGGGGAGCTCCGTTGGAGGATGCGGACATGGTTGAGGTGGAGGGTGAGGATGTAGATTTGGGGGCTCCGGATCAGCCGGAGATGCAGGACATGGCGGAGCAGTGGGAGCCAGAGCAGGCTATTCGAGAGTCCCATGCCTCAGGCGGATGTGGAGGAGATGGAGTCTAGGGTATGCACTGAGAATGCATGGTTGGTGGAGCTATTATGGATGCGAGATCAGGAGCTGGGGGATGTGCTGTGGGAGAGGGATCTCCTACGGGCTCAGCTAGCAGAGCGGGATAGGGTTTTGGCACAGCATGATGATGCAGTAGCTTACTACCATCGACGGGAGGCAGAGTGGTGTCGACATCGGCTAGATTTGGAGAGGGAGGTCATCCACCTCGGTGGGCGGCTACCTGAGCCATCGGGAGGTGGATCTTCATGTCGGATGAGGGACAGTGGTACTGAGCAGTCAACATCATCTCGTCGCAGGCGATTGGATGAGGGAGGCGATAGTAGGCGTGATGTGGGGGCTAGCAGTAGCCGTCCTAAGGGGTCCCATAGGACCCACACCATGGGGGGTAGTTCCCATCGCACCGATCTTGCGTGATCATGGTGGTCGACGCCTTAGGCTGGGTGGTTTTGTTATATGATTGCGGGGTCAGAGGACCAGTTTTGTAGCTTGCGGGCATTTTTTGATGATATATATATATATATGATTTTATTGTGGTTATGCATATGTGATGATTTGATATTATGCATTATGGTTGATGAATATGGATGTATGCATGTTTATTTATTTTGATGGATGCATATGTTATGATGAATGCAAATGTTTTTTATTTATATGTGATATGCAAAATGAAATGGATGAATGGAATTTGTGATGGTTGATTATGGCACCATAGACTGTTTAGGACTCTGTTTATTTTTTAGGCGATTGTTGTGGTAAATGACTTTGTATGTATACATGTGATTTTTGATGGTATTGTAAGGATGAAAAGTAGCGCAGTTGGTTTAGAAATGTAGCTAAGGTTTTCTGAGACTCAGACGGTTTTAACTCACTAGCCATGACTGTACTTTATCTTACAAGACTTTTGAACAAGTTATTTCACATCCCTGTGTGTGCAATTGAGTTCATTTATGTGGTATTTGTCAGGATACCGCCAGTGCCGATTGGGCTTTCAACCGAACTTGTATTGAGGATCACCTAATTAGCTCCACTAACTCCTTTATTGTATTTAGTCAGATTAATCTGCGGTGCTATCTAGGATACCATAAGCTAGCTCATCCACATGCAAACATTGATCTGTACACAAGTTAATGTGACAGATATATCGTCATGCGAGAGGTTTACCGCCAGTGACCGATAGGCTATCAACCAAACCGGTATTGAGGCTTGCCTCATGACCTGTTAGAATGCTGAGAGTTCCAGGGATTCAAGTTCGACTCCCTTCTTTTCTTCAATTGTATTGGGATACTTGCTCGTTTGTAGTGATAAAATCACTGTTTATTTTTGTTTTATTTGTTTTTCTTTTTGAGCAAGGGATTTGGATATGGAGTGACGATAATCACTATTGTTTGTGCCTTTTGATGTATGCACTGTAGGATGTCAAATTTTTGGTGTTTTGACGTTTGCAAATTTTTGATGTTTTGCAACTATTGAGAACTTGGGATTCTTAGGGAATTGGGTAGGGAGGATGCTTGTCCTTTTGCCAACTCTCAGCATTCTTTGGGTCATTCACACAGGGGGATGAGCAAGATAACCGTTTCGCTTATGGTGACCTAGATTACTGTGCAGGTTTCATCTTTCGTTCACACAACTTAGGAATTTTTATGTGTTTTAATTTGTGTTGGGATGTTACGTAACAAGGCGTATTTCAAGTATAACTCTACCTTTGTAAAATCTGTCTGACTTGGTACATTACATGGCTAGAGATCAAAATGATGACTGAATTACGAAAACTCTTGATACATTAGAAGACCACTGACTCTTAGTGTGGTAAAAAGCGGTAAATGGCATTTGTTTTTTTTTTTTTTTAAGATGGAACAATGTGGAACCAGATGGACTAGCAGAGCAATTACAGCCTATGGTGCCTTTGACCTGTACGACCACAAATATGCAATGTATGGATGTAATGCTTAATGCAGCTATGTATTTTTGTATTTTTGATGGATTGATTTTTGTGAATATGAAGATGAGATGTGAGAAAGCTTTCTATTGATGAATTTGAGCATGCCTAGAAATGAGATGCAAATTTTTGTTGTTTTTGATGATTTTTGGATTTTGAATTTCTTTATTTTTTGACCAAGTGATTGTGAGAATCCTTGGAGCATTTTGGGGTTGACCAAGCGATTTTAGGAATCCTTGGAGCATTTTTGGGATTGACCAAGCGATTTTAGAGATCCTTGGAGCATTTTTGGGATTGACCAAGCGATTATGGAGATCCTTGGAGCATTTTTGGTAGCGATTGGGATCCTTGGAGATTTTTGGGATTGACCAAGCGATTTTTGGAGATCCTTGGAGCATTTTTGGGATTGACCAAGCGATTTTTGGAGATCCTTGGAGCATTTTTGGGATTGACCAAGCGATTTTAGAGATCCTTGGAGCATTTTGGGATTGACCAAGTGATTTTAGAGATCCTTGGAGCATTTTGGGATTGACCAAGCGATTTTAGAGATCCTTGGAGCATTTTGGGATTGACCAAGCGATTTTAGAGATCCTTGGAGCATTTTGGGATTGACCAAGCGATTTTAGGAATCCTTGGAGCATTTTGGGATTTGGCTCTCTTAGATATGAAATGGGCACAAATGACTGATGTTCAAGGGTTCTGTTTCCTTGATTCCATCAAGAGAAGCTAGCCGGTATGTCTCGGGTCCTATTTTGCTATCAATGACATATGGACCTAACCAATTTGCCATGAACTTGTCCCTTAGGTGGGATGACAAACTAGAATTCTATTGGTTTTCCTTCAAAACCAAATCACCAACCCGAAAGTCTCTCAGGTGAACTTTCATGTTGTAAGCTTTCTTAAGTCGCTCTTGATAAATACGTAAATGCTCGAGAGCATTAACGCGTCGTTCGTCAAGCAACGTAAGCTGGTCTAACCGGGCCTATCGCACAGAGTCATCATCGATGAACTCTTGCATTGATATGCATAGGGAAGGAATCTCCAACTCTAGAGGCATGACTGCCTCGGAGCCATACACGAGCGAAAATGGAGTGGCCCTAGTGGGTGTCCGAATGCTAGTGCGATAGGCCCATAGGGCAAGTGGGATTTGAATGTGCCAATCCTTATGACTGTCTGTGACGGTATTTTTGAGGATGGCAACTAGCATTTTGTTTGACGCCTCTGCTTGCCCATTCGCCTACGGATAATAGGGTGTCAAAAAACTATGCTGAATTTTGTACTTTGTGGTCAAAGCATGCACGTCTTTGTTCTTGAATGGCATCCCATTATCCGAGACTATTTTGGATGGAATACCAAAATGACATATGATGTTATGCAAAATGAACTCCACAATGCGGGGTCCTGTCGTAGAGGTAAGCGGAACTGCTTCCACCCACTTGGTAAAATACTCTGTGGCCGTTATGATAAACGTGTGATGGCCTGACGATGCAGGGGAGATCTTTCCAATTAGATCGAAGCCCCACTACGAAAATGGCCAAGTAGACTGGACTATCTGCAAGGCCTGGGAAGGTACGTGCATCAAATTGGCATGATGTTGACACTTCACGCACTTCTTGACATATGCACAACAATCTCGCTCTAAATATGGCCAATAATAGCCCATGCAAAGAATGCACTTTGCGATGGCCATACCACTGAAATGGCCACCACATGTACCATCGTGCGCTTGGGCGATTGCCCAAGTGGACTCTTGTTGGTCCAAGCAACGAAGGAGGATTCCTTCATAGTTGCGACGATACAAAATGTCTCCTATCAAGACATACTTAGCCGCTTTCTGCTTGAGTGCTCATTTTGCGGCATGCATCAATCCAAGCGGGAGATTACCTAACTTGAGGTAGTCTCTAATGGGTAAATACCAGTCCTGTTGATCAAAAACCTCGACAGTATGAACAACCAATCCCTCTTGAAGTTCATCCCTAGCAAACGTTGAATGGGATAGAACTTGTAAGAATAGCGTTGTGTTGCTATTAATGGGAGTAGGGGAGAACAAGGACCCCTAGTTGGCACGTTTCAGATGATCTTGGATTCGAGAGAACTTATCCGAGGATGGTTCAATCTGGATCATGTGGATTCTTGGCATCAAGTCTGAGCTTGCACGCTCCATCATGGATTGCGATAAGGTTTTGACTTGAATGGTTGTCATATCACCGAAAAGGTCTTGCGGGATTAGTGACCCCAAGGAGGCCATTGTGTCCGCAAAATGATTCGATGATCGAGGGAGTGCCTCGATGTCATACCACTCAAGTTTTGCCAAGAATTTGTCCACAAGGGCTTTATAAGCCTGCAGAACTGGGCATTTGCATTGATATACCCCTTTGACTTGATTGACTATTAACAACGAATCACCAAAGATGTTCAGTCATTTGATGTTCATGGCGATTGTTGTCTGAAGACCTATGAGCAAGGCTTCATACTCTGCATTATTGTTGGTGCATGGGAAGTTTAATTTAAATGACAGGGGCATTGGAGCGCCCTGCGGTGTGAAGAATACTATTCTCGTGCCACCACCTTGCTCACATTTAGAACCATCAAAGAATAGGGTTATGTCAGCCTGTGACTCAGGCTCATCAGAATCTGGCGATTCTGAGACATGGAAGACCCCATCATCGGGTAGTTCTATGACTAGAGGCTGATCGTCTTCAAGAGGAGCCTCCGCTAGTTGATCGGCTATGACTTGTCCTTTGATAGATTTTTGTCCAATAAACTCTATGTCAAATTCCGTCAACAACATGATCCATTTCGCCGTGCGACTACTATGATAAGTACGACTCATCATGTATCGCAATGGATTCTCCTTAGACACAACATACGTAGTGTTGCTCAACATGTAGTGGCATAGCTTTTTGGTAGCAAACACCACTGCCAAGCCGAGTTTCTCAACGTATGCATAGTTAAGTTCATAAGCCGACCGGGGTGCGGCTAAGATAGTAAGTAGCCTATTCTTTGTGAAGTTCATTCTTCTGGGCTAGCATGGCACCCAGTGCCACCTCAGTAGCTGAGATGTATAAGTAGAATGACACTCCTGGTCTAGGTGGTGCCAATACTGGTGGCAAAGCCAGGTATTGTTTGATTTCATCAAAGGTTGACTGGCACTCGTCATCCCAGTGAAATGTAACCCCCTTGTGCAATAATTTGTTCATGGGTCGGCACTTGTCAGATAGCTGCGCTATGAAGCGTTTAATCGATGCGACCTTTCCCTGCAGACTTCTGAGCTGCTTAATGGTAGTTGGGGGAACCATTTCAAGGATTGCCTTGACTTTCTTTGGGTCCACCTCGATGCCTCGCTTTGAGACTATGAAACCCAAGAGTTTTCTAGATGTGACGCCAAATACGCACTTCTTGGGATTTAGTCTAACTTTATGCTCCATGAGGCGATCGAGGATCTTGCTTAAGTCATCGATATGATTTGAGCGCAAAAGAGACTTGGCTAACAAATCATCCATGTAATCTTCCAAAGTTTTATGCATGTAGTCATGGAAGATGTACGTCATGGCACGTTGGTAGGTGGCGCCAGCATTTTTAAGGCCAAAAGGCATGACCTTATAACAAAATGTCCCCCAAGGCATTGTGAACGCCATTTTTAGTTGGTCTTCAGGATTGATACGAATCTGATTGTATCCTGAGAAACCATCCATGAGGGAGAGCATTTCGTGACCTATTGTAGCATCTACCAATGCGTCGATGCTCGGCAAGGGGAAATCATCCTTAGGACTCGCTTTGTTTAGATCTCAAAAATTAGTGCATATGCGAATCCTCCCGTCGGGCTTTTTGACGGGCACCATGTTGGACAGCCATGGCGGATAATCCACGTAGATGACAAACTGTGCATCCAACAACTTTTGCAATTCATCTTTGACCATCAAGGCCACTGTTGGGTGCATCTTACGTAGTTTTTGCTTTACGGGCTTGATTGTCGGATCAAGCGTTAAATTATGCGTGACTAGCTATGGGTCTAGTCCTGGCATATCCCTGTATGACCATGCAAAAACCTCCTTCTTCTCTTTGAGAAGGGCAATGTAGTCGGCTTGCTCTTCGGGGGAAAGACTTACCCCCGACTTGAGAATCTATGGATTCATTGGATCCATGCCGATATCTACGTCAGTCGTCTCCTCGACTGACATGTGGGATCCGTCCTCCAAGCGATGTGGAGTCGGGATCAAATGGATATCATTAGCTGAATTTAAATCTGCGTTGGGAACCTCGGGTTCCTCTTCAGCCTAAAAAATATCTTGAGTTGTCCTTGGGGTAAAATGAGGCATCTTACCGAAAGGCCGGTACTCTGATGGTGAGAGAGGTGAATTGACGTGATCCCGGTCGATGGCATCTGTGTCTAGATGCAATGACCATGCTGGATCGGCCGGATTGCGGATGGGTGCGGTCAAATCAATGGAGATCATGTGGATGGAATGAATTTGGTCTCCATTACCATGGGTATGATAACTCGAACATTCTGGATGCTCCCTATACTCTGGATCTGGCTCTAGGGGAATGGGCACGAACGGATCGGCCCTATGTGCTAATAGGAGGACAGGGTCTTCCCTCGGCATTGATGTCATTATAGGGTCTCGGGGTGGACGGTGCTCATCGTAAATTTGGAGCCATGGATCCAACACTTGGTCCCACCCCGCTGGGTCTACATACCACTCATGCCCTGGCAGTATGCCCATCTATGCAAATAATTCATCAATCCCTAAGGGACGCCGTTGTTGCACTTGTTGCCTTTGTTGCATTTGTCGCATGTGGTTGAGATAGGCCATCTCAGTCTCATCTTCCGAATCACTGTCGGAGATCCAAAAATGTTCATTTTCTTCCACAACTACTTGCGACATTAAGGGTTCACCTTGTTCTAGCAAATTAATCTGATCCCATTGCGGTTGTTCCACTCTTGGTGGAGGGACCTGATTCTCTTGACACTGCATTGGCTCAATTGGAACCTCTAAAGGGAATAGTTTCAAAAAGATCTCTGGACACCGTTTATGCTCTCCTTGGGAGTTAGTGTCCGAACTTTCACCTCTCTCTAGCAAAGGAGAGGGATTACTGATGTTACCAAGGGTGTTTGTTGACCATGGGAGGTAATCTCCCAATGTATATTCTGTATTTGGGTTGGCATAAGGATCTGATGCCAATCCACCCTTGTTGCCTATTCCTAGGCCTTGCATGTTTTCCACCAAGATGTCTAAGGGCGGGGGTGGTTGAACCCTACTCCCGACTTATCATATGGCATTTGGTATCTTGCTTGGCAAAGGACACGCACCCCTTGCTCATACCTGCCTAGCCCGTATCCATGCCAATTGCATTGGCCGAGATATCTCAGAGCGAAGTCCGGGTTTGACAGATAATTGACATTTTTGGCAAAAGGCTCTTCATCCTCATCCTTTTGCTTGCATGGTTCAACACCATGATCAAGGCCCCCATACACAAAATTAGTCTGGTTTGGTGGGTAACCTAAAGGAACAACTGTCCCTATGGGAAGGCGAGGTCTCCCCATGTCCTGCACGGATTCTAGCGTGGGCGTTGCCACAACATTCTGCACTAGATACTCCCCCAGGCCCGTACTGGCCATTTCAACAGTAATTGTTGATGCTTGGGAGGGAGGGAACGGGAGGCCTTCCTGAGTCCATTCCATGTTTGGTGGGTTAGGAGTCTCAGCTTCCGTTGTGCTAGGTATCTCTTCTGTTGAGATAGTTGATATTGTTGGCAACGCCTCTTCTAGGGGTTGAGCCTCTTCCAAGATCTGTTTTCCTTTGTCCTTCTGTTTAGCCATGACAGGTGGCATTGGTAGTGAAGGAGCAGATGATGAAGACTCACCTGGCTGGGATTTTGATGGTTTAGTCACCAGTGGTGCCCGCGGTATTGGACCCTGTCTAGATGGATTTAACTGGAAATCCAAATGCGTTGAAGGGAGGGTCGATTGAGGCATTAATTGCACCGCATTGCAATATTTGAAGGGTTCTAAGTCCATCGGGACTACATGTACTTCTCCTTCAAATGCATACTTTAGACACTGGTGAGCGATCGAAGGGACACACTTCATGTCCCTGATCCATGGCCGCCCTAGCAATATGTTATATGCCATCTCGCCTTCCAAAACATGGCACAATGTAGGTATCATCTTTTGTCCTACCTGGACAGGCAGAACAATTGTGCCGACTGTCGAGCATATCGCATCGTTGAATGCTCTTAGTGTGTATGTGGAAGCCATGATATGAGAGGCTGGCAGCTTCAGATGTTTTAATGCTGCGGTAGTAATGATGTTACTGGACGAGCCAGTATCTACCAACACTCTCTTGTACGGGATCCCGTTGACCCACGCGATAACGTGCAGGGGTGGATCTGCCATGTCATTCGATATTGTTTTAACTTCATCCTCTCTGAAGGTAATGACCGGCTCTGTACATCATTTCACATGTCCCACGAAGTTATTGAAAGAATTCGCTTCGTGAGGCTGTAACTCGATGGCTTTCAAAATTTCCATGAGAGCTTCTCTATGGGGTGTTGACTGTTGTATAAGCTCATAAATGGAAAGCCTAGCCGATGTGGTCCACAAACTCTGCGTGAGTTTGGTCCGTATCGTGACCTCGGGTCTAGGCGGAGGCAACTGCACAGGGCATTGTTGAGGTTGCGACGTTGTTGGAACTTCTCTTGTAGCTGCCTCGGGGGCAACTCCTGGGTACTTTTTGTTCCTGGTCACTATGTTGATCATTCCCACAAATCCTTGCATGGGAAGATTCTGTCGCACCTCATTGACCTGAAGAGGTTTTGCCTATGCCTCGTGGGCAGGCAAAGGGTCCTTGAAAACCCCCATCTATTGATTATTTGGTGCTATGGGGTTGTCCACTGCCAATGTTTTATTATCGATCAAATCTTGTATTAATCCCTTGAATTTCCAACATCCATTCAGGTCATGTCCCCTTCGCCTATGGAACCTACAATATAATTCCTCTCTGTATCCCTTAGGCTTGGGAGCGTTAGGATCTATGGTTTGGATTTTTGGAAGGGTGACTAAATTTGCCGCTGACAAGCGGTCAAATAGGGAGTCCCTAGACTCCGTATAAGGGGTGAATTGTCGCCTAGGGCGATGTTGCTAATTTTGCTCCTATTTTTTATTTTCTCTTTCATAATTAGGAGGCACTACCTGATAATTAGCCTTTTGAGGCTGTATTTCTTGCACAGGCTTGGGGACATTTATCGCAACTTGATTAACCGCAGCGGGTTGTGATTGCGTAGTCCCGGTCTTAGTGTTTTTGTTCCACTCTTTCTTTTTAGGCTTGGCGATTGTGCCTTCCCTATTTTGATCTCTTCTATAACTCTGGCTTGCGCCAAAGCTTCTTCTAGGCTGGCGTATTGCTGCAGCTGCAATAGCCTAGAGATCGATTTCAAGCAACTCCATGAAAACATCTGTGTGAGGTCAGACATAGGGGGAAGGTAAGGTAGCTTAGAAAGCAGAGCCCTCCATCGATTCCCGTATGCTACCATTGTCTCTTCCTCATATTGCCTGAGGCTGGCCAGATCACTCAGTGATGCCTTCTTCTTGGTGTTGAAGGCAAAGCGTTCAAGGAACGCATCTACTAATTGATCTAGGTTATTTATGTTGTGCTTCGGTAACTGTGTGAACCAATCCGAGGCAGGGCCTACGAATGTGGTTATGAATGTCCTAAGCAACAATGCATCATTATCTTGAATGCCAAAGCATTGGCTCAGGAATCTTGTGACATGTTCTTGAGCATCCTCTTCACCTTTAAAGACTGCCAATTGAGGCAACTTGAAATGTTCGGGGTAAAGAGGTGTGGGCACTGAGGGATGCATTGGATGACTACGGAGTTGACGTAACATGGGCTTTTGATGCCCGAAGCTTTTGTCTCCATAGACTCCAAACGCTCTAATAGCGCTTTGTATGCATCGAAAGATTTAATTTCTTCCTCTTTTGTTTGCTCCCGTTGTGAGTGGTGGGAGACTGGAGGCCTATGGGGGGGTGGCCGAATGGCAGCCCTCCCACCTTGATAGGGCATTTCGGCCCATTCTATTTCTGGTTCATACTCCTCATAAACTTCTTGAGGAGTCTCTGGGCGAGACCTATGACCCTGAGTGAGTCCCCGCTGAGGGTACCCATCATTGTTTTGGGGAGTGGCCTCCCTCTCAGGTCTATGAGGTCTCGGAGGCAAAGCTTGACGAGGTCGCAGAGACCTATCCTGCACCAAAGGATTATACCTCTCATATTGTTCTACTTTTTGGGTGCGAGGGGTTGGCACCCTCTCAGGTAGTTTATAACGTAGCTCATCCACTTCGCGCTGCATGCGCTCTTTATTAAGGCGGTATAAGTACTCTAACTCCTGATGACCTTGCTCAAGCCATGTGATTCGGGCTTGGCGGGTGGCATGTCTGGCGATTGCCGGGTCAATTTGGTCTACCATATTTTGCTCAGGAGGCTTGAATGTTTCTCCTATGTATTTGCCTCGGTCTTGATGATCTAAAATTTCAATGGGTCGCTTCCCTCTGTCGAGGTCGGCGGCATTTACTTGAGGCTCTGGCCTCGATGGGTGACCATGATATCTAGCAGGTGCAGAAATGCAAGGCTCCCATGCTATATGTTGTTCTCGAGGAATGCGATGGTCTTCCTCGTACTCCCTTTCATGGGTGTGAAAGGGGCGGGCGGAGTTAGCTCGCCCTGTGTGGAGAGCCCTGCGCTCTGGGTTTTGTCTTTCAGTTCTAATGGGAGGCAAAGGAGAGATGCCATATTCATGTTGTCTCTCCTCATGGACACTGTGCCTCTCTAGCACTTCATCGTGCTGTGGCCACTCATATCTAGCCTCAAAAGGTGGTTTTCTATTTACGTTGAGTGCCACATGTAAAGCTTCTTCCCGAAAGGGGCTGTGTTGAATGGGCATACCCCACAGAGGGGGGTCCCAATAATTCCTTCTTGATGTGGCCTGATGTGGACTCTCTTGTAGGCCAGACCGCCAAGGCGGTATGGCCAAGTCCTCAGGGCTAAAGCGAAGGCGACCAGCGCCCTCTCTTTGTGCACCTTCCACAGCATCCGCCCTTGATTGGGCTTGGCTACGGGTGTACACCATTGTGGTGCTCTTCTACTAGCTAAGCAGATTTTTATCTCGTTTATGATGATTTTTTTTTTGTTACACTAAGCAGAAATGAACACACACATACACAAACGGTGATTATCTCTTTTAAAGATTAATGGTGTGTCCTAAACTGGTTTAGTGCATTTTGATGTTTTGTTTTGTTTTTGCAAGTTTTGAAGAACGTTTAAATGCAGAATGTTGGCTCATATGACTCCCATAAATGGTCGCCCCTTCAATATACCATTGCCGGACCGATATACCAACCTCTCTATATACCCGCCCTTACGAGAGGGAAACTATAGGTACGTGAGAGCAGATGGTACGTGGAACATAGGCGGTACGAAAGGGGGATTGTCCTGTTAATGACACCTACCATAGAAGACTTATCCTCACGTGCATGGGAATCACCCCAACGACACTCGGTCAGCTTTCATCAGGATTTATGCCTAACAACAGTGACAATCGGGGAAATGGATGCAAAGTCAAGCCAAGGTGGTGATGAACCCACCGTTGGTCTTGCTCAAGGGCTGGGGTCTTACGACCAGCTCCTTGGTTAAAAAAAGTGCCACGTGATGTGTGTGTGGTTTATTTTACTTAAAATTGAAACATGCAAGCAACCACTACTTTCCCTAAGCACGCAAGAATTGATAGAAAGTAGAAAGCAAAAAATCAAAAAATGACAAAGACAGTTTTGGAACCTTACCTCTTTTCTGCCTGGACTTGCTTGTTTCTGATCTTCGGCTCTAAAAATTTATAGACAGAAATTCGTCCCTCTCTGAGATGAATTACAGAATAGAATTCGTCCTGGTCTGAGATGAATTTGAATTCGTCTCAGGGTCAGACGAATTACAGTAAAGTATTCATCGCAGTCAAAGACGAATAATAGTCTGCTTTTGAAAAATTGTACCTGTCAAGCACAAAACACAAAAATGGATCAGTTACTTGATCTTAAAAACTAGGGGACAGAGTCCCACCGTGATCGCCACTGAAAGCATGAGATTTTGAAAGTTTTGAAAGGAAAAACTATTTCGATGCATTCAAAATCAAAGCTAACGCTTAAGTCCTAAAATGTGAAGTGCATTAAATGAAAGAGGCAAATTGAAATGAGATACAAGAATTTAGAGAAATCACAGCCCTTTTATTTAACTCTTTAACCTCGGTTACAAAGATGCCTCCTCCCTTTTTAGGGGTTAGGAGCGTTAAATAGATTTTGATTACAATCGTGACTTAGTCTTCCTCCTTCCGCATGCCCACATTTGAAATGGGTGGGCCAAAGTGTTGCCACCACTTGCATTGATGAATCCTCGATTCTTGCTGCTCCTCCTACGTTCAAAGAAACAACAAAAGTGTTAGTAGCACCTGCTGCAAATAGGAAAAGTTTGTTCTTTGAAATTAATAAAAGATGCATGCCTAAAACTAACTAAAATGATATATTGAATTGATCCTAAATGACTTGCAAATCTGACAGAGGACAGAAGACATTACCAGAGGGCCACTACCATTGAAACAGTCGGCCAATCTACATTCAACTGGAATTCATCCCTGGTCAGGACGAATTCTGCTGTAATTCATCCTCGGGTAGGACGAATTCGACTGTGTTAAGACGTCGAGTTGATGCCATCTAAATGTCGAACCTCGGGACCTCCAGAAGATCTACAAACAGAGGGGTTAAGTAATTGGGGCCATTTTGGGATGACCCAGATGGTCGGATTCTCCCAATTTGGCCTCTATCTATGGGAATTCAATGTCGCTACCTGCAAGTTAGTGAGGGCCACAAAATCGACAAAGCATGATAATATTTGATAAATGTCTTTTGAAATCAAGATTGTAAACTATCTAAATAGCATATAGCGTAATGTAGGATAAACAAGTGATAACATAATAGATTAAAATGAAACTAACAAAAAGTGTGGGGTGCCCAAGTGGGCCGCCCCCCGTTGGAACTTGATTTTGGCACCAATCCACTAGGGATGGGCCCAAAATCTCTTAGGATGGGGTGTCGGAAAATTGGTGGATTAAGGTGGTCGAATGTTGGGTTTAGGTCCGGATCCACACTTCCAAAAGCCACCCAATAACCTCTCTTGCGAAAGAGATTAAGGATGTGAGAAGGTGAATCAAAAAAGGGTGCAATAGGGTGTTCAATTTGGCAGCACTTCGTTGCTTGAAAATGCCTCCAACTTGTCCTTCTTTTGGGTGGGAAAGTCCACCATTTTATAGACCCATGGGGTCTCTTTGGAGGGGCATGCAGGGATGCCATGTGGCGGCCATGCCTTCCCAAGAGGGAGGAGACTCCTCCCTGACTTGGGCTTCCATGACTGCCTTTGTGACAGTCCTCTAACTGCCAATCTACCCACCTACACGCGCATGCACGATAGGAGGCAATAATTGACTGTCCTCGGCTGCCACTTGGCGGCATTCTTCTTTTTGCCCGTTAAACCTAGAATTCGTCCTGACCAAAGATGAATTTAGAATTCATCCCTGGGTGAGACGAATCCTAGTTAGAATTCGTCCTTGGGTGAGACGAATACTGAGCAAAGTGCCTGAATGTGCCAAATTGCCTTTTGACCTTACAAAATTGCTATAAAAGTGGTTAGGACCACTGTTTAACCTCTGAGGGCTGCCCTAGGGGCTGTGTGTGTCAAAGCGATCAGTGTTTGCAGTCACATAATCGGATTGGTGCTGTTTTGGTGTCTACACCAAGTTTGATGTATGCAAAAGCAAAACGTAACGCTTAAGTACTACGAACTGAAATGCATGAAAGGAGAGAAACATAAACAAACTGAAACAAGATAGAAAGCAAATTTCAAGTATAGCACCTTTTGTTAATTTTATTTAAATTCAGGTTACAATATGTCTCCTCCCTTTTTGGGGGCTAGGAGCGTTAAGTAGGGCTCTATTACATCACAGATTGGTATGCTTTTTTTCGTGTGCCCACATGTAAAGTGGGCAGACCAAATGTCATCACTGCTTTCATGAACACATATTTGATTCATTGCTGCTCCTTCGGTGTTGAGATTCTACATTCAGAGAAAAAGAAAAGGATTAGTAGCACATGCGGATGAAGTAAAACATGTGATCCCCAAAGCCTACAATTAGTGCATGCATAAAATAAATAAAATGATAACTAAAACATATCAGAATGAGCTAAAAACTTGAAAGAGGCATGAGAAAATTACCAAGAAGGCACTGCAAAATGAATAGTCAAGAAATTCACCATGGATTTCTAATCGCTCAGGGTGGGACGATTAGACCTACAACAAAATGTCATAAAGCACCCTCCTAAATGTCCCATCGGGGAGGCTCCAAATCACTTGCAAAGTTGGGGTTTAAGTAAAACGGGGTATTTTGGAAAGACCCAAAAGGTCAGATTTTTCCAATTCGGCCTCTATCACCCAAAATCTAATGATGCTCCCTGCAGGATAGTGAAAGCGAGAAATAAAAAAAACATGATCAAAACTGCTCAGAATAACATAAAATTTGAATGAAAGCCTATCCGAAAAACCTAGAAAAAAATGCAAGAAAAATAGAAATGAAATCTGCTATAAATTTCTAATCGCTTTGGGGTGGGGCGATTAGGACTACAGCAGTGCGGGGGGCACTCAAGGGTAGGACAACCATCGTTTGGAGCCCGATTTTGGAACCAAACCACTTGGGATGGGTCCAAAATCTCTTGTGGGGTATTTTCAACAAATTTGGGTGGGATACTGTGGCCAAATTTTGGGTTTTGGGTCCGAATTGTGCTTCCAATGATCACCCAATAACCTCCCTTCCAAAAGAGAGATCAAGGATGTGAAAGGCACAAGCAAAAAGGGTGAGGATGTAAATCGACAACACTCCATTGCTCAAAATTATCCTAACCTGTCTCTTTTTTGGGGTGAAAAGACTCACCATTTTATAGGCTTGAGGGTCTCTATGAATGAGCATGCAGAGGTGCCACTTGACGATCATGCCTTCTCAGGGGAGAGAAGATTCCTCCCTAATTAAGGACTCCATGAATACCTCTATGACTGCCTCTTTGAGCTCAAAAATGCTCACTCACACTCCCATGCAATGAAGGAGGAATTAAGTGGTGGATCTGAGGTGCCATTTGTCAAGGTTTGACCTTTTGCCCGTCAAACCTGCTATTCGCCCCACCCATGGGTGAATGTTGCTAATCGTCCCTGGGTGGAATGAATACTAGTTTGAAATTGTCCCTGGGTGGAACGAATATGGAGCAGAGTGCCTGAAAGGTACCAAATTGACCTCTAACCTTCCAAAACTACTGTGAGAGTGGTTAGGACCACTTTTTAACCTCACGGGGGCTGCCTTGCGGGCTGTATATGTCGATGCGATAAGTGTTTGTAGTCACATAATCGGATTGGTGTTATTTTGGTGTCTACAAATATATGTATGGATGGATTTGTGCAAAACATCAACATTTGAAATTTGCATAGTGTGTGATGGACCCATAGACAAATCTGAACAACTTGTATGTATCACACTAGTGGGATTGACCATAAAAGTAGTGGGGAAATATGATGAACAACTTGTCTTAGTGGATGGACGTTTGATTCAATACTTTAGTTCAATTTCTAGTTAACACCATAAGCTATTGAATCAAATATGCAATGTGCAATAAATAAAATACAAAAGAAATTTCACAAAATAAACAATTCAATTCTATGTTTTGCAATAATGTTTCTTACCTCATTTATTTTTTTAATCCCATGTTAAAGTTTCTTTGTGTGTTTTGTGTGTTTTGATGTACTAATAAGAATTATGAAGGGTGAAATCTATATATTGGCTAGGCAATGAGATTATTTTTGGTGATAAAGTCCAGAAAGTTTGCTTAGGGGTATCCTATGGTGGCTAAAGGTAGAGATTAGTGGATGGAGATGAAATCGATTGTCACCAAATCTCAAGTAATGGTTGATGATGAAATCCAACTCATTACTATTTAATGTGAGTCATGTTGTGTGTGGAAAATTTTATGTTCTCTATTGTGTTTTTATATAACATCAATGATAACAAATTTTGCAAGTATAAATTAGAAGCCAACAACCGAAATACTATTTTCCTCAAAATATGTAAGGTAAACCACGTAAGACCCACTCTGAATAGTGGAGGGTTTGCTTACTCTTCTGCTATGAATCAACAAGTGATTCCAACAACGGGAATACACTTTAATATCATAGTTTTATTCCTACTTAGGCAAGCAAAAGAGGAATTCTTGACCTTAATGTGCAAACTATTTTATGCAATTTTCAATTTACATGAAAATAGTATGCATATATTTGAATTAAAAACACTTAAAAAAAACAACAAAATTTTAAATTTAAACTATGCTAATGTGAATATCAATGAAAATTAAATCTAAATGCAATTTATAAATGAGTTCAAATTACTAAAATATAGATGTAATGTGATTTTTTTTAACAAACATTGAATAATATTCTTTTTAGCAATTAATCTGTAAAAACGTAAAACAAAAATAAAATAGAGGGGTTAGGGTTTTGAGGATGATATAGAGATACGCATAACACACAGCAAGAATGCAGAAATTAACAATGCACAGGCAAAATTCCAGCAAGCTTCATTAAAACAGAGGTCATTTTTTACCAATACACAGCTATTTCCCAAAAATAAATGGCCCAGCCTCCTTTTACAATGTATCGCGGCCTTTTTTATCTCCCGGCCCGACCCTCTTCGGACCATCATTACTTTGAATGCGGGACTCCCCATGCTGCCCACACGAATGCTCTGTCCTGCTGGAAAATGCTGTCAGATGCATCGAAACATCATAGCTTGTAGTGGCGGTATGCCCTGTAGCCACCTGTCGATCCACTACCAAGTCAATCATTCATAAGAATGCGCCATGGTCCTGTTGCCATGCTTCCTGTAATCGCTTCATACTCTCGGGCCACATGTAACTTCATGCCACGTGTCCCTCTGCACTGGTCCTTGCAATCGTCGACTGGTCAACGTCGCGAGCGCCCTGTCGCGATATCATGACATTTTTGACCCAACACTTTCTCTCTCCCCTTTGGTCGCGATATCGCGACGTTTTGACGTTAGGCTTCTCTCTCCTCCTTGGGGCCACGATTCTGCTACACGTCACGAAATCACGATGTCTAGGCTTTTCTTACTCGCATTCCTCCCTTGGGCCGTGAAACCGTGACATGTCACGATTTCGCGACATCTTTGCATTTCGTATGTCTTGGCTCGAAAGTGTCACGATTTCGTGACATCTTTGCATTGTGGAACCTTGCCCCCGGATACGTCACAATTTTGCGACATCTTTGCATTTCGTACGTCTTGGCTCGGAAGTGTCGCGATTTCGCGACATCTTTGCATTGTGGAACCTTGCCCCCGGATATGTCATGATTTCATGACATCTTTGCATTGTGGAACCTTTCCTCTGGATATGTCATGATTTCGTGACATCTTTGAGCTCTGCCTTCGAAGGTGTTGCGATGTCTTTATGCTTCCAAGTCTTGCCTCCCAGAAGTGTCACGATTTCGTGATGTCTTTTAAACTTTATCTTTGAAGGTGTCATGATTTCGCGATGTCCTTTAAGCTTGCCTCTGAATGTGTCATGATTTCACGACAATTCTTGTGCCTTAGAACCTTTTTGCCAAAGATGTCCCTGTGCTTTCAAATCATGCTTCCGAAAGTGTCATCTCAGTCTCATCTTTCGAATCACTGTCGGAGATCCAAAAGTGTTCATTTTCTTCCACAACTGCTTGCGACATTAAGGGTTCACCTTGTTCTAGCAAATTAGTCTGATCCCATTACGTTTGTTCCACTCTTCGTGGAGGGACCTGATTCTCTTGACACTGCACTGGTTCCATTGGAACCTCTAAAGGGAATAGTTTCAAAAAGATCTTTGGACACCGTTTATGCTCTCTTTGGGAATTAGTGTCTGAAATTTCACCTCTCTAGCAAAGGAGAGGGATTACTGATGTTACCAAGGGTGTTTGTTGACCATGGGAGGTAGTCTCCCAATGTATATTCTGTATTTGGGTTGGCATAAGGATCTAATGCCAATCCAACCTTGTTGCCTATTCCTAGGCCTTGCATGTTTTCCACCAAGATGTCTAAGGGCAGGGGGTGGTTGAACCCTACTCCCGACTTATCATATGGCATTTGGCATCTTGGCTAGCAAAGGACACACACCCCTTGCTCATACTTGCCTAGCCCGTATCCATGCCAATTGCATTGGTCGAGATATCTCAGAGCGAAGTCTGGGTTTGACAGATAATTGACATTTTCAGCAAAAGGCTCTTTGTCCTCATATTTTTGCTTGCATGGTTCAACACCATGATCAAGGCCCCCATACACAAAATTAGTCTGATTTGGTGGGTAACCTAGAGGAACGACTATCCCTATGGGAAGGCGAGGTCTCCCCATGTCCTGTACTGATTCTAGCATGGGCGTTGCCACAACATTCTGCACTAGATACTCCCCCAAGCCCGTACTGGCCATTTGAACAATAATTGTTGATTCTTGGGAGGGAGGGAATGGGAGGCCTTCCTGAGTCCATTCCATGTTTGATGGGTTAGGAGTCTCAGCTTCCATTGTGCTAGGTATTTCTTCTGTTGAGATAGTTGATATTGTTGGCAATGTCTCTTCTAGGGGCTGAGCCTCTTCCAAGATCTGTTTTCCTTTGTCCTTCTGTTTAGCCATGACAGGTGGCATTGGTAGTGAAGGAGCAGATGATGAAGACTCACCTAGCTAGGATTTTGATGATTTGGTCACTAGTGGTGCCTGCGGTATTGGACCCTGTTTAGATGGATTTAACTGGAAATCCAAATGCGTTGAAGGGAGGGTCGATTGAGGCATTAATTGCATCGCATTGTAATATTTGAAGGGTTCTAAGTCCATCGGGACTACATGAAATTCTCCTTCAAATGCATACTTTAGACACTGGTGAGCGATTGAAGGGACACACTTCATGTCCCTGATCCATGGCCGCCCTAGCAGTATGTTATATGCCATCTCGCCTTCCAAAACATGGCACAATGTAGGTATTGTCTTTTGTCCTACCTGGACAGGCAGGACAATTGTGCCGATTGTCGAGCATATTGCATCATTGAAAGCTCGTAGTGTGTATGTGGAAGCCATGATATGAGAGGCTGGCAGCTTCAGATGTTTTAATGCTATGGTAGTAATGATGTTACTGGATGAGCCAGTATCTACCAACACTCTCTTGTACGGGATCCCGTTGACCCGCATGATAACGTGCAGGGGTGGATTTGCCATGTCATTCGATATTGTTTTAACTTCATCCTATCTGAAGGTAATGATCGGCTTCGTACATCGTTTCACATGTCCCACGAAGTTATTGAAAGAATTCACTTTGTGAGGTTGTAACTCGATGGCTTTCAAAATTTCCATGAGAGCTTCCCTATGGGGTGTTGACTGTTGAATAAGATCGTAAATGGAAAACCTAGCTGATGTGGTCCACAAAATTTGTGTGAGTTTGGTCTGTATCGTTACCTCGGGTCTAGGAAAAGGCAACTACACAGGGCGTTGTTGAGGTTGCGACGTTGTTGGAACTTCTCTTGTAGCTGCCTCAGGAGCAACTCTTGGGTACTTTTTGTTCGTGGTCACTATGTTGATCATTCCCACAAATCCTTGCATGGGAAGATTTTGTCGCACCTCATTGACCTGAAGAGGTTTTGCCTATGCCTCATGGGCAGGCAAAGGGTCCTTGAAAACCCCCATATGTTGATTATTTGGCGCTATGGGGTTGTCCACGGCCAATGTTTTATTATCGATCAAATCTTGGATTAATCCCTTGAATTTCCAACATCCATTCAGGTCATGTCCCCTTCGCCTATGGAACCTACAATATAATTCCTCTCTATATCCCTTAGGCTTGGGAGTGTTAGGATCTATGGTTTGGATTTTTGGAAGGGTGACTAAATTTGCCGCTGACAAGAAGTCAAATAGGGAGTCCCTAGACTACGCATAAGGGGTGAATTGTGGCCTAGGGCGACGCTGCTAATTTTGCTCCTATTTTTTATTATCTCTTTCATAATTAGGAGGCACTGCCTGATAATTAGCATTTTGGGGTTGTATTTCTTGCACAGGCTTGGGGACATTTATTGCAACTTGATTAACCACAGCGGGTTGTGATTGCATAGTCCCGGTCTTAGTGTTTTTATTCCACTCTTTCTTTTTAGGCTTGGCAATTGCGCCCTCCCCTATTTTGATCTCTTCTATAACTCTGGCTTGCACCAAAGCTTCTTCTAGGCTGGCGTATTACTGCAGCTGCAATAGCCCAAAGATCGATTTCAAGCAACTTCATGCAAACATCTGTGTGAGGTCAAACATAGGGGGAAGGTAGGGTAGCTTAGAAAGCAGAGCCCTCCATCGATTCCCATATGCCACCATTGTCTCTTCCTCATATTGCCTGAGGCTGGCCAGATCACTCAGTGATGCCTTCTTCTTTGTGTTGAAGTCAAAGCATTCAAGAAACGCATCTACTAATTGATCTAGGTTGTTTATATTGTTCTTCGATAGTTGTGTGAACCAATCCGAGGCAGGACCTGCGAATGTGGTTATGAATGTCCTAAGAAACAATGCATCATTATCCTGAATGCCAAAGCATTGGCTCAGGAATCTTGTGACATGTTCTTGAGCATTCTCTTCACATTTAAAGACTGCCAATTGAGGCAACTTGAAATGTTCAGGGTAAAGAGGTGTGGGCACTGAGGGATGCATCGGATGACTACGGAGTTGGCGTAACGTGGGCTTTTGATGCCCAAAATATTTTGTCTCCACAGAATCCAAACGCTCTAATAGCGCTTTGTATGCATCGAAAGATTTAATTTCTTCCTCTTTTGCTTGCTCCTGCTGTGGGTGGTGGGAGATTGGAGGCCTATGGGGGGGTGGCCGAATGGCAGCCCTCTCGCCTTGATAAGGCATTTTGGCCCATTCTATTTTTGGTTCATACTCATAAACTTCTTGAGGAGTCTCTGGGAAAGACCTATGACCCTGAGTGAGTCCCCACTGAGGGTACCCATCGTTGTTTTGGGGAGTGGCCTCCCTCTCGGGTCTATGAGGTCTCGAAGGCAAAGCTTGACGAGGTCGCAGAGACCTGTCCTACACCAAAGGGTTATGCCTCTCATATTGTTATATTTTTTGGGTGTGAGGGGTAGGCACCCTCTCAGGTAGTTTATAACGTAGCTCATCCGCTTTGCGTTACATGCGCTCTTTATTGAGGCGGTATAAGTGCTCTAACTATTGATGACCTTGCTCAATCTATGTGATGCGGGCTTGGCGGGTGGCATGTCTGGCGACTGCCAGGTCAATTTGGTCTGCCATATTTTGCTCAGGAGGCTTGAATGTTTCTCCTATGTATTTGCCTCGGTCTTGATGATCTAAAATTTCAATGGGTCACTTCCCTCTGTCGAGGTCGACGGCATTTACTTGAGGCTCTAGCCTCGAGGGGTGACCATGATATCTAGCAGGTGCAGAAATGCAAGGCTCCCACGCTATGTGTTGTTCTCGAGGAATGCGATGGTCTTCCTCGTACTCCCTTTCATGGGTGTGAAAGGGGCGGGCGAAGTTAGCTCACCCTGTGTGAAGAGCCCCGCACTCTGGGTTTTGTCTTTCAGTTCTAATGGGAGGCAAAGGAGAGATGCCATAGTCATGCTATCTCTCCTCATGGACATTGTGCCTCTCTAGCGCTTCATCGTGCTGTGGCCACTCATATCTAGCTCAGAATGCGGTTTTATATTTACGTCGAGTGCTACATGTAAAGCTTCTTCCCGAAAGGGGCTGTGTTGAATGGGCATACCCCACAGAGGGGGGTCCCAATAATTCCTTCTTGATGTGGCCTTATGTGGACTCTCTTGTAGGCCAGACCACCAAGGTGGTATGGCCAAGTCCTCAGGGCTAAAGTGAAGGCGACCAACACCCTCTCTTTGTGCACCTTCCACAACATCTGCCCTTGATTGGGCTTGGCTATGGGTGTACACCATTGTGGTGTTCTTCTACTAGCTAAGCAGATTTTTATCTCGTTTATGATGATTTTTTTTGTTACACTAAGCAGAAATGAACACACACATACACAAACGATGATTATCTCTTTTAAATATTTAATAGTGTGTCCTAAACTGGTTTAGTGCATTTTGATGTTTTGTTTTGTTTTGCAAGTTTTGAAGAGCGTTTAAATGCAGAATGTTGGCTCATATGACTCCCATAAATGGTCGCCCCTTCAATATACCATTGTCGGATCGATATACCAACCTCTCTATATACCCGCATTTATGAGAGGGAAACTATAGGTACGTGAGAGCAGATGGTACGTGGAACATAGGCGGTACGAAAGGGGGATTGTCCTGTTAATGACACCTACCATAGAAGACTTATCCTCACGTGCATGGGAATCACCCCAGCAACACTCGATCAGCTTTTGTCAGGATTTATGCCTAACAACAGTGACAATCAGGGGAAATGGATGCAAAGTCAAGCCAAGGTGGTGATGAACCCACCGTTGGTCTTGCTCAAGGGTTGGGGTCTTACGACTAGCTCCTTGGTTAAAAACATGCCATGTGATGTGTGTGTGGTTTATTTTACTTAAAATTGAAACATGCAAGCAACCACTACTTTCCCTAAGCACGTAAGAATTGATAGAAAGTGAAAGCAGAAAATCAAAAAATGACAAAGATAGTTTTGGAACCTTACCTATTTTCTGCTCAGACTTGCTGTTTCTGATCTTCGGCTCTAAAAATTTATAGATAGAAATTCGTCCGTGTCAGAGATGAATTACAGAATATAATTTGTCCTGGTCTGAGACAAATTGGAATTCGTCCCAGGGTCAGACGAATTACAGTAAAGTAATCATCTCAGTCAAAGACAAATTACAGTCAAAAATTGAAAAAGGTACTTGTCAAGCACAAAACACAAAAATGGATCAGTTACTTGATCTTAGAAACCAGGGGATAGAGTCCCACCATGATCACCACTGAAAGCATGAGATTCCGAAAATAAAAGGAAAAACTATAACCATGCAATGTAAAACAAAATATAGCGCTTAAGTCCTAAAATGTGAAGTGCATTAAATGAAAGAGGCAAATTGAAGTGAGATACAAGAATAGAGAGAAATAACAACCCTTTTATTTAACTCTTTAACCTCGGTTACAAAGACGCCTCCTCCCTTTTTAGGGGTTAGGAGCGTTAAATAGATTTTGGTTACAATTGTGACTTAGTCTTCCTCCTTCCGCATGCCCACATTTGAAATGGGTGGGCCAAAGTGTTTCCACAACTTGCATTGATAGATCTTTGATTCTTGCTACTCCTCCTGCGTTCAAAGAAACAACAAAAGAGTTAGTAGCACCTGCTGCAAATAGGAAAAGTTTGTTCTTTGAAATTAATGAAATATGTATGCCTAAGACTGACTAAAATGATGCATGAAATGATCCTAAATGACTTACAAATATGATAGAGGTTAGAAGACATTACCAGAGGGCCACTACCATTGAAAAAGTCAACCAATCTACTTTCAACTGAAATTCGTCCCTGGGCAGGACGAATTCTGCTGTTATTTGTCCTCGGGTGGGACGAATTCAACTGTGTTAGGACGCCGAGTTGATGTCGCTCCAATGTCACACCTCGGGATCTCCAAAACACCTAAAAATAGAGGGGTTAAGTAATTGGGGCAATTTTGGGACGACCCAGATGGTCATAATCTCCCAATTTGACCTCCATCACCAAGAATTTTGATGTTGTTACCTGCAAGTTAGTGGGACAACTTAAAGCAACAAAAGCATGATAATATTTGATAAACACTTTCTGAAATCAAGATTGTGAACTATCTAAATAGCATATAGCGTAATGTAGGATAAAAAAATAATAACCAAATAGATTAAAATGATGAAACTAAAAAAAAAGTGTGGGGTGCCCAAGGCCCCTCGTTGGAACTTGATTTTGGCACTAATCCACTTGGGATGGGCGCAAAATATCTTAGGATGGGGTGTCGGCAAATTGGTGGATTAATGTGGTCGAATTTTGGGTTTAGGTCTGGATCCACACTTCCAAAAGTCACCCAATAACATCTCTTGTGAAAGAGATTAAGGATGTGAGAAGGTGAATAAAAAAAAAATGTGCAATGGGGTGTTCAATTGGGCAGCACTTCGTTGCTTGAAAATGCCTCCAACTTGTCCTTCTTTTGGGTGGGAAAATCCACCATTTTATAGACCCAGGGGGTCTCTTTGGAGGGGCATGTACGGATGCCATGTGGTGGCCATGCCTTCCCAAGAGGGAGGAGACTCCTCCCTGACTTGGGCTTCCATGACTACCTTTGTGACAGTCCTCTAACTGCCAACCTACCCACCTACACGCGCATGCACGGTAGGAGGCAATAATTGACTGTCCTTGGCTTCCACTTGGCGACATTCTTCTTTTTGCCTATTAAACCTGGAATTCGTCCTAACCAAATATGAATTTAGAATTCGTCCTTGGGTGAGACGAATCCCAGTTAGAATTCGTCCTTGGGTGAGACGAATACTGAGCAAAGTTCCTGAATGTGCCAAATTGCTTTTTGACCTTACAAAATTGCTATAAAAGTGGTTAGGACCATTGTTTAACCTCTAAGGGATGCCCTAGGGGCTGTGTGTGTCAAAGTGATCAGTGTTTGCAGTCACATAATCGGATTGGTGTTGTTCTGGTGTCTACACCAAGTTTGATGTATGCAAAAGCAAAACGTAACGCTTAAGTACTACAAATTGAAATGCATGAAAGGAGAGAAACATAAACAAACTGAAACAAGATAGAAAGCAAATTTCAAGTATAGCACCTTTTGTTAATTTTATTTAAATTCAGGTTACAATATGTCTCCTCCCTTTTTGGGGGCTAGGAGCGTTAAGTAGGGCTCTATTACATCACAGATTGGTATGCTTTCTTTCGTGTGCCCACATGTAAAGTGGGCAGACCAAATGTCATCACTGCTTTCATGAACACATATTTGATTCATTGCTGCTCCTTCGGTGTTGAGATTCTACATTCAGAGAAACAGAAAAGGATTAGTAGCACATGCGGATGAAGTAAAACATGTGATCCCCAAATCCTACAATTAGTGCATGCATAAAATAAATAAAATGATAACTAAAACATATCAGAATGAGCTAAAAACTTGAAAGAGGCATGAGAAAATTACCAAGAAGGCACTGCAAAATGAATAGTCAAGAAATTCACCATGGATTTCTAATCGCCCAGGGTGGGACGATTAGACCTACAACAAAATGTCATAAAGCACCCTCCTAAATGTCCCATCGGGGAGGCTCCAAATCACTTGCAAAGTTGGGGTTTAAGTAAAACGGGGTATTTTGGAAAGACCAAAAAGGTCAGATTTTTCCAATTCGGCCTCTATCACCCAAAATCTAATGATGCTCCCTGCAGGTTAGTGAAAGCGAGAAATAAAAAAAACATGATCAAAAATGCTCAGAATAACATAAAATTTGAATGAAAGCCTATCCGAAAAACCTAGAAAAAAATGCAAGAAAAATAGAAATGAAATCTGCTATAAATTTCTAATCGCTTTGGGGTGGGGCTATTAGGACTACAACAGTGCGGGGGGCACTCAAGGGTAGGACAACCATCGTTTGGAGCTCGGTTTTGGCACCAAACCACTTGGGATGGGTCCAAAATCTCTTGTGGGGTATTTTCAACAAATTTGGGTGGGATACTGTGGCCAAATTTTGGGTTTTGGGTCCGAATTGTGCTTCCAATGATCACCCAATAACCTCCCTTCCAAAAGAGAGATCGAGGATGTGAAAGGCACAAGCAAAAATGGTGAGGATTTAAATTGACAACACTCCATTGCTCAAAATTATCCTAACCTGTCTCTTTTTTGGGGTGAAAATACTCACCATTTTATAGGCTTGAGGGTCTCTATGAATGAGCATGCAGAGGTGCCACTTGACGATCATGCCTTCTCAGGGGAGAGAAGATTCCTCCCTAATTAAGGACTCCATGAATACCTCTATGATTGCCTCTTTGAGCTCAAAAATGCTCACTCACACTCCCATGCAATGAAGGAGGAATTAAGTGGTGGATCTTAGGTGCCATTTGTCAAGGTTTGACCTTTTGCCCGTCAAACTCGCTATTCGCCCCACCCAGGGGTGAATGTTGCTAATCGTCCCCGGGTGGAATGAATACTAGTTTGAAATTGTCCCTGGGTGGAACGAATATGGAGCAGAGTGCCTGAAAGGTACCAAATTGACCTCTAACCTTCCAAAACTACTGTGAGAGTGGTTAGGACCACTTTTTAACCTCTGGGGGCTGCCTTGCGGGCTGTGTATGTCAGTGCGATAAGTGTTTGTAGTCACATAATCGGATTGGTGTTATTTTGGTGTCTACAAATATATGTATGGATGGCTTTGTGCAAAACATCAACATTTGAAATTTGCATAGTGTGTGATGGACCCATAGACAAATTTGAACAACTTGTATGTATCACACTAGTGGGATTGACCATAAAAGTAGTGGGGAAATATGATGAACAACTTGTCTTAGTGGATGGACGTTTGATTCAATACTTTAGTTCAATTTCTAGTTAACACCATAAGCTATTGAATCAAATATGCAATGTGCAGTAAAGAAACTACAGAAGGAAATTTCACAAAATAAACAATTCAATTCTATGTTTTGCAATAATGTTTCTTACCTCATTTATTTTTTTAATCCCGTGTTAAAGTTTCTTTGTGTGTTTTGTGTGTTTTGATGTACTAATAAGAATTATGAAGGGTGAAATCTATATCTTGGCTAGGCAATGAGATTATTTTTGGTGATAAAGTCCAGAAAGTTTGCTTAGGGGTATCCTATGGTGGCTAAAGGTAGAGATTAGTGGATGGAGATGAAACCGATTGTCACAAAATCTCAAGTAATGGTTGATGATGAAATCCAACTCATTACTATTTAATGTGAGTCATGTTGTATGTGGAAAATTTTATGTTCTCTATTGTGTTTTTATATAACATCAATGATAACAAATTTTGCAAGTATAAATTAGAAGCCAACAACCGAAATACTATTTTCCTCAAAATATGTAAGGTAAACCACGTAAGACCCACTCTGAATAGTGGAGGGTTTGCTTACTCTTCTGCTATGAATCAACAAGTGATTCCAACAATGGGAATACACTTAAATATCCTAGTTTTATTCCTACTTAGGCAAGCAAAAGAGGAATTCTTGACCCTAATGTGCAAACTATTTTATGCAATTTTCAATTTACATGAAAATAGTATGCATATATTTGAATTAAAAACACTTAAAAAAAACAACAAAATTTTAAATTTAAACTATGCTAATGTGAATATCAATGAAAATTAAATCTAAATGCAATTTATAAATGAGTTCAAATTACTAAAATATAGATGTAATGTGATTTTTTTTAACAAACATTGAATAATATTCTTTTTAGCAATTAATTTGTAAAAACGTAAAACAAAAATAAAATAGAGGGGTTAGGGTTTTGAGGATGATATAGAGCTACGCATAACACACAGCAAGAATGCAGAAATTAACAATGCACAGGCAAAATTCCAGCAAGCTTCATTAAAACAAAGGTCATTTTTTACCAATACATAGCTATTTCCCAAAAATAAATGGCCCAACCTCCTTTTACAATGTATCGCGGCCTTTTTTATCTCCCGACCTGACCCTCTTCGGACCATCATTACTTTGAATGTGGGACTCCCCATGCTGCCCACACGAATGCTCTGTCCTGCTGGCAAATGTTGTCAGATGCATCGAAACATCATAGCCTGTAGTGGCGGTATGCCCTGCAGCCACCTGTCGATCCACTACCAAGTCAATCATTCATAAGAATGCTCCATGGCCGTTTGCAGTTGATGCCATGTGTCTTGTTGCCATGCTTCCTGTAATCACTTCATACTCTCGGGCCACCTGTAACTTCATGCCACGTGTCCCTCTGCACTGGTCCTTGCAATCGCCGACTGGTCAACGTCGTGAGCGCCCTGTCTCGATATCATGACATTTTTGACCCAACACTTTCTCTCTCCCCTTTGGTCGCGATATCGCGATGTTTTGACGTTAGGCTTCTCTCTCCTCCTTGGGGCCACGATTTTGCTACACGTCACGAAATCACGATGTCTAGGCTTTTCTTACTCGCCTTCCTACCTTGGGCCGCGAAACCGTGACATGTCACGATTTCGCGACATCTTTGCATTCCGTATGTCTTGGCTCAAAAGTGTCATGATTTCGCGACATCTTTGCATTGTGGAACCTTGCCCCCGGATACGTCACAATTTTGCGACATCTTTGCATTTCGTATGTCTTGGCTCGAAAGTGTCGCGATTTCGCGACATCTTTGCATTGTGGAAACTTGCCCCCGGATATGTCGTGATTTCATGACATCTTTGCATTGTGGAACCTTTCCTCTGGATATGTCATGATTTTGTGACATCTTTGAGCTCTGCCTTCGAAGGTGTTGCGATGTCTTTATGCTTCCAAGTCTTGCCTCCCATAAGTGTCGCGATTTCGTGATGTCTTTTAAACTTTATCTTTGAAGGTGTCACGATTTCGTGATGTCCTTTAAGCTTGCCTCTGAATGTGTCATGATTTCACGACCATTCTTGTGCCTTAGAACCTTTTTGCCAAAGATGTCCCTGTGCTTTCAAATCATGCTTCCGAAAGTGTCACGATTTCACAACCATTGTGCGTCCAGACCACGTTGCAACAGAAATGTTGCGATTTCATGACAGTTTGGCGTCCCGACCATGCTTCTTCAGAAATGTCATGATTTCACAACAGTTTGGCGTCCCGACTGCACTGCTTTAGAAATGTCACGATTTCACGACAGTTTGGCGTCCCGATCGTGCTTTTCAAAAAAAGCGTCGCGATATCACGACAGTTTGGCCCGCTGGCGCCCTTCTTCAAAAAGCGTCGCGGTATTGCGATAGTTTTAGTACTTAGAGAAAAAAATACATTTTGGGTGATGCAAGATTGCAGCTTCGCCACCGGATGCTCCTGCATCAGACACCCGGGGTGAGTTTGAGAAGTGACCTCACTTCTGATCTTTTCGAGGTAGACCCAGGCAATCAACCTCTGCCTTGGATAGCCAAGTCGCATCTTCTATGGGTCGGCCCTTCCATTTGATTAAATAATCAGAATAACTCATATTCCAAGTACTGCGACCTTCACGCATATCCAAAATTTCTTCTATCTCGTCCGCAACTGGGGTGACTGCCGGAATGCTCCAAAAATCTGGAATGGGTACCTCACTGCTTTCTCCTTCATGATACTCAACCAAATATGAGATGTTAAACACGGGGGAGATGTTGAGTTCGCTTGGTAACTCCACCTCGTACGCATTGCCCGAATCTCGTTTGCCAATGATCTTACATGGTCCAAATTTTTTCATTTTTAGTTTGTTGTAGGTCTTGGCAGGAAACCGTTCCTTCCGCAGATGGACCATGACCAAATATCCTACTTGGAACTCCTTAGCTCTGCGTTTTTGATCTGCCCTTGTCTTGTACTGAACGTTCATCTTGGCAATGTGTTTTGTCACTTCCTCATGCACTCCCTTCAGGTGTTCAGCAAAGTCTTCTACTTCAACACTACATTTCTCCCTTGTATCTAGCCTTATTAACTCTGAAGCATTCCTTGGGCTGTTCCCATAGATAATCTGGAATGGTGACTTGTTGGTACTCCGATTGACCAAGTTGTTATATGCAAACTCAGCTTGCGATAGAATTAGATCCCATCCCTTGGGCTTGTCCCCTACCAAGCATCGTAGTAGGTTGCCCAAAATCCTATTAACCACCTCTATTTGTCCATCTGTTTGGGGGTGGTATGCAGAACTGAACTTTAACTCCGTCCTCAGCTTCTTCCACAAGGTCTTCCAAAAATAACCTACAAACTTGGTATCCCTATCCGACACAATGCTTCTTGGCAGCCCATGAAGGCGTACCACTTCCTTAAAGAACAAACCAGCTACATGGACCGCATCGCTAGTCTTCTGGCATGGGATAAAGTGTGCCATTTTCAAAAATCTGTCCACTACCACAAATATGGAATCGTGCCCCCTCTGAGTCCTAGGCAAACCAAGCACAAAATCCATACTAATATCTTCTCATGACCTTTCAGGTATAGGTAGTGGTTGATACAAACCAGTAGGCTACCTCGTACCCTTTGCCATCTGGAAAATCCTGCAACTCTGCACAAACTTTGCCACATCCTGTTGCGATTGTGGCCAGTAATAGTTTTCACTAACCAGTGAGATGGTCTTGTCATGACCAAAGTGTCCAGCTAAACCCCCACTGTGCTTTTATTTAATGAGGTTCTCTCTCATTGATCTCCTCGGAATGCACAATTGATTCCCATTAAACAACATTCCATCTTGGATCAGGTTATCCAACCATCTAGTCCTGTCCAACGCAACAGGCGCAGTGCAGGCTTTCTAAGCTTCTACGAAATTAGGGTCTGCAGGGTATAAGTTCTTGAGCTCAGCAAACCCTACAACTTCCACTCTCATTTCTATCATCAGACATTGCCTCCTACTCAATGCATCTGCCACCCTATTGGATCTTCCACTTTGATGCTTCAACACAAAGGTATAGCTCTACAGGAACTCTACCCATTTCAGGTGTCTCTGATTCAATTTTCCCTGACTATTAATAAACTGCAGCGCTTGATGGTCGGTGTAAAGAACAAAATCCTTGGGCAACAAATAATGCCTCCATTTCTTAAGCACTTGGACTATGGTGTAGAACTCCTGATCATACACCGAATACTTCCTTCTGGCATCATTGAGCTTCTCGTTGAAATAAGCTACAGGCCTACCTTCTTGGCTCAAGACGGCTCCTATCGCATTACCACTCGCATCGCAGTCTACCTGAAACACCTTATTGAAATATGGAAGTGCTAAAATGGGTTGCTCAATGACCTTCTTCTTCAGCATAGCAAAACTTTTATCTGCTCCAACTGTCCACTGGAATTCCTTCTTGTTTCCCTTCATTGTCTCAGTAAGAGATGCACAAATACTGCTGAAGTTTCTAATAATTTTTTGTAGAAGCGGCGGACCATGAAATGATCTAACCTCAGTCACACTCCTTGGGACAGGCCATTATAGGATAGCCTTCACCTTTTCGGGGTCCATCTTGAGACCATTTGATGATATGACAAATCCCAGGTATACCAGCTCCTTCTTCACAAAGTTGCACTTCTTCAGATTGATCAATAACTGCTCCTCCCGCAGTTTCTCAAAAACCTTCTCGATGTGCATCAGGTGCTCCTCTAAGGTTCTGCTAAAAATCAGTATATCATCCAAGTAAAAAATAACAAATTTTCCCAGAAATTCCTTTAGAACTTCAGTCATTAACCTCATAAAGGTACTAGGTGCATTGGTTAATCCAAATGGCATAACTAGCCACTCATACAGCCCTTCTCTGGTTTTGAAGGCTGTCTTCCACTCATCCCCTTCTCTAATGCGGATTTGATGGTATCCACTTTTAAAATCAATTTTTGTGAAGTACTTAGCTCCATTCAAGCAATCCATGATATCATCCATTCTCAGTAATGGAAACCTATATTTAATGGTGATCTTGTTGATTGCCCGAGAGTCGGTGCACATCCTCCATTCTCCATCCTTCTTGGGTGCTAATACTGCTGGTACAGCACATGGACTAAGACTCTCCCTTATCAAGCATTTCTTCAACAGATCTTGAACTTGCCGATTTAATTCTTTAGTTTCCACCGTTGTCATTCGATGTGCAGCCTTGTTTGGCAAGCTCGATCCAGGCACCAGATCTATGTGGTGACTGATCTTCCTAACAGGTGGTAAAACTTCGGGAACATTGTCGGAAATGATATCAGGGAATTCTTCTAACAGTCCCATGACTTCCATTGGAATCTCCTTGCATCCTTCTTCCCTAACCCTGGGGATTATAGCATAACACACATGATCCGGCTTCAGGCCTTCCAAGAATCTTCTGCCATCAAATAGACAGACTCGTGAACTGCTGCATACTTTCTCATCCGCCTCTTTCAGGGGTTTTAACTTATGGCGAACTCCATTCTTTGACAGAGAATATGTGTTGGCTCGGCCATCATGGACAGCACTTCGGTCAAACTGCTAAGGTCTCCCAAGCAGCAAGTGACATGCATCCATAGGTAAGATGTCACATAAAACCTCATCTTGGTAAGTTCCAATATTTAACTTCACTAGACATTGCTCGCATACTAGTGCCCGATGGTCCTTTTGTAGCCATGCAATCCGATAAGGGTGCGGGTGTTTTCTCCTTTCCAACCGCAGCTTGGAAACCATTTCCTCTGAAACCAAATTGTCAGTGCTTCCATTATCAATGATGATATTACAGACCTTGCCTGCGCACTTGCATCTTGTTCAAAACAGGCTGTTCCTTTGGTCTACATTTTCTTCTTCATTCAACAAGAATCTTCTGATAATCATGGTTTCCCCTCTTTTTGCCTCCTCTGAATGCTCAGACTCTACACCTTTGTCTACTACAGCAGCTCGGGCCTGACCCTCTGGTCTTTGATTTGGCCTCTCTTGATGCTGTGGGCAGTTGTATGCCTGTGTCCTTCTTCACCGTAGTTGAAGTAGGTTCCTCTAAAGACACCTCTTCCAAACCCTCGCCTAGACCTACCTCTTCCTCTTGGGTAGTTGTTGCTCTGATTGCGTGGGCGTTGGTCATCCTCCTCCTTCACTTCTTTTTGTTTCTAGCTACTTCTAGCTTCCGCAGCTTTTCCAAAATCTTTGTATCTTCCACCACTGCCTCTTCCACCAGCTCTTCCACCCCTGTCCTTCCCTCTCTACTTGCCATCAAACCTTCTATTTAGTTTCTCTTCCACTTTTAATGCAAACTGATATGCATCCTCCACTATGCTCATTCTAACCAGCCCCAGATCTTCTTGAATGCTGGTTCGCAATCCATTTATGTAACGTGCGACCTTCTCCTTATTCACCTCTGAATGGCCGGTTCTGATTGAAATCTGATAGAACTCCTCTGTATATTCCTTGATAGACTTACTAGCCTATCGAAGACTCTACATTTTCTTCAACAAATCTAGCTCATAATCTGCAGGGATGAACTGCCTCTTTAGTTTCTCTACCATCCTATCCCATCTGGTGATCCTTTCCTTTCCCCTCCTATTCCTTTCTAACTGCACTCCTTTCCACTAGATGCTAGCATGCCCCTTAAACTTGGTTTTTGTGAATCTGATCCAATTTGGATCTGTGATCTCTTCGTATTCGAAGTACTCCTCCATGTCGTTGATCCAGTCTATTAATTCCTCAGGGTTGAGGTTTCCAGAGTAAGTCAAGACATCAAATTTTGGCTTCTTCCCAATCTAGGAGATAGCCCTGTATAGCCTAGACTCTGTTGGGTCCAAGGCCTCTTCATCGGACATAAATTCTTCTTCCCACACTTCATCTTCGCTAGGTTCTTCCCTTCTCGGCTTGACTCTTCTAATTTCCTCTTGCAGGGCCTCAACTTGCCTCTGCAGGGCTCTTAGATCGACCTCCTCCCTTCTTGCTCGTCTGTGCCTTATACCACCACGGTCTCTTCATGGAGGCATCTTGCTTCTTCTTCACAACCCCACAACCATGGTCCTGGCACAAACTGCCTCTCTGTTCGGCGATCGGTTTGCACTCTCAGAACCAACCTGCTCTGATACCACTTGATATAGAGCTACGCACAACACACAGCAAGAATGCATAAATTAACAATGCACAGGCAAAATTCCAGCAAGCTTCATTAAAATAGAGGTCCTTTTTTACCAATACACAGCTATTTCCCAAAAATAAATGGCCCAGCCTCATTTTACAATGTATCGCGGCATTTTTTATCTCCCGGCCCGACCCTCTTCGGACCATCATTACTTTGAATGCGAGACTCCCATGCACGAATGCTCTGTCCCATCGAAAAATGTTGTTAGATGCATCGAAACATCATAGCCTATAGTGGCGGTATGCCCTACAGCCGCTTGTCGATCCACTGCCAAGTCAATCATTCATAAGAATGCACCATGGCCATTTGCAGTTGATGCCATGTGTCCTGTTGCCATGCTTCCTGTAACCACTTCATACTCTCGGGCCACCTGTAACTTCACGCCACGTGTCCCTCTACACTGGTCCCTGCAGTCGTCAGCTGGTCAACGTCGTGAATGCTCTGTCGTGATATCGTGACGTTTTTGCCCCAACACTTTCTCTCTCCCCTTTGGTCGCGATATCGTGACATTTTGACGTTAGGATTCTCTCTCCTCCTTGGGGCCGCGATTCCGCTACACGTCACGAAATCACGACGTCTAGGCTTTTCTTACTCGCCTTCCTCCCTTGGGCCACGAAACCGTGACATGTCACGATTTCGTGACATCTTTGCATTTCGTACGTCTTGGCTCGAAAGTGTCACGATTTCGCGACATCTTTGCATTGTGGAACCTTGCCCCCGGATATGTCATGATTTCACATCTTTGCATTCCGTACGTCTTGGCTCGGAAGTGTCACGATTTCGCAACATCTTTGCATTATGGAACCTTGCCCCCGGATATGTCATGATTTCGTGACATCTTTGCATTGTGGAACCTTTCCTTCGGATATGTCACGATTTCGTGACATCTTTGAGCTCTGCCTTCGAAGGTGTTGTGATGTCTTTATGCTTCCAAGTCTTGCCTCCCAGAAGTGTCACAATTTCGTGACGTATTTTAAACTTTATCTTTGAAGGTGTCACGATTTTGCGATGTCCTTTAAGCTTGCCTCTGAAGGTGTCATGATTTCGCGACCATTCTTGTGCCTTAGAACATTTTTGCTAAAGATGTCCCTGTGCTTTCAAATCCTGCTTCCGCAAGTGTCACGATTTTGTGACCATTGTGCATCCAGACCACGTTGCAACAAAAATGTCACGATTTCATGATAGTTTGGCATCCCGACCGTGCTTCTTCAGAAATGTCATGATTTCGTGATAGTTTGGTGTCTCGACTGCGCTGCTTTAGAAATGTCATGATTTCATGACAGTTTGGCATCCCGATCGTGCTTTTAAAAAAAAAATGTCGTGATATCACGACAGTTTGGCCCGCTAGCGCCCTTCTTCAAAAAGCGTCACGATATCGCCACAGTTTTAGTACTTAGAGAAAAAAATACATTTTGGGTGATGCAAGATTGCAGCTTCGCCACCGGATGCTCCTGCATCAGAGGAGGACTTACAAAAAAGCCTACATATACTTTTACCACTCTATGAAATACCTCTCAGAGTCTATGAAATGTAGTAGGGTGCCTTATGAACTCTGGGGGGTATCCCTCAAGCACTGTAGGACATTTGCATAATCCTGGATCAACTTCTTCAGCTTTAGAAACCCTAGTTCAATGAAAATCATGTGATAGAATTCCTAAAACTTGAAAGATAGAAAAAAAATAGTGATCTAATGATAAGATAATTAATGTAAAAAACCCATAGTGGATCCCACCATGGTGACCATTTGTGAATACAAAAATCAAGCAACACCAAAATATAAACTATAAAATAAATAAGCAGAATCACACCAAATATTAAACAAAGAAATAAAATTTATTATTATTACTGGTGGATCTCTTGTATTACAATAAAATATACCTCAAATAAGGGGTTTATAGTGCTTATTATTTGATACAATTGTTACAAAATACTAGGGTTCTCTGGAATCCTAGTTAGAAATGATGGTGGTGTCTTCATGCTTGATTCAATCCCAATAGAGTAGTGAGTGGGATTTGGTATACTATGCAGGACCACTCGAGATTCAAAAACTGCCAATGAGTGAGATTCTTAGACCTACACAAAAAATAATAATAAGAGTCAATAATATCTATGAGGGCTCCACTATGTGAGACCCTCAAAAATAAAATCACTAAAATCTAATTGTAGAATAAAAACTATAAAAAAATCTAAGAATATGAAATAAAATCAATGAGATATTACCTTTTCCCATAACAATGTTTATGTATTCATAACTGATGTAGGAAGTGATTACACATATACCCTAACATTACTCGAGGGTTGTAGGGCTGCAAATATAGAACAAGAAACACCCGTAGGTACTTGACAGACTTTGGTGGGCACTCGATATAATATGAAATGCTCATGGGCACTAAAAATGCTTGTAGGCACTCAATAAGCTCTAGTGGGTACTCGATAGAATGGGAAATACCGGTGGGTAGTCAAAAAACTCTAGTGGGAACTCGACAGAATGGGAAACACCTATGGGAACTCAATAGACGCTGGTGGGTTCTCGGGAAGCTCTTGAGGGCATTTGGCAGCTGAGGGAAGAGTTGCAAAACTAGATCTAGTTCACACGAGGTGGGAAGTGGTGGATGCAAAAGTTGTGAATGATGATGAGGGGATGCAAGTATGGATATTATGGGGTTAGGGTTTTTGATACCTCTTAGGGTTAGATATCTCAAGGTCCCAAGGGGAAGAAGGAGGACTCAAGAACGACACGGAACTTAGGGATTGAAAATCCAGGGGATGAGTCATCAAAATGGTTCCTCTATATAATATTCCCTTAGACATGTTAGGGTTTCAATGACATGAAATGTGTGGTTGAGTTTAGAACATGAGGAAGGGTGGAGATTAAAGTGGGGCAAGTGACATAGATTAAGGCATATGGATGGCTAATATTAAAACATGATGGATGGCTGGGATTAATTCATATATATATATATATATACATTTATTATATATAAATATTATTATTTAAATATATATTAAAATATATATATAAATAATGGGTAATTGTGACAGGAAGCTATGGATGGAGGACAAGTGGCTAGATTTTGGTTTCTATAGGAATATCATATTTATCTATTTTTTTGATGAAATAGTTAAGACATGTGTGAACAATTGAGGCAATTCCAACTTTACTTCTTTCACTAATTTGTATGATGTCTTTCTGATCAAGATTATTTCTTATTTTTTAATATGATATTCAATATATTTATTGGTATTGTTGTCATTTACTTCCTTGACTATATTATTAGAAGATATTCCTAAAGAATTTACTTTTGTCAAACTATTAGTTTGTGGGATTTTAGAAATTTCTTTAATCCTTATTGATTTTTCTCTTTCATTTACATATTTCATTACAATTTCTAGATTACTAATCATGTTGTCCATTGAATCAATTGCATTTCTAAGCCATATTGGTATTTTCCTTGCTCATTTTATAGTTGTATTATTTGATGAGTTATTTGGAGTAGACATTTTTCTAGCTTCTTACTTTATAAATTGAGAACAATTTTTATTGAACCTTTGAAGTAGTCTACCTTATGACTCCCTAGTAAAAGGATTAACTATTACCTTTCAATTTGAGAGATCAATCTTGAAGAAAAGCTTTTCCAATTTTCAAGTTTTGTAAAATATCCTTTTGTGATAGTATGCTTAGCTTTCTAGGTTTGAGTTAAATTCCTTTTGTCTCCCTAATAATGATATGACAAGTTTAATATAATGTTCAACTCTTTAAAACAACTGTTTTCCTTGAAGAAAGCTCAAAGATGCAATTAGATAGAAATTCTCAATATCTTCAAGATAGTTAAGTTGGATTTTCTTTGTCTCTTCAATTTTTAGTAAGAGTATAATAAAATCAATCTTTCAACTTTTAAATGAACCTAGATTTTGACTTGCCTCTACCTTTGTATAATGAAATTTTTAAATTTCTATAATTTCAATTTGGAATAGGATTCTTTGTATCTCCCAAGTTAGAAATTTAGAAAGACTAAATATTTGTAAATTAGATTTCACTAACCTTATGTATCCTTGTTTATGGTTTGCATATGTTTGAAGCAATAAAAATAAATATTTTAGTGCTTCTATTTTCTACTTCCTTAAAAATGTTTTCTAGAGATTAACACCTTATTAATCCTATCATTCAATATATCTAGAGTATAAATTTTAGTTTATTTTAACCTTAATAAAATTTTAATATAACTTTTTTCTTTCCAATGCTTAATTCGAACTTGCAATTTCTTTGTAATTAATTTGAACTCTTGCGACTTGATGGCAATTGATTCCTTGTAAAATTTGAGATGCTAAGTAAAGCTTTGACGCCTTTTTCCTTACAATAACATGCCCAATTTTAGAGGATATGATCCTAGAGGATGGTTAGCCAAAATAGCTGGTATTTTTCATCTATACCATATACCAGAAAGAGGTCGTGTCACGTTTGCATCTTGTAAACTGGGTACCCAAGCCTATCAATGGTTGTTATGACAACTCTATCAACATAATCACTCTCTTATGTGGCCTAAATTTAGGGAACTATTCCTTAAAATATTTTATAAAGGCTTTTCCTCATCATACATGGTTAACCTCATGGAACTCAAGCAAACAGGTTCAATAGAAGAATATGTCACTGACTTCACAAGTCTTCTCACCTATACACATGAATTGAGTTCAGCACTAGTGGTATCCACTTTTTGTCATGGTCTCAAGGATAAAATTCGAAAGAAAGTTGACATGCATTATCCATGTAATATTTATGGTGCCACATGTATAGCAAAAGCAACCAAAAATAAGCTCCAAGATGTTGTACCCTATAAACGTGATTGTAACTTCTGTCATCCTTATCACAATAATGATTGTTCCTCCATATTTTTTCTTTAAATATCATTATTATCATTTTAGAGATCAATATTGTGTAGTACTTCAAACCTTTCTCATGGAATTTAACACTAATAACTAAGAATATTTACAAATGGTATTAGAGCCAATGATTCTGGAAAGCACAAATTTTTTATGACAATGTAGAAGGAAGCGCAGCATAGAAAGTGTTCTAAAAAAAAGGTGGAGATTGATTCTGTCCACAATCCTTCACAATGAAGCGGAGATAATCACAGTCATCTCCAACAGGCATTACAATAAATTAAGTGAAAATAATTTCACAGCAATCATATATATGGAAAAGAAACTCAATGTTTTTTTTTTTTTTTGAATTTGCATGGTGGAATAAGTAACCGCCATGAATCCGGGCAGGTTGTCCAGCTTTTATGGCTGCCACAATATTATGCGTTGTACATCCTAAAAGCCGCCACACAGATCTTCGCACAGTCTGCCCCTATAACCACCATGCCATAATCATTTTAAACCTTTTACACCGTTGATTCAGGAAAGGGACAAGAGTTCAGTCGGACGAGGCCCGATATTTGAACCTTGGACCTCCACCCCTTATGAGGTTTGGATGAACCAATTGGTCTACACCTCGGACCTACAAAGGAACTCAATGTTAGTATCTCTGGTATGCAATATTTCATCGAAATTTTTAGCCATTGTTTGGCTTTAAAATGCATATACAATCCTCCCTCTTGGTCATCAACGTGGGTTTCTCTAAGAAAGAATCCTATCAATCACAAAAAAAATTATAGCCTAAAGAAAAATAACAAGTGATGTCACAAAGATCGCAAAAATAAAACTTATAGAAAACTTAAAAATCAATTCTAAGGTTTGTTTTGGCAAATCACGTCCAAGTTTTGAAACCCTAAAAATTACCTTAATTTGCATTCCATCATAAGTAATCACGTGTTGGCAGTAAAATTTAAGTGATGTAGGCATTGATGCTATTAGGTTAATTCGTAGTCTCCATACAAATTTGGATGTGAACATCAAATTAGCAAACTAAGTATCCGGTGACTTCATCTTCCAATCTCGGTGAATACTACTAATTTTTGGTTTAAGTAACCAGTTTACAATAGCAAAAGAAAAAAAAATGTTTTGGTGATCATTTTGTTGCACAAGGTCCCTATATTGCTTATAAAGGTAATTACCGATGATCTACCTTTATTAAACAATGATACACCATACAAAATATTTAAAATATGATACGCCTTTTACATGAGATAATTAAACACTCTTTTTCGTGAGATAAAACATTAAATCAAATACAAAGTTTTCTTAAAGTAAATTGAACATCCTTCTATGAGTGATAAAATACCCTATAATCGAACTACATATACTTCTCTCCACAAGGCCCAACATTTCACAAACCCATATCACAAAAAGCAAATTTAATTATTTTCTTTTTATCTTCTAAGGTTGTAAAGGCCAATCAGATTACAAATTTGCAATTTTCGGATCGCAAGGACGAAAAAAATAGATGAAAATATAATTAGCAGGCCATGGAAATTTTTTGGAGGAAAATTAATAAAATTTTCTAAAGTTTTAATTAGCCATTCAACGTGTAACAAGTGGCCATTCACTTTTCCAATAGGAAATTTCCATTGAAAACATTCATCGATGATGTTTGAAATGTTAGCGTACTTTAGCATTTTGTTAATTTGTTAAATTAACTTAATATAAGCATGACTTATTTTCCCTAGATTCTATCTCTACTCCACATGTTGCCATGAATGTCTCTACCAAGGAGGCAACTTCCCTATGGCACAAGAGATATGGGCATCTTAGTTTTGGCTACTTACTTGAGCTCAGTAAGTATGAGATGGTAAAGGGTCTTCCTTCCCTTTCTGCCACATTGCCAGTGTGCTCTGACTTCTTGGAAGGAAAGTAGCATAGAGTACCATTTGAAAAGAGCTCAAAAAGAGCACAAAAACCTTTGGAGTTAATTCACACCGATCTATGCGGTCCTTTCACACCCAACAGTTGTGGAGGGAAGAGGTACTTTCAGTTATTCGTAGATGACTACTCATGAAAGATGTGGGTTTTCTTTCTCCAACTGAAATTTGAAGCTTTCGCATTCTTCTAGCAGTTCAAGAAATCCATTGAGAAGGAGTCAGGAGCTTCTATTAAAACCCTTCGCTCAAATCGAGGGGGGGAGTTTACCTCTAAAGAATTTTCTGCATTCTTAGATAAGCATGGAATCAAGAGACAGTTAACAACTGCCTATACTCCTCAGCAAAATGGAGTTGCTGAGAGAAGGAACCGTTCTATCATGGAAATGGTTCATTGTATGCTCACAGGAGCTACTCTTGGGCAACAATATTGGGCAGAAGCTATCACCACTATAGTATATCTGTTGAATAGGGCACCCACAAAGGCCCTAAAAGGAATGACTCCACAGGAAGCATGGAGTGGTCGAAAACCCTCCATATCTCATCTACGTATTTTTGGATGTCACGCTTTCATGCACATACTGAAAGAGAAAAGGAAGAAGCTAGATGAGAAAACACTGAGATGTATTTTTCTTGGTTATGATGAGCACTCTAAAGGATATCGTTTGATAGATCCTTTGACCAATAAAATTCATGTCAGCAGAGATGTTGTCTTTGATGAAGCTTTCACATCACAGAGCACATCTAAAGTACACCTAGATCTTGTGGAATCTAAGGAAGAGAAGATTCCTTCGTCAACACAGACAGGAGGTACTTCTACATCTTCTTCAACACCACTGAAGAAGAATCCAAAATGGTGTACAAATACAATCAGAGACGCAAATTTATCCACTTCGCCCAATTTGAACTTGGATAGACCTCGTACACGTAGTATGGCTCAAAAGGAAAAACAAGCCAAAGAAACTGGTGAGGTTGATGATCTTTTTCAATATTTTGAGGAACTTTCTGTAACTCCACGTACAGAAGTAGAGAATATGGATATTGATGATGACAGGGCATTCATGTCTACCATAGATGATCTTGAACCTGCATCAGTGCAAGATTCTCTTAGTGAGCCTCAGTGGAAGGCCGCTATGGATACAGAGTATGAGTCTTTGATGAAAAATAAAACTTGGAAGCTTGTTGATCTACCGCATGGAAAGAAACCCATTGGCTGTAAATGGGTATATAAAGTCAAGTACAAGGTAGATGGAACAATTGATAAGCATAAGGCCCATCTTGTTGCAAAGGGCTATGCTCAAAAGGAAGGCATTGACTACGAGGAAACTTTTGCACCTACTGCTTAGATGACCATAATTCGAGTTATGTGTGCTATGGAAGCATAATATGGGTGGAAAGTTCACCAGATGGATGTCAAAAGTGCCTTTCTAAATGGTGATCTCCAAGAAGAAGTCTACATGACTCAGCCAGAAGGATTTGCAGTGGAAGGCCAAGAGCAGAAGGTTTGCAAATTGGTCAAATCCTTATATGGTCTGAAACAAGCTCCTCGAGCTTGGTATATAAAAATGGACAATCACCTTATGCAACATGGATTTAAGAGATGTCCATCAGATGCAAACCTCTATTTCAAGAAACAGGGTTCTGAGATAGTTTTGCTTGTACTCTATGTTGATGATCTGCTCATTACAGGGAATTCAAAAACTATGATCTCTACTGTCAAAATAAACTTGTGTAAATATTTTGAGATGACAAATATTGGACTTCTCCATTACTGTCTTGGTCTAGAATTCAGCCAGAAGGAGCACTCCATCAAAGTGTCTCGGAAAAAAATATGCCAAGACATTCTTTGGAAAAATATCGCATGACTGATTGCAAGCCAATGGCAACTCCAATGGATAATGGACTTCAGTTATCGTGATATGATGATTCACCTTAGGTAGATGGTACTCTCTATCGACAGTTGATTGGGAGTCTCATATACCTGACCAATACTAGGCCAGATCTCGTATTTGCTGTCAACTATCTTTCGAGGTTCATGCAGGAGCCTAAGACCACTCATTGGAAAGCAACAAAACGTGTTCTTCACTATGTTCGTGGTACTATGGAATATGGCCTAGAATACAAGAAGAACGGCAAATTCTTCTTGCAAGGATACACGGACTCTGACTATGCCGGATCATTTGATGATCGCAAGTCAACTTTTGGATACATTTTTCATCTGGTATCCGGTCCTGTCTCTTGGCACAACAAGAAGCAACAGGTGGTTGCTATTTCATCAACAGAGGCAGAGTATCGCACCGCACGTGAAGCTATGTGCGAAGTGATATGGTTGCATCGCATTCTGACAAGTATGGGTCATCCATCAAAATCTCCAATACACTTGTTTTGCGACAATCAGGGTGTTCTAAACCTCATCAAGAATCCAGTCCATCATGAAATAACAAAGCACATTGACACACAATGTCATTTCATTCGAGATGAAGTTCCAAAGCATCGAATTCAGCTTCAGCACATTCCCACCGATGCTCAAGTTGTAGACATATTCACTAATGCACTTGCACGTGTCAAATTTGAATTGTTTCGCAGCTCTCTTTGTATTGCAAAATGATGTAATCAGGGGGGATGTTAGTATAGCTATTAGTTATTACATTACCCAAATAATGTAATAAGGAGGGATGTTAGCGTACTTTAGCATTTTGTTAATTTGTTAAATTAACTTAGCAACTAGTTATTTTAGTTGTAGCGGCATCCTGTTGAGATGCGCCCATTTCGGGCTAATCCAGGAAGTCCGTTTGTATTGCAGTCTTATTTAAACTACATATTTTTCAATAAACAAATTAGTTTGCTGTTCATTTTAACATGAAATTACTAAATATGTCCAAATTAATCGAAGTGGTTGAATTTATTGACAAACACCTTGTTGATTGATTGAGCGCAAGACTCCACCCACCATTCTTTCGGTAACCTTATCTTTTAGTTGGAAAATTTCTAATGGACACATAATTATCCTTGGTGGGATAAATGAAAATTGTGCAAAAAAAAATAGGATTTTTATAGCATACACTCCACATCCAAGCAGGGTCAAAGTACCAAACCCTAAACATATAAGAAAGGCTCACATTCCTGGCATACAATACAACTTTCCAACATTGGTTTTTTTGATTCATTGATGGAAATTAGAGTGCACTTCATTGGTGTAGCAATTCTAGTGTATCCACAATTGTGTTTGTGTATTTTTTCAAAAATAACATAATAATCGCACATTGGCCCTGTTGTGGCCAATTTACTATTTATAACCTCCATCACACGTTAAATTTTATAACCATATTTTGGTGGTTGTATCTGTCTCATGTGTTAATCACCAAGGTTTTGTGCTCTTTTGAATTCATGTACATTATACATTATAGTGATTATAGGGTTGAAGCATATTTTGGTAGGAAAATTTATATGCACAAGGAAAGGAAAGGTGACGAGAGCTGTTCAACCTCCCTCACACACGTGTTAGGCAAGCACCTCTCAGGGGTGTCACTTGGTAGATTCATGACCCTGGTCATGATTACCCTTAGACTTGACCATTTACCGTGGTCACGTTGGTTAGATAATTGGACCGTTTCTCGTTGGTTAGATATGAATTGGACCAAATATTTTCTACACAAAATAATTTTTCAAAAATTGAATTCTAGAAAATAATTTTTCAAAAATTGAATTTAAATTGATTGTTGGAGAAAACAATTTTTCAAAAATTGAATTTAAATTTACTGTTGGAGACAATAATTTTTCAAAAATTCAAATTGGGTGTTAAATTTTTGCGAATTGGATGCTAAATTTATTGAATTTAGTGCCAACCTAGCATAAATTTTATGATCATTTCAAATCTTTGACCATTGAAGATTTGAAAATGACACCATCACTAATACAATCTGGAACACATCATTGAACACTCCATTTTCAAGAGTTCCTAATTAAATGGTTGGGACTTCCTAAAGAAGATGCTACATGGGAGTGAGTGAGTATTTTCTAGTCTTTTCCAGCTTTGAGGATAAAACTTTTGAGGGAGGGAGCCATGTAACGATCCCAATAGTCATGTCGATACCTCGATTGGTCATGTCCATTCATTGATTCTTTAATCTATTTAGAGGTAAAATAATTTAATTAATTTATCATAATTAAATAATTTTTGTGTATATTTGCATGAGACTCTACCCTCTCTAAGTGGCTATGAGACTCCATCCTCTCTAAGTGGCTATGAGACTTCACCCTCTCTAAGTGGCTAATTTACTTGGTTAAATTATTATTCAAAATTTGATCTGCATATTGCATTTGATTTATCCAACAAGTAAGGAGTTTCCTTATAGTAAAGCTCTCACTCCTTCATCACTAAATTGTGTGCCTTCTCCAATTTTCACAAGTGGACCTACACTCTCCTCTTCAATCAATGAGCATGCTTCTCTTTGACATCTATATGCTGACTTGTACACTCCAATTCAACTGGCGAGCTTTTCCTTCAATGTTAATATTTTTTCCTGCACACTTCTTCAATAGGTGAACTAAAATGTTTTATCACTCCTTGATCTATGTGTGCTATAGACTCTTTAATGTTACCTTAATTTCACTTTGTTATCGTTGAATTGACATACCTTCTATGAGCGCTACACAAGTGCCTCTTTTAAGGTGTGTTTCTACAAGATTAGAACATAGTGTAGGAAGGATGGTGTCAAGTGGCACTTACTTTATAGAAATCCTTCTTATAACATAGAATTACAAGTGGCATTAAAATAATTGTTCATTACCTTCAACACCTCAAACCTGTGACTAATGCTTCTTCAAGAGCATTATACAAATGATGCCACATCCAGGTATTCTTCTATGTTGAGCACTTGAGGTATATTTTATGTAGTGGTAACTTTCTATTGTTTGTATGAGACACCTTCTTCCACGTGGTGTAATTTCATCACCACTTTACCCTAAATCCCTTGGCTATACAAATGCACTCACCTTGCTAGTTTAATTCTTATTAACTATAGGTTTTGGTAGTAGTATAATGGTTCAATTGATCGATATTCTCCTAACTCTTCTACTGGAGAGAAATGATGGCGATAATCTCAATGCTTCTCCAGTAGAGATGATTACCATTCCAATGCTCCTAAAGAGTGCCAAACAAATGTATGTGGTGGATTCAATGATGGGTAACTCCTTAAACTTGAGTTAAACTTAAAGGATCTGCACTATAATTTGATATGTCTCCTTGTCTAGATGATGCAAATTTGCTGAGTTTGCTTTACCACCTGTAAAGACTTCCACATTGTATATCTTAGCTGAATGCAATGCTTGCTTTGGTGCAAGTTGTGTGGGAAAAAATATGCTTACTCTTGGTGCCAATGATGCTACTCCCAATACTTCTATTACATGAATAGAACCCTATGATGCTTGTGTTGTTCAATTTACATTGTTGAGTTTATCATATCATGCCTTCACCAAAGGCTTCCAAATATCAAGTGTACCTTGATTTACATTCACCAAAGGTTACCAAATGTACCTTCTTTTGCCTTCACCAAAGGCTATTTCGATGCTAGACATATTCAACTTGATGTCCTTAGTATAGCTATACCTTCTACCTATTTATTTTACCTTTTTTGTCTTCTACTTGTAAGTAATATATGCTATTGCTTGGGTGATGAATGTAGGTTGATGCTACTAAAAGTATCTCCCTTTCCTCGAAGATACTTCATTTTTAGAGCTCTTTAGAATGGCTCTAGTGTGGTGCTATGCAAACATAGAATAGGATGGTGTAGAATTTTACCCCCCCGTTCTCTTAAACCGATTCTCTTGACTTCTCAAAATGTTAGCTTCAACTTCCTTTGTAGGCTAAGATAAACTGAAGTCAATATTACCTTCAAAATTTTGGAAATACTTTTCTTGCATGGTTAATTCCAATATTTTCAATGAATTTTTGCACTATAGTATATGCAAATCTGTAGAGTCTTCTTTTGCTTAGAATATTTTTCTTTCTTTCACAATATATCTTATATTTTTATGTGTAGGTTTGAACCTTGAAGACAATAACTTCTGCACTCCCTTGAATAATTTGAATGAGCACTATTTATGCAACATTTAAATATTGAAACTGGTGCTCAATAAACTTAATAAGATACCAAACATAAAATTTTAGCTAATGAACATGTTGCACCTTTATTGCATACATTTCTACCTTTGTAGATGATCATGATGATTATGATGATGATGGTGATTTGAATCACCTAAATTCTACCTTTTGTAAATGATATCGCAACTCTTCTAGGCTATCCAAAAATAGCTCTTTGGCTCACCTATTTGTACCTTTAACACTTCATTAAATCTACTACCCAAAACTATAATTTGGTGATTCCAATACTCCTTAAAGATATACCTCTAAAACCTGAACTGTAGTAGCTACTAACGTTACCCAAATTGCTACCTTAAAATCTGAAAATTTTCAGATTGCAGTCACAAACTTCATTGAATTTTTGTTCTTGAATCTCAAAATTTTGGTAGGAAACTCCTCCAAATTGTAGTTGAGATATTCCTCAAGAACCCTTCAATGAAAATCCCCAAATATCTTAGATTTGGTGGTTTCTCTATCTCATTTATATTGTTGAATTCTAACTTCAAACTAGATCTTCTTCTCAATAATTTTAAAGTCTTGAGATCTTCTCCAAACTACTCTAAGATAACTATAACGAGTGTTATCTTATGAGGATATATGCAGAGGGAGGGATCTTACATAGGTCCTGATAATATAAAATAATTTATTCTGCAATATGAATGAAATATACTATAAATAAAAAGTGGTGAAAATACAATGCAGTATGGACGATAAGGTCACACTATTAATATAAGCTAAAGAACTACATTGTGTTCCATATAAGATCTCTACCACAAACTTCTCTCTACAACAACACTGTTGATATCTATAGGCTCTTACTTATGATCTATCACTATAAGACCCTTTATATAGGAAAAGAGATTCCTTGGATAACACTCAACTTAGTTGTACAAGTAGACACCTTGCACATTACAACATGTGCATTGACACTTGTGCATTTATTACATTGATTGAAGCAGCTAACTTCCCCCTAAAGTAATCTCTACTCTAAATATGTATAATAGGTGGTACATTTAAATGAATCAAATTATGTAATATATTCTAACTCTAACACCCCCTGTATTATATTATTTGGGTATTGAAGAGTTCAATATTCAATATGGATCTTCTTCTTCTAGATGCTCTTTGGCTTGATCAGGTTCTTACATTGTAATTCTCCTTGGATTGGTTCTTATTTTTCTTCTTCTAATTTGAGTCAAATATTTAACTTTTATTCTCCTTCTTTGCTTACTGTAATATGATTAAGCAAGTATTCAATATCTTCATATGATGCAAAGAGAGTTATAGCTGAAGGTTCTTCATTCTTTTGAATATGCTCGTATGGTTCAATATTTGTGATTTATTTGGTATTCATGTTATCTCCATTATGATTTCTTTTAGCATACCTTTTATTCCTTTTTATCTTCCTTCTCCTACGATTTTGCATAGATGCTAGTGGAATTTCAACTTCATGAGGAGTTAGTCTATCATCACAATAAAATTGATTTGTATTGCTAGCTTACATCATGTTTTGAGTGAGTAAAGATAATATTAATGATAGATAAATCATAAAATATTCCTCCAATGTAAATATAGCTATCTTTTGTAAAGACCACCATGCCTTGAAAATATTTTCATGAAGATAACAAATTAATGCTTCAAAATTTCCCTCTTTTGCCTCTTTTAAAAATAAGGAGAATATCCTTTTTCACTATTTGATAGATTCTCATATCCTTCAAGGGTATCTATCAAGTTTTGAGAATATAATTACATTTCATGAAACAATTCTTTGTTGATAAAGGTATTTATTATTATTTCATCCATATTCCTTGATAGATTTAGGACAATGTTGCTTGTAGGAAAGAATTTGATAGAATATTTTTAGATTTTAGGTTTTTGTAGACTTCCTTATATCTCCCTAGCTAAGTGAATTGGTAAAGTATCTGTAGACCTTGTAGAAACCTTGTGATTCCAAATAAATTAAGTACTTGATAATTTTGATGAATGTTATAATTATCAAGTTTTCTAGAATACCTTATGACTTCCTAGTGTTTTTGGATATGATATATGATGGATAAAGTTCTTCTTGAGAATAGTAGTTCAATTTTGAGTTGATTTTTTGATGTTTTGTAAGTGGAAAAAATCAATTTTTATTACATCTTATTGCTCCTATTGAACTTAAGCATGTTCTAATTAGATGAGGTTCTATTGGTTGGATTTATTTTGTCCTCTTTAATATGATTTAAGATAAGCATGCCAATGTATTTACAACTCTTGATTTTTATTAATAGACCTTTATAGATTTTGATGTTTAGTGTTTATAAATTCCAATTAATTTATTTGATGTAGTATTCCTTATGACTCCCTAATTTGGAATATTAGAAAACAATGTAATATTTGCAATAATATGATTTTAATTTCCATGTTGAAATTCCTTATTCCTCCTTTATTATATGTAAATATAAATCTTTTTTAATATGCTTGCATGATATATTACTAATGCTAAGTGAATGAATTTCAATAGTAAATATAATTACCCTTATAAATCCCATATTTCTTAATTTATAGTAATCAATATATAGTCTTTGATTTACCTTAGTATTCCTTTACATTTGACATTGTGAGGTGGTAGATTTGAATGCTTTGATATAGCAGTCACTACTTTCTTAGACTGACACTGAATTATCCCATATGTAGCACTTTGAACGGTGATGAATTATCCTTTATGTAGCGCTTATATTCTCTGTAGCTAGTGTTGATATGAATTTGAGAACGTTCAGTATTATATTTACCTCTAATGACGTGCTTCCTTCTCTACAAATAGTATGTTGATATGCTAGTTTCGATGATGTATTCCTTACATGAACAATGCAATGAATTTTTGGTTGAATGAGGTGCTTCCTTCCACGAGTGAGACATGGTTTGTTGATTGAATGTGCCACTATATTTTCTAGTCTTTATGATATCTTCTTTAATGATAACTCTCTCTCCTTTGAATAACACACAAGATTAAATTAGCCTTCTCCTCTGAATATGCTTCACACCATTCAATGTTTTTCTTCATATTTAACCTATGATGCTTTCCTTATTCAATATGGATGCTTTAAATAGGAATGCTTCCTTGTAACTTTCAAACAAGTGTCACTTGAGTGTTACTTTCTTAGGCGTTCATATTCCAACATATGCAATGATAAGTCTGGTAGTAACCTCCTAAAGACTTTTAACTCTTCTTGGGCACTGGAATAGTTATAAACATTTTTATACTTATATCTCATGTACCAAGTGGTACTCACAAATTATGCATGTAAGTATTTATTCTAATGCTCCAATGATACCCTATCTTTTACCTATATCTTTGAAAATGTGAATTAGCTTGCTATAGTTCTTGAAATACAAGCAATCTCTCTTCACTATTCACTCATTGTATTGAAGAAGATTATGGATGGCACTAGCTGTATTGCTTCTTGGTTCTATGGCACTCTTCAATGGTGTCCCTATGGTAACTTATTGTGCTCTTCAATAGTGGACGTTCTTTCCAAGTAGAAACCTTGGGTATAGCACTTCTTCCTACACCTCTAATATGTTACTTGTTCATTTTTGTAATAGTCGATTGCTTACCCTTTTGATTGTCTTTTATAATGCTTCTTCTATGTTGTTTATATATCTTTTATAACAAATGATTGCTAGCATTTTGCTTAACTTTGATGTCACTTCTCCTTATGTAGATACTTTCCCTCTTTATTCTACCATTTTCTCTACATAGACTTGGATGGTAATGGCTTCTTATTATGAATCCAATATTGTAGGTGATAACCTATCTTCTAGGGCTTGTATTGGATGTGGAGAAATGGTATTTTTAAACACCTTGATCCTTAGACATGTGAGCTCTTCAGTGGCTCCTTCCTCTTGCTTGAATTCTTCCCTTCAGCCTATAAAATATGATAGCTGGATTGCTCCTTGTGAATAAGATGGATTTTGTCCTTTCAAAGAAACAAAAGAGGTGCTCTGTAATAGTTAGATTTACACCAATATGAAGGAAATTTTTATGAAATCCTTCTCACCTCTTTTAGTCTTTTTCCTTGTATATTTTAATGATAGTTAATCTAAGCTAATGAGATGTTGTTTTTGAAGTAAGGATTTATGCTCTCTGCACTTAAATGAAATCATTATATTTTCCTTAAATCTTGATACTCACCAAGTCTTGATTTAAGTCTTACTTCAAGGATATTAGTGGTGGCTTTCTTCTTCACCTTTTTCTTGTAATGGTGGCTTCTTTTGGCCACACAATGTTGTAGATTCTTGTGTTAGTTTTGTGTTTTTAGTAACACAAACTAACTTCTTGAGAGTAACTAGTCAAAGACAACTAGTATAGTGCTATAATGGACAAATAATGATAATAAAATTTCAAAATAAATTCTATTGCACTTAATAATATTTTGCAATTTTCACTACAATCAATTTAGTAGGATGTATTCTTCTTGTTTTCTAGATAGATAATAGGTAGATGATAGTTTTATTTCTTTCAAAAATATCCAAATCCTATTAATGTGCAAATATATCTTAAAATGAATTCTCCTTTTTACACTTTATGTAAGACTATAATGAGCCCTTCTTGCAAATTTAATCCAAATTTGGCGCTTAATTGAATTTAACGACGAACCTTAATTTAAGCTCAACTAATTTCATCCAAGTTGCTTACCTTTAATGGTTTCTAAAGGAGATGTAGATCTTGGTGTTTTGTTTTACCAAGTTGTTACCTTGTAGTAGATGAATTCATAGCTTCTTTTTGGCTGTCAAGAATAGCTTATTGCTTCACAAAATTGAGGTCTTAAACTTTCTATCTTGAGCCTTAGGTTTGGTGGCTTGATCCTTCTAGTGATATTCTATAATTTTCTGTAGTTTTAGAGAACTTCTTTCTGTAAACTTGTGCCTTCCTACTGTGAGAGGTAATCTCCAAGTATCATGGATTTGATAATCTTCTTTTGTTTGAATATTTATTCAATATTCTTGTCATACTTTGACTTCAAATAGGATCTTTTTATTCTCAAGATTATGATGTCTTGATGTCTTTACTGGATTCTTATTTTAGATTTGGCACTCCTTGCCAAAATATTCTTCTCAGATTTGGCACTCCTTGCCAAATTTGTATTCTTGAATTTGGAACTCCTTACTGAAGTCTTCTTCTCTTGGGCTTGTTTTCGTATGGAAATAATTATCCCAAGTCCTTCATTATTAGGAATTTTTCCTTGATAGTGGATTTCACTAACGAGTTATCCTAGGGAATCCTTTGATAATGCTTCTATGAGCTCTACAACAAAGCTCTCAAAACCTTCTTCTTTTTACCTTGATATCTATCGAAGGTCTTCTTTTTAGAAGCTTCTTTGGTATTCCAACTGAGACCTTTTCTTAAACCTTCTACTTATGGAAGTGTTGGTTATGATATCTTCTTCTCTAATATTTTATTCTACTGCTTCTAGATTATGGAATAGGACTTCACTAGTCCTTTGTATTTCTTTTGAAATTTGTAGGCTTTGATGGAGATCACCAATATCCTATTTCTTGGACTCTTATTTGGGGCATTTATTTTGAATCAAGAACTTTATATTCTAAGTCAAGAATTCATTTCTGGAATTTTCTTTAAAAACTTTTCTTTGGAGTTTTCATATGATTCAATAATTTATCTTCTGAATTAGGAATCCTTCTCTAAATTTTTATTTAGAATTAAGGCTTCTATGGCCTATTTATTCTAGGCTTATTTGGCCTATTCTTCTTCTAGACTTCTTTGGCCTATCCTTATTCTATACTTATTTGGCCTATTCTTCATCTGCACTTTATAGGTATTAATCTTGAATGAAGGTCACAAATCTCCTATCTCCTCTTTTGACTCAAATTTTGGAATCTCATATTTCTTGAGTTTGCTATAACGCTATTGTGACCCTTTTCTTTACTTCTACAATTTGTAGGATTGTAGCTCTTGTAATGAGATATTTCTAGAGGTCTTTAAAATATTTAGTCTTATCCTTGTTGCTGCAAGTACTAGAATGATTCTTTAAGATTTTCTTCCTAACTCTCTTGTAGGAAGCTTCCCAAATTTTTGTTTAATATTATTTTCTTATAAAAATCTATTATAAAATGGAATAAAAGAACTTATAAATCTGGAGATACTAATATTCACTAGTTGATTTTTCAAATTAGTGGCTTGAATTTTGAGTCATAGTCTTCACGAATGTTTTTGCAACTCCGTGGAAAGTCTCTAGTCAAATATAATATTAGGTTTTCTACAACTAATATTTAATCCTCACTTCTCTAATCCTATTAACTCTCCCTATTACTATTGACCTACTAGACTTATCTTATGATAGATGTAGATCCTCCTATTCCTATATTTATTCATAGTGGCTCTGATACCACTGTTAGCTTTTGAGGATATATACAAAGGGAGATCTCTAACACAAGTTTTGATAAAATGAAATAAGTGAGTCTATAATATGAATGAAATATACTTTAAATAGAAAGTTATAAAAATATAATGTAGTATGGAGGATAAGGTCACTCCATTAATATAATCTCAAGAACTACATTGTGCTTCATATAGAAGCTCTACCACAAACTACTATCCATAGTAATGTTCTTGATATCTATATACTCTGCCTTATGATCTATCACTATGAGTATCATTATATAGGAAAATATATTCCATGAGAAACACTCTACCTAGTTGTACAAGTGGATACCTTGCACATTACAACATGTAGATTGACACTTATGCATTTATTACATTGCTTGAAGTAAGTAGATAACTTCCCCCTAAAGTAATCTCTACTCTAACTATGTACCATATGTGGTAAATTTACATGACCTAAATGATGTAATATATTATAAATATAACAAGGAACTTCTCCTTTGTAGTAAATTTATCTAATGATTTCTTCTAGAAACTCCTTCAATAAGGCTCTCTAGGCCTTCTCCTTGTTTCTCCTTGTTTATCCTTGAGACCTCTCCAAGGTCTTCAATATTGTAGCTTCAAAAATACTTCAATTAGACATTCATTGATCTCCTTCTTAGATCTCCCAAATTTTTGGCTAATGAAATATGCAATAGGACTTTTGTTAGTATTTCTCAATGCTCAATATTCCAACTATGTAAGTTCTTCAAAAGGGTCTTCTATGGAACTCTTCTTCAATGTGAAGTTTTAAATCTTAAATGTGGCTTCCTTGGCCACTATATCTTATTATTAATCTCCAAATAGGAGTATTTAATCTGTAAATATCGTAATGGGACATTTTCTCAGGCCTCCAATTATCTACTCTACAACAAAGTATTAGGTAATGATAAAATAAATTTCTATAAATCTATACAAAACAATATTCACTGATTGGATTGCCAACCTAGTGGAAGCAATGTTGAGTTCTAGTATTCACAAGTTTTTTTGTAGCTTTGTGAAAAAATTTAGCCATAAATAATTTCAAGAATTTAAAAAATGAGATTTGCAATCTCCTCTCAATCTCTCTTATGGCTCTTTTCTATTTCCTATTGATCTACCTAGTGCTCTGATACCATTGTTAGCTATGAAGTTATAAAACTAAAGGAAATTCAACCACAAGTATGGATATAAGAATGCAATGTTATAACTATATTAATGGTTAATTAATATGCATGAAAATATGATAAGAAACTCCATAAATAACTCAAGAAATAGCCATTAATGAAAGCTCATGAAAATATACAATGTTATTCAATGGAGGTCACAAACTCTCCATATTTGCAAAAATATATCTACATTGTATCTACTACTACTCTATCTATGCACTCCAAAATCCTCATCATCTTCTACTCTATGAAGGCCTATTTATAATGAGATGCAACTTTTTGCCTTCAATATTCCTATGACACCTCACTATTCTATTCTAATGACTTATGTACATGTGGACTACATGCATATTTACATCATTCCACATTCTAACACTTGTGAATTTATAATCTTCCTTTAATAAAGTACTTAAGTCCTAATAAACTCCTAATATAAATATGTACCCATGATGGTATATTAGTAAAGAACCAAATAATGTAATACATTCCAACAAATATATTGATCCAAAGGTAGACACAAATAATTTAAAAAGTAATACCTAGTTAAGGTTGTATATATCTATCCATGCCAAATTCAGAGCTAAAGAATTAAGAGAAAGAAGAATCAAATATTGAAGGCAAAAATCCTTCCTACCAAATAATTTAATAAAGGGTGTGTTGGAGGTATTACATTATTTGACCCCCTTATAATATTAGTTTGGTAGTTGATTTATATTTTATATAATATATGTGTCAATATGAGAGAAAATGTAAGGTGTCAAGAGAGAATGAAGATTCACATTAATATGTGGCAAGATGAGAGTTTTGTCTTTATGAGAGGAATATGAAAAGATGCATCTCTTGGATGTTTGTTGAAAGCAATTTAAAATTATATATGGAGACATCTCTTCCAGTGATGTAATAAATAAGAATCATTATTGTATGTTGTTATTATGATATTGAGATTTATTGTTAGTTTGACTAATGGTATATATTTGATTTATATCTGATTCCAGAAAAGGCTTTACATGAATTAATCTACTCAAAAAGCTAACCAATATGTTATTTACAAGAATGTACCAAGGTGGTATATTGGCATGTACTAAATATTGTAATATTCTCCAATGGTGGTAGCCTTGAGCTTCATCTTGGGCGTAAATTTAAATTCAACCTATTGATCTATAAATTGCCTTCTATAAGTGGATTCATTAATAGAGATGTTGCTTTCATACTTTTGTATCATGAAATAGAACCAGCTAGCAAGCACCATGGTAGTTGCAAGTCTGAAAAATAATATTTAACTAAAATATTCTCAAAATCAAGCTCTTTATTTTACTTGTAGAGCTTTGTCAAAATTGTGGTTTTGCATATGTATATTTTAATGTTATCTTCTTTACTTTATGTGGTCCTAGGATCTAACTCAGAGTGATGATGTCAAGAGATTTAATGGTCTGGATTTGAGAAATTTTACTTTATTCACATATATCCCAGTTTTGGGAACTTTGGACCATCTTATGTAATACTAAGCTATTCTTGAGAATGCTTATGTCATCATGAAAGATCACACAGTTTTAAGAATTATGGTCTCAAGTGGTCTTTAGAGTTTGACTTGAGCTATTTTGGGCTCTTACTTCTTTGGTTGATATCACTGTCTCAATTGGATTTGTTTTTGGATATCATGGATTTAGGATTTTTTTTGCATGCCTTTCCTTGATCCCATGTTTCTAATTTGGTTTGAATATATCATGGTAAAATTTAGCCCAATATTGAGCATCATGACCTTGGATGCTCATTTTGCTCATTCTCGTGGATTCAAAGCTTTGTGCTAACATAAGCGGTGGAGTTTTCTTAGTTTCAGGCAGAATATTTTTGGGGGGATCTAAAATATATTTTCCTTTTCTATGCAAATATGGTTGGAAATTTGACCCACATGACTGAAAACAATTTTGAAATCTTTTTAGCTTTTCAAGATTTTTTGAAAATATTTTTTTTGCAAATTTAATATTAGGGAGTTAAAAGGTATTCTACATCAAAGGATTAAAAGTTTAAAATTTACATATTTCATATTTGAGTTATTTCTTAATTTAGGAGATATAAGGATTACTACTTTGAAGGAAATAAATCATAGAATTGATTCATATCATGGAAGAAATTATTAGAAATGCATTCAATGAATATAGTGAAGAAATGGTGAACAATCTAGATTTTTTTTCTAAAATATTAATATACGATTTTGACGAAAAGAATCAAATAACAAATATTTCAAAATAAAATCTATTTTTATTCCTTAGGGATGCAAAATATAAAAAGTTTACAACACTTATAAATTATCTTCATGAAAATTTTTTAGAACGTGGTGGAATTCACAAAAACCATTATACTTTCCTTATAAGAATTATTAATGATGTATTTATTAATAGTTACCTTTGATATATTTCAAGAAAAAGGTCAAGAAAATAAAGATGACAATAATGGCACTGACAAATTGGACAAAGCTTATTTTAGGTTCTCTGAGGAATCATTGAAATTAAGAATGCATTGTTGTGATGATTACTAACTCAATGTTTAGAAAGTACATCATAAGGTACATCACAATTAAATATGAAGAAGAGAAGAGAAAAAAAGAAAAATAGAGGAAATCACACAAGGAAAGCTAAAAGAAAACCTAGATATAAATCCAAAGAATAATTATATACTAAAGATTTAGATAAAGACTTGAAAGAGGTAGACTAAAGATGAATATAAAGAAAAGGTTCATGAAAAAAGCAAGGTCACTTGAATATTGAAGAGAAATATAAAGACCAAGACTAAAGACTAAAGTCTTCAATAACCAAATAATGTGATGCACAGGGGTGTTGAGGAATATTACATTATTTGGTACATACTAATGTACCCCTATGGTACCTTCATTTTACAATTGTAAATATGTAATATATTGGGGTTGAGTCTATAGTTTAGACGTGTGATTTATATTTTTTCTTTCATGTAAGTGCCAATGTGTACGAAATGTATAAGTGTCATGTAATAGTGCAAAGTGCAAGAAATGCACAAGTGTCACGCAAGTTAGAATGCAAGTGTAGATTGAGAGAATTTGTATGTGTCATGTATGTAAGTGTAAAAATATGTAATGTGAGGATATGCACAAGTGTCTTATATTAGGATTGCATGTAGAAGTGTAAGATTCATGTAGATGCGTCAGAGAGTCAAGTGTGCATGAAAGATGAAAGTGAAGAGTCTACTATGCAATTGGCAAGATGATAATCCAAAGGTCATGGGCTTTGTCATATGAAGAACAATAATCAAGTACATGAAGAGTCATATTCTATTTCTATATTATGGAGACAAATATCCATGAAAAGATAATCAATTCCATATTTCATTATCTAATTGTAAAGGAAATCCAGTTTGGAATAAAACTTGTATACAAATTTTGAGCAATTAATATTATAAATTTTTCATGCATACTTCATGAATGATTTAAGTCATGTACATTGATATTTTATTATAGAAATGAATTTTATTTATAATATTATATAGGCCTTGATATACATATTAATTTTCTTATAGAAATGAATGGTATCCTAACACAGTTTATTCATACCCAAATTTATTTCTAATAAGTCATCACTATAAATCTGAATTTCTCCAAACAAGTTGAAGTCATATCATTTTGTAATGAAAATTTGTGGAATGGTAGGTATTGGAATGTAAATTTGGTATATAAATTTTATTATGGTTACACATTTATATATCAATATTTATAATTTAAAGGTCACCAACATAACTTTAGAAACCTCATATGGGTTAAATCATATTGATTTACAATGGAATTTATTTATATATAGCTATTTAATATAGATTTCAAATATATAAATTTTATTTAGTTGTATTTAGTTACATTTTTTATTTATTAATTATTAGAGGTATGTATAACATAAAAATAAACTCTTATGTATAGGCAAGTACAATATTTTTAAAAATACATAAAATTATAAATAATATCATTGTCCTAATAACTATTTTTATGATGTCATGGTGAAAATAGAAGGTAAACTAATTAGTCAAAATAGATGATGAATTATTCGCTCATGTAGAGGAGTTGGAGAGCAAGTGGGTAGTTAAAACTCTCCAATTATCGAGAGGCACTGGTTCAAATCTCTCCCTTCACATGTTGCAGGGATATGTTGTATATAAAAGGTTCCTCATCAAAAAAAAAATCAATATTTTGGCCCAGGTCCCTGGCTCAACCCAGGTCATCCCTCCCTGGGAGTGGTTGTAGCAGATGATCTCCTTGGGGGAGATCCTTCTCCACTTTTTGTGCCCCTCCCAGCCGGCTAGGGTTTCCTTGGTTGATTTTTTGGCCTGGTGCTTCCCAGGGATCCCTGTTTGTTTGGGGATCCCTTCCCTTTTTTCCCTCAAGCTTCCCCTTGGGGTTTTTTACAGGTTATTCACATGGATCTAGTCCCCTGCATTTATCTAGGTGGTGGGGGTGATGGTTTAGGGTTTTGATAGCTTCCTGGGGTCTCCCTTGAGGTCCTCACAGCTTTGGGGGTGGTCTGGGGGGCCTCTTTCCCCCTTTGCTTGTGAATCCTCTACGGGATCCTGTGGCTGTTGTTCTTCCCGCTTGGAGGCTTCTTCATGCTGGTTCTGCTCCTTGGTGGACACCCTAGGCATCTGGTTTGGCCTTGGGGGGGGATTTTCTCTGCCTGGGCTATTCCCATTCCCAGTCCGAGTTCCCTGAAGCTGCTTCTATGCTTAGACAGGATTCTTGGTCCTTGCTACTGGGTTTCTTTGGTTTCTGCTGCATGTTTCATTCTTGGGAGGGTCTGATCTATGCACGCAAACCATAGATCCCAAATTTTTGGCTCCCAGGTATCCCATATTTGTGGCTAATTACCTCTTCCCGCTCGGGATTCCCAGTCCCTGGATCCCTGGTCCCTTAACCTACTTTTTTCCTACTATTTTCCCGGGGCGGGATTCACGTGGTGGAGCTTTTGGTTGCTTCCCGCTGGGCTGGATCTCCTCTTTGCTGGCTTTCGGCTTCCTGCAGGGTGGGATCCCCCTGTCTCTGGGCGGGTTGGTTTCTCGCTGGGCGAAATGTTTTCCCGCTGGGCGGGATGGTTTTTCCATAGGGCGGGATTCGCCAAATCCGTTGGTTTTCCCATTGGGTGGGATTTTCTCTTTTCTGTTGGTTTCTCGGATGGCGGGATTCTCCTGGTGGAGGTTTTTTGAAGCTTTTCGCTGGGCGGGATCTTCACTGAGATGGGTTTCAGCTGCTTCCCGCTAGGCGGGACTCTCTCTTTGGTGGTTTTTGACTGCTTCCCGCGAGGCGGGATTTTATTGTAACGGTTTTTCACTGCTTCCTGCTGGGCGGGATCTACTCAATGGTGGTTTTTGGCTACTCCCCGCTGGGCGGGATCTCCAAAACTACTTTCTTTCAAATTTGGTTGTTTCCCGCTGGGCGGGATTGTTCATGCTTTTTGTTCCCGTTGGGCGGGATTTCTGTTTGGTTTTCAGTTTCAAGGGATTGATGCCCTAGGCCCATAACTTTATTGTAATGGCTTATTCTTGGCATGTTTCTACCATCGCTTATGTAATTAGGTTTTGGGATCCTATTTAAAACCCGCTGTAAATACAATCACTACTTACCAAAAAAAATAGATGATGAATTTATATGAGATCATGCTAATAGTGTAAGGGAAGGTGATAAATTAGAAGTATATGTATCATAAATTTATAGTTGAATCCAATGTTTATAGAAAAATTATTCATTTGCATACAAATTATTCGTTTCCAATATTAGTTTTATTTTAGGATTTACATAAACATTATCTCCAATGAAAAATAATATTCAATGTTCTTGGTTTAGTTGCTTTGATCTGGGTAACTAAATCTAGCCCAACATTATATCTTGGGTAGATGTAGATGATGTTTCTAGTTTTTAAAATTTGAAGGTGATGAGGGATTCCAATCACATTATAGGGATTGCAGATCATATATTCTTGTGTATGAATGAATTTTTTTTATTTTGGAGGTTTAGCTTTAAATCAATAAGGAGACTTTTTATTGAAACCCTAGTTTGCATTATAGTTAACTTGGGGTATGAACTTATGGATCTGCAAGATATTTTTGGAAAGGAAGATATTTATGTTGGAGAATGGTGGAAAAAGTTTAGGTCTCTATATTTAAATAATCATTTTGGCAATGTTTCCTTACTGGAATATTTAAAGAGGAATCTTGGTCTTAGTTGATAAATTTTTGTAACAAAAGGAATGATGAATACACTTGGGATGAAATGAAGCATTCATTCTTGAGTAAATGGAACCCGTATAAAAATATAGCTAGTATGAAGGTCACAATCAAGGGATATGAGGAAGAAATAAACATGCTTTATAAAAGGAATTAAAAATAGATCTAGTAAATTTCAAATAAGCGGTAGAAGGTAATAAATATGTCAGTGTGTTGACAAAAGAAACCGCACCTTTCATAGTAGATAAGTTAAAAAGTGGAAAAAGGGATTTGTTTGATTCTAAAAGGTCTATTTTGTAGGTTCATGGATAATTCAAAAGGAAAAAGTTATTATTTCCACTAACCCTAGCAGTAGATAATTTTATTAATATTGATTTGTCTAATAGGTTGCAAGTTCAAGAAATAAAAAAAAAGGGCATACATCTTGAGGGTGAGAATGTTCAAATTTTTGAAGAGTTGAAGATCACCATAAATAAATATGTTTTTAATTTAGATTTTCATGCTATTGATATGGATGATGTCGATATTATTCTTGGTTATTCTTGGTTGGGATTTTTGGATGCTGTTAACATTAATATTCTAAAGAAGTTTATGAAGTTGTGGTATAGTAAAAAAAAGATACCATTGTAGGATGTTTCTCAACTTCAAGATCAAGGATCCAAGGAAAAATAAGTGATTACAGAGAAATAAATTGAAGAAAAAATAGAAAAACCTAAAATAGAATCCAAGAATGAAGTAGCAACAACAAATTCCATGGAAGAAGCAATAATAATAGAGTTCATAGAAATAACACTAGTAGAGTCCAAGGAAGATTTGATAGAAGAGCAAAAGGACTAACAAAACAAAGGGAATATGAAATAACAACATGCAGAAGAATTTTAAATAGTGAAGTCAAATGTTGAGGAGTCAAAGAAGGTAGAACATCAAGTTAAGGTTGTAGTATATCACCATCCATGTCACTAGGAGTGGTAACAATCTTGGAGGTATAGATTAGGAAAACAATATTATGGTTCTACATGGAATTATGGGTACCAAGTATGGTAGTGTTTGGAAGATAAATCATATTAATCTTGGTTTTTAGAGTGGTGCAACAATATCAAGGAATAAATGGACCCATTATTCAAATTATCATAATAAAATAAGAGAAGCATGGAGCCAACAAAGCAGTTTTGGATACACAAATGGTAATATGAAATGTCAACATCAATGAATATGACCACTAATAAAAGTTTCACTAGGATGGAAGGATGATCAAGATTGGTACTAGTTGCTAACATTGCTTAGAAAATTATATTTTCTTATTTCTTCATATATTTTGAGGATAAAGTATTTGTAAGGAGGATGGAATGTTTGGGCACCTAGGAATAGGTATATGGGGAGATGATATTATATTATTTTAGGGTTGGCATGGGTCACACATAACACAAGGTTGATTATATTATAATATTATATTATATTAGTAATTGGATCCCCAAAGTAGAATTAGAAGATGAGTGTATAAAGAAAGGATATTTGTCATTGTAGTCATCATGAAGATCAATCATATGTAATTCTCTTTACCCATAAAGTGGATTATGGGACTTTCCCCTCTCTAAGTGGTGCTCTCATCTTGGGAGATGTTGTAGAGTAATTTCTTCCTTAAGGATTATTATTGGTGTTTCTCTACCTTAAGGGTATTACATATCGATGTCTTATTGTGTGGATTTCTATTGTGGATAATTGTTTTTAGATGAATGATTTGATAATTTTATAAAATGGTGAATGACTTTTGTTAAGGAAAATAAAATTTTGTAGCACACCCTAACCCATGAGTATGCCTATAATGTTTTATTTTAATTTACATTCAGTATTTTAGTGGTTATAACAATTCATCTAGTTTTATTGCCATACTATTAGATGACTAGAGTTTTACATAGCCTATGATTCATCATTGTCATAGCAAATTAAAACTAAATATAAATCCTAAAATGAGAAAATGAATAACATCTTATGAATACCTAGATATATGACTATATGATATTATGGTGGAAAATTAATTGTATCAACAACTTAACTATGACATGTGTGAAATAAGACTTTAAATGTAATCACTAGTGATGTTTAAAATGTAATCCACTTATAGTTGTTTTTCATTTTTATTTCAAATTGTGCCAAAAATATTGCCTTCTATATTAAATTAAATAGATGCAAGATACCTACTCCTCTAAATTTATTTCCTAAACACTCTAACTAGAATCAAGTTAGGGATATGTAGGTTACTTCAAATGGAGAAGGAAACTTTTCCAACAACTTATCTAGAGATGCCCTTATTTCAAGAGAGAATAAGGAGAGAATTGTGAAATCTATTTATAATTAAAGTTTAGAAAGTAATATGAAGATTGTATAAAGAGAGTCAAAGACAATGGGCAAGAATTCTTCTAAGTAAGTATGTTGAGCCCAATGATCCAAGTTTAATTTTTATTGTGTTCTCTCTACCAAATGGTATTTCTCTTTGAAATGGTTTAAAAAAATAAATTAATCTAATTATAAAAGGATTAATATGGGTGGTGGGAACTAGAGATATTTTTTATATTTGAAAGGATACAAAAAACCACTCAATTTAGATCTAATTTTGAAACCACTCAATTTTTTTATTTTTTATATTAGGAGTTTTCTAGAGGGAACCTTGGAAAATCCAGTGTGGGAGGAATTGGTAGACTTTCATATGGCTTCTTGGTTTTTACTTTTGCTGAGAATTTGGGTATTATTTCCAATAACCTTGCTGAGGGGTATGGTATCCTCAGAGGCCTTTAGGAGGCTACTAAGGTTGGATGGGAAAAGGTGTTAGTTGAGTATGAATCTCAACTTATGATTAATCTCTTGAAGAATCCTTCTAAGAATCATAAGGTGGATTGGAGAATAAAAAGAATTATTGAGAAGATTCAGTTAATCCATATGGGATTTTTGAAAGTTGATTACAATCATGTGGTTAGAGATCAAAACAAGAGTGATGATGCTTTAGCTAATTGGGCTTTGGACAAAGGTGATCTTACTTGTTATGGCCACCCTGAATCAAGGTAGGGATATGTAGGTTACTTCAAATGGAGAAGACAAAATTTCAAGTATCATCAATTTTGTTGTCTAATAAACTAGACATCATGGTATTAAAATTTATAATAACTATATTTTAGAACTGGAAATTTTTTCATATAAATTAACCTTCCAAAATACAATATGGATTAAAAAATTGTAATATATCAAAATATGGTGCATAACATATAAAGAGAAATATATGTCATTTCTTAAATTATAGCATACACTCTATATTGTTCACTTCCACATTTACAAACATCCAAGGAATAGTATGTATTATTTATAGTTTATATTTATAAATTATATCCCCTATCCCACATCCTTCCTCTCTATTTTTTATTGCTTTGTACTGTAACATTCAAGCTATAGAGGTTAAAACTTACATGTTTAATACTAATTTACAAATAGTTTTTGACCATGCATACACTGAATCTTTATAATATATGAATGAAGTTTAAATATAATAATATAATACTAAATAGAGTAATAAAATCTGACTTATAAGCATCACAAGGCAATTAACTAATAAAAAAATATGCAACTAATTACTAAATGTGTAGTCATATTAAACATTAAAATTGAACCATAATATTATCACTTTTTTTGTCTAACTATGCTAGACATCAAGGTATAACAAATTATAGTAACTATATATTAGAAATAGAACATTTTTCATATAAATTATCCTTCCAACATACAATATGGGTTAAACAATTGTAATATATTAAACTATGGTACATAACATATAAAGAGAGAAATATATGTTATTTCTTAAATTATAAGATACAAGTTATATGAGGTCGAAGTTGTAGGCCAATTTATTTGACCAAACCCCATAATGGGAGAAAATGTCCAAGGTTTAAATCTCGGGTCTCGTCGGACTGAATGTTTATCCCTTTCCTGGTGCTTTTAGTGGTGTAAAAGGTTTAAAATGATTGTGGCATGGTGGTTATAGGAGCGGATTGCACGAAGAACTATATGGTGGATTTTGGGGTGGACAGTGTTGTGGTGACTATAAAAGTCAAACAACCTACCCAAATTCATGGTAGATACCGATTCCACCATGTAAATTTAAAAAAAAACATACAAGTTATATACTTAAATATTTATATGTTCCTTTTCCGCATTTGCAAAAATCCAAGGAATAGTATACATTATTTATAGTTTACATTTTTAATATTTATAATTTATATCCTATACTCCCACATCATTCCTCTCTATTTTGTATTGCTTTGTACTGTAAAATTTAAGCCATAGAAGGTGGAGGTTGTAGAATGATCCATTTTCCATTGAATGTTTGTGAGTTTGAGGTTGAGCGTTCCAATTCTGAGTCCCTCCATGCACCCCTCATTGGAGTAAATACTAACAAAGATGAGGTAGGTGAAAAAAACTCATAAATAACAAATAAATAAATAATAATTAATCCAAAGAGGTCAAAACATACATTTTTAATATTAATTTACTAATAGATTTCAACCATGCATACAATAAATCTTTACAATATGCAAATAACTCATTTAAATATAATAATATAATACTGAATGAAGTAATGAATTGTTGACTTATAAGCTTCACAAGGCAATTGAACCAATGGAAAAATAGTATCTAAGAAAAAAAGTACAAGTACATAATAGTTTTCCAAAATGAATATTATCTAAACTAACTATAAATCTAAACTCATTATGATATAACCAATATTTATGTTAATATTTATATTTTTAATCATGATTATCATCACCATAACATTCTCATTTATTATAACATCTAAATTTTGAACATAGAAATTAATGGTTAATAATTTATAAGTCAAGGTTTATATTTATAATTTTATAACTTACCTACCACATATACCCCTTTAATATTATAAGGGCATAACCTATAACACTATTGTGTATATTAGTACAACATAATCTCACCATATATACAATTTCATTATGAAACTAACATATTATATTAATGAAACCTTTGGACAATAGGGTATAATAGGGTGGACATTAGTTTTTTTTTAAATAAAAATTTGAATAAAATAAAATTTTACTAACAAAATGTGAGTGAAATTATGGATGACTACAACACTTTATATATAAAACTTTCAAAATTATAACACCAATTTTAACTTTTGTTAACTAACTATACATGGACGATGATTGTGTAGATCATACATATGGAAAAAGAATATAATAATTATATAAATAATGATAATTTCTATTATGTTCATCATATTCTCTCTTAACCTCCCTAATCCTCTATTTTCCCTCTAATCTTCCACACATTTAATGCGAAAAATCACTTTTCACACTCAATGGGATCTATATTAAAATTATACAAATTTAAAATTCACATGGGTGGCCCAAGTCAAAATTATTAAATGCCTGCTAAACCTATCCACACCCTTCATTTCATCTGTCAAATAAATTTATTTAAATTTAAAATTCAAATTTGATACCCAAGTCAAGAAAACTAAATATTCGCATTTAATGCCCTAGGACTAATTCATATTGCCAAATCAATATTTTTAAATTTAAAATTACTTTACATTTTCCAAGACCACTAATGTGGAAAGATACCCATAAACACACATTAAATTCCTAAACCCGTTTCAAACTAGGTAAAAATATTCCACTCTAGATCTTGGGTACCCCCTCCCTTCTCCTTCGTAGTTTCCTATAAATACCCCTTCATTTCCTAAAATAATATGGATGGACACAGAGCAACATATGTTGATAAAAATTTGACAGTATATGGATATGTTTCTTTGTGTTCATGTGTGTTGTTTTGAGGAAAGAAATGGGGTATTTACAGGAAATTGTGAGGGAGTGGGGAGGGTACCCAAGATTTGGAGTGAATATTTTTATCCAGTGTGAAAGGGTTTTAGGAATTTAATGCATGTTAATCGATGCCTTCCCACATTAGTGGCCTTGGAAAGTGTGAAGTAATTTTAAATTTAAAAATATTGATTTGGTAATGTGAATTGAGTTTGGGGAATTAAAATGCAAATATTTAATTTTCTTTACCTAGGTCTAAACTTTGAATTTTAAATTCAAATAAGTTTATGTGGCAATGTGAAATAACGAAATGAAAGGTGTGGATAGTTTTAACAAGCATTTAATAATTTTGACTTGAGCCACCAATGGGAATTTTAAATTTAAATAAATCAAATTTAAACCCCATTGAGTGTTAAAAGGAATTTTGAATTTAATATGGGTGTCTCATAGGATATTAGAGGGGTTTAATTAGTGGATAAGCAATATTATGAATAATTTAAGGAATATTAGAGGAAAATGATGGATTAAGTGGGATTTAGAGGGAAATTAGAGGATTAGGAAGGCTAAGAGGGGATTAACGAGGGTTTTAGTGATTTGGAGGATTTTGTGGATGCAAATGACTAAAATGCGGTGTCTACACTTTCAAAATTATGATAGCAATATAAAATTTTGTTGAATAACTATACATGGAGGATGTGTGTAGGTCATAATTACATATGGAAAAAGAATATAATAATTATATAAAGAATGACGTCTATAATGTTTATCATAATTGTATTATTTAATAAAAAAACAACAAAATTACAAGAACCACCATAATTATAATAAGAGAAATAACATTTTAAAATAAAAATAGATATCTATATTGCACCTCTTACTCTTGCTCCTTTTCAATGCTCCCCCTTCTCCAATATAGATTTGTAGTGTTTGTGAATTTCCTAGCCAAACAGGTCGTATTCATAGTTTTCAAATTGTAAGCCATAGATAGCGTGACACGTGTACAAATGCTTCGGTGGCATTTATAGAGGAATCTTGCCCTACACCGATGAGGTCATAGTCATGAAAATAATTTCTCAAGGTTCCAAGCAGGGGTCCAAAGGAATACATTTTAGAGGTCAACATAATGAGCAAACTCAGACATCACAACCTTGTAGAAATTTTTAGATGGTGCCATAAGAGGGACAAATTGCTTCTCATCCATAAATTCCTAGTAAACAAAATTCTGGATATGTATCTTTTCGAGGAGCATAAGGGTGGTCTAGATTGGGAGTGGAGGTACAACATTACCTATGACATAGCATCTACTCTAGTTTATATTAATGAATATTGGGACTAGCGGGTTGTTCACAAATAAGTGAAGGCCAAAAACATCATGTTGGATTCCAATTTCAATGCCAAGCTTGGGAATTCTTGTCTTCCTAGAGTAGTGAAACACACATACCTCAGCTTGACATTGAAATTAGAATCCAACATGATGATGGTCACCTTCACTTATCTATTCATGACTCGCTTGGAATCCAACATGATGATGCTCACCTTCACTTTTTTATTCACAACTCACTGATATCAATCTCCATGAAGATAAACTAGAGCATAGGCCATGTCACAGGCAATATTTTACCTCTAATACCAATCTAAACCACCCTTATATTCCCTAAAAATATACTTATCTAGACTTTCGTTACCAAAAATTCATAGATGAAAAGCAACTTACCCCTCTTGTGACATCATCCCAAAAGTTGCACAATGTTTCAATGTCTTAGTTTGTTGATTATGACGACCTCTGAAAAGTATTCCTTTAAACCATCCTTGGAAATTGGGATATTTTTTCATGGCTATGACCTTGTCGATGCAAGGTAGGATTTGTAATGTTTGACCTCTAAAATATTTTGTTAAGCATTTTTCTTACCCATATTAATACTTGTAGAATAAATGCTTTAGCACTCCAACCAGGGTTTTATATTGTAAACATTATATAAAAAAATTATAACAATTATACATTAAACATCATAAGTTCTTAGATATAAATTATTTATTATAATTTTTGTGATTGTATTTATGTTTTAGGAAAAAAAATAGTAATCTAAATATGATAAAATTGATTATAATAATATTATATTTAAAAATACATACATAAATAATAAAAATAGAATTTTTATATTGTAAAAAATGCTATAGTAAAATGTCATGTTTACCGTGCACAATAGAATCCATAGATAGTCCTAAGAAGCATCATCCATGTCATTATTTCTATATTTATAGAAAAGGGTCAAAGTGAAAGGTGAGAGATAAGTGAAAAAAATTAAATTAAATCTTAAAATAAAGAAATATAGACAAAGCTAGCTTATAAATTCATATGCATATTTTTTAAGTTTCTTGCATATTTGGAATTATGAATAGTAGTTTAATGTTTGAATATTGTCTGAAATAGATTATATTATAGGTCTCAATAACATAAATATAATTAAAATAATTATATATTAAATATTATGGTATAGGAAAAAGAACATTCCATTACATGATGTTTCTCAACTTCAAGAGCAAGTATCCAAGAGAAAAAGAAATGATTACAAAGAAATAAATTGAAGAAAAAATAGAAAAATTTAAAATAGAATCCAAGAAGTAAGTAGTAGTAACAAATTCTATGGAATAAGCGATAGAAATATAATTCATGGAAATAATACTAGCAGAGTCCAAGGAAGCTTTGATAGAAGAGCACAAGGACAAACCAAACAAAGGGAACATGAAATAACAACATGCAGAAGAATTTAAAATAGTGACGTCAAATGTTGAGGAGTCAAAGAAGGTATAACATCAAGTTAACGTTGCAGCATATGACCATCCACACCACCAAGGGTAACAAAAATCTTGGAGGCATGAATTAGAGAAAAAATATTATGGTTCTACAGATGGATACCAAGTATGGTAGTGTTTACAAGAGAAATCATAGTAATATTGATTTTTCAGAGTGGTGCAACAACATAAAGGAATAAATGAACCCATCATTCAAATTATCTTAATAAAGCAGTAGAATCATGGAGTCAACGAAGTGGTTTTGGATATCAAAGTGGTAATATGGAATGTCATCATCGATGAAGACCACCAAAAATCAAAGTTTCACTAGGATAGAAGGATGATCGAGATTGGTACCAGTTGCTAACGTTGCTTAGCAAATCATATTATCTTGTATCTTCATATGTTTTGAGGATAAAACATTTGTAGGGAGAGTGGAATGTTTGAGTACCTAAGAATATGTATATGGGGAGATGATATTATATTGTATAAGGGTTGGCATGGGTCACATATAACCCAAGGTTGATTATATTATATTATAATATTATATTTGTAGTTGGCTCCCCAAAGTAGAATTAGAAGATGAGTGTATAAATAAAGGACATTTATCATTGTAGTCATCATGAAGATCAATCATATGTGATTATCTTTACTCATAAGTGGCTTATGGAACTTTACCCTCTCTAAGTGGCACTCTTATTTTGGGAGATCTTGCTTGTGGAGTTATTCCTTCCTTAAGGATTGTTATTTTTGTTTCCCTACCTTAAGGGCACTATATATCTATGTCTCATTTTGTGCATTGTTATTGTGGATAATTATTTTTGGATGAATGATTTGATATTTTTGCATATTGGTGAATGTTTTTTGTTAAGGAAAATAAAATTTCATAACATACCCCAACCTATGAGTATGGCTATATCTTTGATTTTAATTTACATTGAATGTTTTAGTTGTTTTTACAATTCATCTAGTTTTATTGCCATACTATTATATGAATAGAGTTTTGCATAGCCTATGATGCATCATTGTCATAGAAATTAAAATTGAATACAAATCTTAAAATGAGAAAATGAATACCTAGATATATGACTATTTGATATTATAGTGGATAATTAATTGTATCAACAACTTAACCATGACATATGTGTGAAATAAGAATTTAAATGTAATCACTAGTAATGTTTAAAATGTAATCCACTTATAGTTATTTTACGTTTTTCTTTCAAATTGTACCAAAAATATTATCTTTTTTCTTAAATTAAATAGATGCAAGATACCTATTCCTCTAAATTTATTTCCTAAACACTCCAACTAGAATCAAGGTAGGAATATGTAGGTTGATTCAAATTGAGAAGACCAAATTTCCAAAAACTTATCTAGGGATACCCTTATTTGAGAGGAGGATAGAATTATGAAATTTAGTTATAAGTAAAGTTTAGAATAAACTACCAGTATGAAAAGGTAGATGATTATCATTAGTAGGAAGAGTGCAACTAATTAAATTAGTCTTATATGTCATTACACTATATTATATATCTTTGTACACTATGCCAAAATCAATAGAAATAGAAAGTACCATTATCACAAGAATATGGAGGAGAGATATTTGCGTAGTCGAAACATTCCTAAAGTCAAAATGTTTGTTTGACTTGTAGATCGTATAAGAATGTTATCCTAGGATAACCTAATGAAAAGGTGTTTTCATGGCACCTCATAATGTGTTCTATGTAAAAATGAGGAGGATAATATAGACCATCTCTTGGGACACTGCTCAATTGTATAGAATCTATGACAATGGATTCCTAATATGTTTGGTAAATGCATGGTGATGAATGAAAGAATTACAAAATGGTTAAATAAATGGTAGAACACTTTTAAAGTGAGTCTTCACAAATAATATAAGATATTTTAAAAGATACAAAACTTTAGACTATATGGCTAGAAAGGAATAGAAGAATATTTAAAGAAAGGGAAACAATTTAGAGGTAATGAAAATAAATATTTTTTTAGCCATATAAGAGTCTGAACCAATGCTATTAACTCAACAAATACCTAATATTGAAGCATAGAGACAAAGTCAAGTCATCAAATAAAATTATGATGTTGGAAATAGAAGAAATGAAAAGAAGGCAAATAATATAAAGTGGAAAGAACTAGAAGTGGAGTTGGTCAAATTTAATTTTTATGGAGAATCTAAAGGAAATATAGGACCAAAAAGAGGAGGAATAATTAAAAATGTTAGAGGAAATATTTTGTCTCATTATGCTTTTAATAGTGGATTTAAGACAAATAATGAAGTTGAGCTTGGGCCTCTTTGGAAGGGTTAAAAATATATACGAATGAAATAGAATAGGGTATGTATGGAAGGTGATTCAATATTAGTAATAAATACAATTTTGAGGAAAGCAAAGGCTCCATAGAACATACAAGATATAATTATGGAAATTCAAGACCTTGCTATAGAGTTTGAAGAAATTAGGTTTAGAATTTGAGTATAAATTCTAATCTATATCCAAACAATAATTTAAATTGATGTCTTAAATTCTAATCTATGGTGTTATTCAAATGTATCTCATACAATGAATGTGATGGTAAGGATCTATTATCTAGCTGATATTATTTGGCTTGTAATCCAATAAGATTAAACATTCATGTGATCTAAAAATCTAAATTTATTTGCTACTTGTTGAAATAACTTAATAATTTTATGATATTTAATTACAAAAGAGGAGATTAATCTTCTTAAATCAAATTTTTATTATTATTTAAATGTCTAGTCATATTAAACATTAAGATTGAACCACAATATCATCAATTTTGTTGTCTAATAAGCTAGACATCAAGGTATAAAAAATTATAGTAACTATATATATTAGAACTAGAATATTTTTTATATAAATTAACCTTCCAACATACAATATGGATTAAAATTTTGTAATTTATCAAAATATGGTATGTAACATTTAAAGAGAAATATGCCATTTCTTAAATTATAGCATACAAGCTATATACTTAAATATTTTTATGTTCATTTTCACATTTCTAGACATCCAAGGAATAGTATATATTATTTATAGTTTACATTTTTATATTTATAAATTATATCCCCTACCCCTTAAGCTATGGAGGTTAAAACTTACAGTATTAATACTTATTTACAAATAAGTTTTGACCATGCATACAATGGATCTTTATAATATATGAATGAAGTTTAAATCTAATAATATAATACTAAATGGAGTAATAAAAGACTGACTTATAATCATCACAAGACAATTAACCAATGAAACAATAGACAACTAATTATTAAATGTGTAGTCATATTAAACATTAAGATTACACCCTAATAAAAAAGTATAGTAATTATATATTAGAAATAGAACATTTTTCATATAAATTATCCTACGACATACAATGTGGGTTAAAAATTGTAATATATCAAAATGGTACATAACAGAGAAATATATGGATTCTTAAATTATAACATACAAGTTATATACTTAAATATTTATATGTTCCTTTCCACATTTGTAGACATCCAAGGAATAGTATATATTCTTTTTATAGTATACATTTTTAATATTTATAATTTATATTATCTACCCCACATCCTTCCTCTTTCTATTTTGTATTTCTTTGTACTATAACATTTAAGTCATAGAAGGTGGAGGTTGTAGACCAATTCATTTTCCATTGAATGTTTGCCAGTTTTCCAGTTTGAGATCGACCGTTCCAATCTCATTGGAGTAAATACTTACTAGATGGGACATGTGAAAAAACTCATGTATATCAAACAAATTTAAGCCAAATAAATTAAAACTTACATATTTAATATTAATTTACTAATAGCTCTCAACTATTTATAATTTTATATCTTACCTACCACATATACCCCTTAATATTATAAGGGCATAACCTATATATTAGTACAACATAATCTCACCATGTATACAATTTCATTATGAAACTAATTAAATTAATAAAACCATTGGACAATAGGGTATAATAGGGTGGATATTAAATTTTTCAAAAAAAATTAAAAAATAAAATAAAATTTTACTAACAAAATGTGAGTGACATTATGAATGAGTACAACATTTTATATATAAAAATTTCAAAATTAAAACACCAATTTTAATTATTGTTAACTAACTATGGAGAATGATTATGTAGATCATACACATGGAAAAATAATATAATAATTATATAAAAAAAAACAATGTTTCTCATGTTCATCATAAGTTCATCATAATTGAATAAAAAACACACAAAATTACAAGAACCACCATCATTATAAAAAGAAAAATAACATTTAAAAATTAAAAATAGATATTTATACTGCACCTCTGTTAGTGCTGCTCCTTTTCAATGCTCCATCTTCTCCAATATAGAGTTGTAGTGTTTGTGGGCATTCATAGTTTTAGTTTTGAAATTGTAAGCTATAGACAGCCTGGCTCGTGTACAAATGCTTCGGTGGCGTTTACAGACAAATCCTGCCCTGCATCCAGGAGGTCATAGCCGTGAAAAGAATATCCTAAGGTTTCAATCAGGACCGAAAGGAATACATTACATTTCAGAGGGTTCAGAGGTCATCATTATCAGCAAGTTGAGAAATAGCAATCGCAACGTCCTGCAGCTTTTGGGATGGTGCCACGAGAGGGGCTAGCTGCTTTTCGTCTATGAATCCCTGATAAATGTATTTTTTCAGCCCTCCTTGAAACCTTGGGATATTCTCTTCAAGGCTACCCTCAGCAGACCTTTGAAATATTTACATCTTGATACTTATAAAACAAATGCTTCAGACCTCCAACAGGGATATATTCTAAATATTATATTAAAAAAATTAAAACTATTATACATTAAATCTTTGAAGTTTTAAATATAAATTATTTATTATAATTTTTATAACTGTATTTATGTTGTAGGAAAAAAATTAATAATTTAAATATAATAAAATTAATTATAACAATAAAATATTTAAAAATACAATTAAAAAAATGCTGTGGTAAAATAGCAAAGACGACGGCCATGTTTACAACTAAATGTGCACAATAGAATCCATAGATACTCCTAAGAAGCATCATTCCCGTTATTCTTCTTATCTTTATAGAAAAGGGTCAAAGTGAAAGGTGAAAGACGGGAGCAAAAATTAAATTAAATCTTAAAATAAAGTAATGTAGACAAATTCGGCTAATAAATTCATACGCACATTTTTTTTTATGTTTATAGTAGTTTAATGTTTGAATTTTGTGATTTAAATTATGTATAAATGTATGAATTTTGTGATTTAAATTATTTTTTTAATCTAGTTAACGTAAGAAATTTTATACACATTTTATGTTTTTTACATATTTAGAATTATAAATAGTAGTTTAATATTTGAATTTTGTGTGATTTAGATTTTTTTCCATTTATTTGATTAGTGTGAGAAATCCTTACTAAAGTATAGTGTGGTTCCTTTGACTATGGTCCTTTAGAGTTATAAAGAATTTAACAACACAACCATCACACACCCATCAGTTTGAACCTTAAATTTTTCTAAAAAAAACCAAAACCAAGACCATTGAACTGTCCCCTAAACATCTGACCTAAATTATATTCGAAATATCATTATCATAAATATAATTAAAATCATTATATATTAAATAAATAATATATTAAAAACAGCTTAATTCATAAAAAAAAAACTATATAAATATGTGCTATAATGACATGAATGATGCTTCTTAGGATGCTGTAGTGAAATACCTTCCTTCTCTCAGATTCCTCGTTGTGTTGTGCTGGGCTCCAGAGTCGAGAACTTCTGCTTAGGATCTGCGTTGCCCACGTCAGGGCATCCCACCACGCTTCCGCTACGCAAGAGGGCCACGTTGTGGGATCTAACATCGCAACAGAGTCAGACCCCCGTCGAGATCTTCCTCGTAGCTCTTGGGCGCCCCCGTGGAGGAGATCAGGCCCGCGAAGATCTTGCACCCGCCGCCTTTGATGAGCACTGCGAAGATCTTGCACCCGCCGCCTTTGATGAGCACCCTGATCCGTTACAGCGATGGAAAACAAGAATCTTTTTCTTGGTGGAGATTTCTCATTCCTCTTCTGAATCAAATTGACCTAGAGTAGGAGGATACTCTCTCCATATCAGCCATCATCCATGGAAATATATTCGACATGTATTTGATGTTTCTAAAGCCAGCATATTTATAAGCATATGAGCCTATACTATAATAAAGACACAATTATCAGGTCCTTTATCTTCTTGATATGCGTACCATTGGGATGGGTATTGTAGAGGGTATTTATTTATTATAAATAATGTAATAATACTATCCTAACAGGTTTTGTGTGTTTATTTTTTTTTAGGTTTTACAAGTTTTAGGTTTATGGTTTTGGGCTAAAAAATTAGGGTTAGGGTTTTCTTAAAATATTTAGGGTTTCAAGGTTTCAAACATTGGAGAATTTGTTTAGACAAAGCAACGATTTCGGTTTTGGTTCAAACCATGGCATGGGTGTGTGAGGGGGTGGGTGTGTGATGGTCCTGTGTTTGGTCCTTATTGAGAGTGTGTGAGGGGGTGGATGTGTGATGGTGGTGTGTTTGGTCTTCATTGAGAGTGTGTGATGGTCGGCCCCTATTAAGTGTGTGAGGGGGTGGGTGTGTGATGGTCATGTGTTTGTCCCCTATTGAGTGTGTGAGGGGGTGGGTGTGTGTTTGGCCCTTATTTATAAGTTTAAATCTCGTCGTTATGAGAGGTCATGGTAGGGATGGGGATGCTCCGCCCTAAGTGAGTGTGGGGCATAAGGATTTTCACACTAATCAAGATTAAAAAAAAAACATTAAAGAATTTGTTTAAATCTTAAATATTTATTATATTAGATATAAGTCACTTTTTAATTAATGTGGTGATATCATGATGCTTCCTAGTCATATTTATATTATTCTAATAATACTTAGTCTATTGTTTTTAACTATAGATAGAAGTTTTTAACTTTTATTTATGAATCTTTTGTAATGGATAAGCTTGAGTAGTCTAATAGTGAAGACTTTGGAAATTTGAATAAATGTCTAAGGTTTGAATCATGTAGGGGTAAGGGTAAAGACTTTTAGGATCAAAGTTTGAATCCTAAGAGAGGGAGGGTTGTATACTTCAATAACTAGAGTATGATTGGGTTGTATACTTCAATAACTAGAGTATGATTGGGGATAACCATATATTGGGTAAACAATATTCATTTTATATGACTTAGCTTTGTGGATTTATGAATTAGATGTTTATAAAGGGTTGCCTTGTTCATTTACTATTTAAGCCTTCTAGTCTCATCATAGGTTCTTAGTGCATATTTACTTCTAGTTATTTTTTTCTTTTTAAATTATTACATTAAGGTTTTTTAATTTTTTGTTGTTTCAACTATTATAATTATATTAATTATAACATAAATACCAACTCAATGCTCAAATATCTTCATTGTTGCATTTTATTTCAAATTTGATTTTATCATTTTAATCCTTTTTAACTTAATTATATCTATTACCATTTCCTTCAAATCTCTTTAAGTATTTAACTACGCATTACTATAGTTTAACATTCATAGAGGTGGATAATCCTTGATTACATATTCATTACTCATCCTATTTTAAAGTTGATTTTAAAAATGTTATAAAATTGAAATTATTAAACTAATGCATTCAATCATAAATACATTTCTATGAACCATTTTAATATTATTATCAACCCTTTTTTACCACTCACACAAACCTTCTCAATTTCAATTCCTTTATGTTATATATTTTTATTGTAGTAACTGAAATTAACTATAAGCACATCCCATCAAATGGAATTTCCTCATATCCTTTATGTTATATTTTTCTATTGCAGAAATCAAAATTAACTATAATAACATCCATTAAATGGAATTTATTCAAGTGGATAAATTACACAACTTTCAAGAATAAGATTAAGGTTTGAATCATGACACATGTATGATTGCCAATCTATTGTAATATCATTATGTTATCATGAGTAATATTGATGGAGACCTTATTGGCATTAGCTCAATCCTTTAAATTCCTCAATATTAAAGAGAAGACCAAGGTTCAAATCTTGCAAAATGATATATGGATAATATACAAGATTTTTTGTAATACCACTATGTGGTGATGATGTAATGGGGGTGGGGCCTCTTTAAATCCCATATAACCAATTGAAAAAATAGTGATGGAGGCCACTTCTCTCCCACACAACTTATTATGAAAATCTATAAGAATACTCCAATAATTAATTATATTTGTTTTCAAACTTACTCTTGAATACTCTATCAATCAATTTGACTATCTAAAGAGTTAAAAAAAAAAAAGTGAATCATTACATGATAGTCATTATATTTTTACAAAACCTGATGTTAGCTTAAAATAAAAGTAACACTTTTCATTAAAAATTATTGGCCCCAAAAGAATTTAAAATAGTAAATTTCATTGTACCAACATATTTTAACTCCCTCATACAAGTTGATAAATAAATTAATCAATTGAAAAAAGCATTAAATAGTAAGCAATTGAATTGATAAATATAAAATAAAGTTAATTTAGACAAATAATTATAGAGTATCAGTTATAGTTAGCTTATTCCAATGCATTCCAACCACCCCTAAGAGTATCCTTTTTAAATTCATAAGCATATACTTTACCAAAATATTCCAATTATTCAAACTTATGCCAAAACTCATAATGATTGTATCTAGTGTTCTTTCCATTACCATAAATTCATATATCAACCATTTATCCTCTTTAAAGTATTATTACATATTTTATTGGTCATGTTAATATAAAAGTGAATGAAGAATATTTTATAATACACAAACTAAAAAACTAATAAACATATTTCCACTTCTAAACCATAAATACATGCACAAGGGTATATGTTATTTTACAGTCATGGAGCATATATATTATATGAAATTAAACTTATTAAATTATATTCATAGGTCCCATGTATGTGTGATTGATGGATGTGATACATGGTTGACCCTGACCATGGTTACCATCTTACCATTGTATAAGACTATGGGTATTCAGTATGTCCTATATATAATATCAAATATGAGTGACTTAATAATAACCTTACTATAAACCAATTATGTCTAGGTGTGGATAACAATGACTTAGGGTTTGCATAAAAATGAATAGGCATTATTCTTATATGCAAATACTACATACTATTGTATAACAAATTAACTTATCAATATGAATTTCAATATAGTTCCTAAATTTATAATAGAATTAAAATTAAAGTAGTTCACAACATTAGTTTGATATTGAGATGATCGTGAGAATAAATAATACACTGATATGCAATTCAACCATATGCGGTTATCAAAAAATAACTTACCCAACCACTATCTAATGAGCATGTAAATAATTAGACTAAAAAATATAATGTAATAATCTAAATGAAGCTATCCGCTCATGTAGAGGAGTTGGAGAGCAAGTGGGTAGTTAAAACTCTCTAGTTATCGAGAGGCCCAAGTTCAAATCTCTCCCCTCACATGTTGTGGATATGTTGTATATAAAAGGTTCCTCATAAAAAAATAATCTAAATGAAGCTCACTCTATAATATGATCTATGCGAACATCCTCCCCTACTACATTATTTGGAAATATAAAGAGTGTTGCGAAACAAATCAAATTTGACACGTCCAAGTGCCTTAGTGAAAATATCCACAACCTTTTCATTGGTGGGAATGTACTGGAGTTGTATCTTATGTCTTGGAACTTCATCTTCAATGAAATGACATTGAGTATAAATGTGTTTGGTATGCTCATGAAAGATTGGATTCTTGAAAAGTTTCAAAACACCTTGATAATCACAAAATAAGTGAAGTGAAATATTCTTTGGAAGACACATGCTTGTAAGAATACGACTTAACCATATCACCTCATAGACTACTCCATGTGTTGCACAATATTCTTGATAGAATAAGTAATTATTCTCTTAAGTTCTACTAGGATAGACTTACTTGAGTTTTACTCCTTCATAAGTCAGGTGAACTCTCAGTTATAGTCTACAGCATATTTGATGAGTTGTAATCCAACGACTCTCAATGATCAACTTTGTTATTTATACAAAGTTGATCCATGGAACAATCAATCAGTTCTACTATTTTTTCATATTTTGTGTAATGCTTTGCATATCTATTTTAGGAAATTTTAACATGGTATTAGAGTCAGATAGATTTTGCTAGCATTATCTCTTGAAGGATCTAGGAGCTGGTTCTTTATATCTTTTGTTGGCTTCTCTTTTTTTGGATCTAAGTCTTCAATAAGATTTTATATATAGTTTTTTTTCCTATATTTTTTAAATATATGTATGTGGGTTATTTTGAATAATATTTGTCTCCTTCTCACGTTAAAAGGGAAAAGGAAGATTCATTGCCTTTTAGTGTAAATGATTTTTATTTAGAAAAATTACCCATAGTTTTTTTTTCATATCTGTTATTTAAAAAAAAGGGGCTCTTTGACTAGTTCATATATATTAATTTTTTTCCTTAAAAAAAAGGAACACCTTTTTTCAAGCAAATAATTTTTTTTATGATTATTATTAAAAAATTTATTACCCTAAAAGTTTGATCGATAGGAATTTTATTTCCTATCTTCAGTGTATTCTTTTTTCTAGGAAAAAAATCTTGTTGCGTTGCCTTTTTCGTTGCTCTTGGAGAAGCCTGATTGAGGATCTCAAATCGTGCACTGGGCACCCAATCTTGGGTGCCAACGACACTCTTCATAATGCCTCTCAATCAATTTCAATATCTCCTTCACTAGAGATCTAAAGATGCTCTCCGTTGCATTCTCGTTTGGCATAGCTAATATTTAAGTCAACTATTGTTAAGATAACCCTTTTTTAAAATTTTGTTTGCTCTAAAGCTTCGTCAACTTTAGTTGCATGATAATCATTTTCTAACATTTCATCTCATGCACTCCTTTTTTGGCATCACTTTAATGCATCGATAAAATACATAGGAGCCCAATTAAGCTGGAGTATCTTCAATACTGTCGATCTCTTCTCTTCTCGGTTGGCAGATTCTAATGGCTCTCACTTAGCTCCTATAAATTTTGTTCCACATCTCTTCCTTTGGCATTCCATTCCATTTATTTTATGTTCGTAAGCTTGTTTTTTTCTCTAACAAGTTCTCTATGTAGAAAGCTATTTCTAGTTTGCTCCTCAAGCGAAGTATCGTGGTGCTAGATAGAGGTATATACAAATTTTTTATATATTTCATTTCGATTAACTTTTGATAAAATTATTGTTATATTAAGCCCTTTTTTTCTTTTATGCCTCTCCTATTTTATGTTTGATCTGCAGGTTTCAAACATATTTCATAGCCAAGGCATTGGGTCTTCTGTCTTCTCTGCAAACCTTAACAGATTACAAAGCAAGGTTCTAGGGTCTACAAAAAAATTTAAAGAACAAAAGACTTCATCAGAGTGTGAATCTAGGACTTTGAGGCATTGGCTCTTCTATTTTTTTGAGAGGCGTAGGGTCTACAAATGTTAACCTTCTTCCTTTGCCACCAGGCTCATTATTTCAGAAGAATCGAATGATAGCCTTCTTCCTTTGGGAAAGACGTTCAAGTCACATCTTTTGTTTAAATCCCAAATGCAAGCACCTTGTATTGGTTAATTTGTATTGATTTTTTTTTTTGTTCCTTCATTTTCAAAGGTAAAACCTTATAAAATATCTCCTTACCTTTCTATTTTTTGTTATTCATTTTGACTCATTTCTTCACTAAAACCTTTTACTTTTTCAAAAGGCTATCCTCTTAAAAAGTGAAGGAGTCATTTCTAACCCAATAATACAAAGGTATTTTTCGACGGGGGTTAAGGGTGCACAATATTGCACCTTCTTTTTGTTTTATCTTTTGAGGGGATTTTTTTCCTTTTTTTTGGGTGTCTATCTTCTTTAAGCTCTATTCTATTTTCTTTTATAGTGGCTTTTATATCTAAAAGGCATATATTATTTTTATCTCATTAAACCAATATATGTTTAAAGAAGGTACTCAATATTTTATACAAACCCTCATACACACACACACATATATATATATATATATATATATATATATATATATATATATATATATATATATATATATATAATATTATAAATTTTTAAGTGGCATCTATTGGTGTATAAAATATATCTTCATCAATTTTTCTGCCTCTTCTTGCTTGTTACTTTCTCCTTCTTATTTCACATTTTTTGCATTTAAAAAATTTCTCTATATATTAAAACGAGACCTAAATATAAGAAATCTATATTAATACAAGCTCTCATAAACTTCAATTGCTTTCAATTTATAGGAATATTCTTTTTACCTAAATCATTTAAAATTTATCACCTATGTTCCTAGTGTTGGACTTCTCAATAACTTACAGTTTCCCTCTCGTAAGGGCGGGTTATTAAGAATACAATATTAAGTTCTGGATGATATAAAAATAGCCTATGTTCCAAGTATCAATTCTCCTTTTTACTTATATTTTACCTCTCGTAAGGGTGAGTTATTGAGAAGAAAAGATATATAGACCTGCTTAACAATTTTTTCATTGGCCTTATTAATTTATCATACCTCCTCATTTACTTATAGTTTCCCTCTCGTTAGGGCGGGTATTTTGAAGATATTGGTATTTACAAAAGGCCATTGTTACATTAAAAATTATAAGAACCATTAATTAATTTGTCATTACCCTAGTATATTTAGCAAATATCCTCACTTACTTATAGATTCCCTCTCGTTAGGTCAGGTAATTGAGGATCTTGGTATCTCTTAAGGGTTTTGTTCCATTCTTTAAAATAACATTAAAATTGAAGTTAATGAGGAGGATTGTTGGCTTAATTCAATTTTCTTTAGCAAAATGAATACAATTGATCCAATAACCCCTCATAACTATCATACCTGGAAACCTAAGATACTAAAACTCATTTTTCAAGAAGGGATCACACACCTGCTAGAAGAGAAACAACCTAAATTTGAAAAAGAATATGAAATATTTGTTCATAAAGGAAAAATGTATGAAACAATGGGTATTATAAGCACTAATGTAAATGAAAGATTATGGTTTCACATTACGGATTGTAAAAATCCTTATGAAAGTTGGGAGAAACTAAAGAACTTATTTGGAAAACTAGATAAAATAAGATCAATGCAATTAGAGGCAGAATTAACATTATCTCTTGAAGACTTTAGCAATATTGTTGACTTTCTCACCAAATTTAAAGAATTCCATACTCAATTTAAAGGCAGTGGCAAGGATAAAAAGATAAAGAATGAATATATCTAATTATTTCTAAATTAAATGGTATATTTCAAATATTTGCAACCACCTTTCTATCTACAAAAGATGCTCTTGGTGCAAGTTTCAAAATGCCATCCTTATAAGAATTTTGTGAGAGACTAACTAGAGAAGAAACGAAACTTGAAAAGTATGAGATCTCTTCCTATTCCTCTAAAGCCTTAGTAGCATCCACCTCGACTAAATAAAATTTTAAAAAGAAAGATATAAGTCCAATAACTTGTACTCACTGCAAAAAGAATGGTCATTCTGCAAACAAATGTTGGAAAATATTACAACAACTAGAGGAAGTTATGAAGGATAAAAATATAGATAGTAAAAAGCAGATAGGAAAAGTACTAAATTTTCAAGGGAAGACCACCAATACTTCATCTAATTACTGGGTCCTATATTCTGGAGTAACTCATCACATGAATGCTTTAGATGAGTCATTATCTTCTATCTCCTCAAGTTCAACATGTAGCATAGAATTTTGTGACTCTTCCTTTATCCCAGTCAAAGAAAAGGGTGATATATCCATTTATGGTGGCTCTATCAATAATTTTCTCTATGTTCCAAACATTGCAATAAATCTCCTCTCCGTATATCATATTTGTACTTTTGGAAAGGGAAAAATTGTTCTCTTCTCTCCGACAGGAGTTGAGATAAGATACTTTCAATACCCCCACTCTCTTATAGCCAAATGAGATATTGATCACAACACTCGCATATTTCACTTTAAAGGATTCAAAAATCTAGAATGAGCCTCCTATTTTTTGGATCATTTTTTGAGTAAACAATGTATTATCCAGCTCATCAAAGGATTAAATACATAATATTATGCCCATATTAGCCTGTAACAAATAGAGATAATAATACGACTTAGGTAGTAGTTACAACCAACTACTAACATTGTTACAACAATACTAACAATTGACTAATAATTTAATAATTAACCAAAGCTACACTAACATCCCCCATTATTACATTATTTAGGTAATTGAATAAATACTAGCTATGCTAACATACCCCATACAACAATATTTGGGTAAAGTATATAACTGCCCCAATACAGTAAAGAAGAAAAAGAGAAATGAAAGAATGGTGGCTCATGATTTGTATTCGACTCTAGCTCTGGCTCATGGCTCTAGGTCTAGCTCTAAGCATACCTTTGGATTTGTACCACTGGGTCTATTTTGGGATCTTCCTGTGAATATACCTCTAGATCATTACCTCTAGATCTGCCTGTAGATATGCCTCTAGAACTTTATCTCTGGGGTCTGTCTTTAGGTCTGTATCTAGGTCATTATCTCTGGTACGACCACTTGGTCTATCACTGAATTTGCCTCAAGATCTACCATAGGTTTTACCTTTTCTATAGAAGCCATACAACATTACTTTAATCATGGTCCATTGTGTGTTATATGTCCATCCACAATTTATATGAACCTTGTTGGTCATTTTTGCTTTGTACCAACAATTTGAAGAAGAGTGATTCGTACATCCACATGAATCACAAGGATGTAATCTCCAACACTTAGTTGCAACATGTCCTATTTTTCCATATTGACTGCGATAATACTTTTTAGGAGATGAATGATACCATGTCAGAGTAAGCAATGTATTATTCAGCTCATCAAAGGATTAAATACATAATACTATGCCCATATTAGTCTGTAATAAATGAAGCTAATAATACGACTTAGGTAGTAGTTACAACCAGCCGCTAACATTGTTACAATAATACTAACAATTGACTAATAATGTGATAACTAACCAAATCTATGCTAACACTCATGGAGATCTTGAAAGAAAAATTTGGCATGAAAGGTTTGGTAATATTAGTTATAACTACCTAAAGGAATTGAACACCCATGAAATGGTAACCGGTTTACCTCAAGTCTCTTCTATTGATGGAGTATGTCCTGGGTGTGCTCTTGGAAAGCCACATCAATATCCTTTCCACCCATGTGATTCTCTAAAATCCTCATCCCCTCTAGAGTTAATCCATAGTGACTTAATGTTTTTCCTAGAGCCTTCTTTCAAAGGAGAAAAATATTCTTTAACCTTCATTGATGACTTTTCCAGAAGAACTTGGGTCTATTTCCTAATATACAAAAGTGATTTTCTATTCCACTTCAAAATATCCAAAGCCTTAGTTCAAAATAATAGCTCTTGCAATATCAATCAAATTTGCACAGATAATGGGGGGAATACTGTAGTAATGAGTTCTCAATATTTCTATCAAGTCATGGTATCATTCATCAGCATTATGTCTCCCATAATCCACAGCAAAATGGTATTGCAGAGAGGAAAAATCAAATATTGAAGGAAATTGCAAACTGTATGCTCCATTCAAGAGATCTTCTAAATTTTTTCTTGGTAGAAGCTATTAACTGTGCAAACTATATTTAAAATAGCACACCTCATAAAGATCTTGATCATTTACCACCTGAAGAAGCATGGATTTGCTCATAAATATATGTTTTATTCTTTAATATTTTTAGGTGTATAGCTTGGGCACACATACCAAAGAAGAAAAAGAAGGTTCTAGATAAGAAAAGCAAAAATATGATATTTTTTGTTTATTGTGAGGAAATGAAAGCATACAAGCTCCTTGATCCCACAACTCATGAGGTATTTTTTCATAGGAATGTCCAATTTGATGAAACATTCCCTTAGAAAGATCCTCAACCATCCTCTTCCTCTATTGAGCCTTCTCCTATAGTAGAACCTCAATATAATGAAGAACCAACTTTAGAGATTAATTTAGAGATTGATGATCAAGATGAGGAACCTATAAATCCAAATCAAAGTCTTTCCACTCCTACTCCTTCCACTATGCCAAAATAGGCTTCCACCATTTTTAAAGAAGCTACTCCTTAAATCTAAAATATTCCATCATCCAGATTAACCAAATTCATAGGCACTAGTATTGTATGTCAATCTATTTCCTATGATCCTCAATCCTTAAAAGAAGCAACTAGTATTAAATAATGGGATGATGCCATGGAAAATGAATTCACTTCCTTAATAAAAAATGAAACTTAGGATTTAGTTCCCCTACCTAAAGGAAGGAAATTAGTTCATTGTAAATGGATTTACAGAACAAAATATAGGCCTAATGGAGAAATTGACAAACACAAATCTTGCCTAGTAGACAAATGTTTCTCTCAAATTGAAGGAATTGATTATGCTAAAGCCTTTGCACCAGTTGCCAAAATGGATTCTGTTAGACTGGTTCTTTCTCTGGATGCTTCCCAAAAGTGGTATGTCTTTCAAATGGATGTAAAAAGTGCTTTCTTACATGGGAACTTAAATTAAGAGATATTCATGGAACAACCTGTTGGTTTCACTCAAGACTCCTCTCTTGTTTTTAGGCTAAAGAAATCTCTCTATTGTATCAAACAAGCTCCTAGAGATTGGTATGAAAAAATGGACTCCTTCATTCTTTCCTCGGGTTTTTCTCATTGTGATTCTGATAATAGAGTCTACATTGGGGAGATGAAGGAAAAATCACCATACTTGTTCTATATGTTGATGATCTACTACTCACTAGTAGTGAATTTGCTCACATTTAGACTATAAAAGACTCCCTCTATAGAAAATTTGATATGGTTTATCTGGGTCTAGCTCATTACTTCCTTGGGATCAAAATAAATCAAATAGATGCAAGAATTTCATTGTGTCAAAAAAAATGCACTCTAGATCTTCTTAAAAGTTTTAAAATGATAGATTGCAAAACTTCTCCTACACATTTTTAGTCTAGAGTCAATCTAAGTACTTCCTGCACATCCCATCAATGTGATGCAACTCTATAACATTAGCATATAGGAAGTCTATTATACCTTACTTATACTCATCCATATATCTCATATGTTGTTGGCTTAATATCTAGATTCTCACATCAACCTCATTTCAGTCACTAGCAAGCATAAAAAAGAATCATTTTCTACTTGCAAGGAACTACTCATTTTGGGCTCTTATATGAGGGAAAACCCATTGATATCATTGGCTACATAGATTCAGATTGGATAGATTTAGTAGAAGACAAATTTTCAACTTCTGGCTATGTCTTTTGTCTTGGTTCTTCAGGAATTGCTTGGTTATGCAAAAAACAAGTAGTGGCCTTATCATATACAGAGGAAGAATATAGGGCAATAGTTTTAGCAAGTCAGGAAGCTCTTTGGCTTCATCATATTCTAAGAGAATTTGGTTTTACCTATGACAAATATATTACTCTTTGGTGTGAAAATCAGAGCATAATTTATATTGCACGTAATCCAATTGAGCATCGGCACACCAAGCACATTGAGATACACATACACTTCATTTGACAACATATTTAGAATGAGGACATATACTTGGACTATATTCCAACTAAAAATCAAGTTACAAACATCTTCACCAAGTCATTTCTTTCTCCGCGATACATACAGTTGTGAGATAAAATTGGAGTATTACAACTACTTTGAAACAAAGGTCTTTTCACCTCTCCTTTTATTATTGTATTCTTTGGAGGATGGTTTTTTCCATGTGGTTTTTTTTTTATGATATCTCACTTATATATTATACATGAGTACCTCATCAGGCCATGTTGTCAAGACTCATTTCTTTTATTATTAAGGATAATATTCATCATCCTAAGACATACCTCTTTATTTCATAGCAGATGGTTTTTCCCATGTGGTTTTTTCATCATCTCTCATATATATTGTAAATGAGTACCTCATCAGGTCATGTTTCTGGGACTCACCTTTTTTTGTATTAAGAGGACAATCTTCATAAACCAAAGACATGCCTCTTCCTTTTTTCTTTTTTGATAGATGGTTTTTCCCATGGGTTTTTTACCATATCTTCATAAAATAAACCATTGTACATGAGTACCTCATTAGGCTCTATTTTTGGCACTAATTTTCATAATACACCCCTAGAATCACTTAAGGGGGGTGTTAGAATAATTATTTATTCTCTTAAGTTCTACTAGGATAGACTTACTTTAGTTTCCACTCCTTCATGAGTAAGGTGAACTCCCAGTTATAGTCTACATCAAATTCAATGAGTTGTAATCCAATAGCTCTCAATGATCAAATTTGTTATTTATACAAAGTTGATCCATGGAATAATCAATCAGTTCTACTCTTTCTTCATATTTTTTGTAATGCTTTGCATGTCTATTTTGGTAAATTCTAACAATTCTACCTTTGTAGAAGATAAAGCAACCACATGTTGCTTCTTACTGTGCCAAGAGACTGGTCTAGATCCAATATGTAAAATATATCCAGAAGTTTATTTTCGATCGTCAATGGATTTGACATAGTCTAAGTTCGTGTATCCTTGTAAGAAAAAAATTGTATTCTTCTTATACTCCAAACCAAATTTTGTACTACCATGGACATAATGAAGAACTGATTTTTCTACTTTCCAATGACTCACCTTAGGGTCCTACATGAACTGTGAAATATAACCCATAGCAAAATTGAGATCTAACCTGGTGTTTGTCAGATATATGAGACTCTCAATTAGTTGGTGATAGAGAGAACCATATATCTATGGAAAAGTATCATATCACGATAATTAAAGCCCTGGTTCCATTAGAGTTGCTTTTAGATTACAATCAATCATACGATATTTTTCAATCAATATCTTGGTATACTTATTTTATGTCACTCTGATATGATTTTTTTCTAAGCCACTTCTAAACCAAGATAATAGTAAAGAAGTTCTAGATTTGTCATCTCAAATGACTATTTCAAGTCATATTTTACTGTATATATCATATTGTTTGAACTTCCAGTGATGATCAGATCATCCATATAGAGTACTAAAATCACTATGTTAGAACCATTGTTCTTGATATAGATATTAGCATCTAAAGGAATTATTTTGAATCCATGCTGTAATAGGTGACTATCTATTTTGATGTACTAAGCTCGTGGAGCTTATTTTAACCTATAAAAGTATTTAACCAACTTGTAAACTTTTTGCTCTTGGTCTTCAACCACAAATCCTTCTAGTTGGATCATGTAAAATTCTTCTTTCAAGTCACCATTTAATAAGATACTTTTGACATCCATATAATATAACTTCCACTCAAACTGAGTTGCCATAGCACAAAGTATACGAATAGTAGTTATTCTTTTTGTGGGTGTGAAAGTCTTCATAATCTATGCCTTCTTTCTGAGCATAGCCCTTCATAACAAGATAGACCTTATACTTATCAATAGTTCCATATACCTTATACTTCACTTTGAACACATATTTGCAGCCTATGGGCTTCTTTCCTAAATGCATATCAACTAGCTTCCACGTGTTATTTTTCATGAGAGACGTATGTTCAACATCCATAAAAACCTTCCACTGAGGCTCACTAAGTGCATATTGACCTGTTGTGGGTTTATTATCATCCAATATAGACATATAAACCCTTTCATCATCCATATCTACTTCTCTATCTTCCTATGCATCCATAGATAATTCATAAAACTATTGGTAAATATCGTCAACCTCTGAAGTTGATGCCTTTTCTCTCATTTACTAAATCATTTTGCAAGTACAAGGTTGATATAGAATTATATATAGAAGTGAATTCAAATTTGAATCTCTCAATGAGCTAGTATACCATTTTGGAACCTTGTTCTGTGGGGTTGGAATCTCTTTCATAGGCTTCTCTTCATCCAGGTATACAGTTGCATATGTGTTATTTGATGTGAAAACTTCATCAAATACCATGTATTTATTGGTGTGTGATTTCTTGGTCTTAGGATCTGTCAACCAATATCCCTTTGAATGCTCATCATAACCAAGAAAAATACACTTCAAGGTTTTCTCATCTAAATTATTTCTCTTCTATTTTAGAATGTGCATGAATGCCATACACCCAAAAACTCTTAGATGAGAAATGAAGGGTTTTCTACCACTCCATGATTCTTATGGAGTCATTACCTATATATATTTTGTGGGTGCTCTATTCAAGAGGTACATTGCTATATTTGTTGCTTCTACCAAATACTACTGCTCAAGATGTACCCCCTCAAGAATACAATGAACTGTTTCCGTGATGGAATGATTCCTTCTCTTAGCAATCCCTTTTTTTTTTGGAGTATATGTTGTTGTCATATGTCTCTTAATATCATGTCAATTCATAAATGATGATAATTATTTGGAGGTATATTTCTCCCCTCGATCTAAGCAGAGGGTGTTTACGGAACATCATGATTCCTCAAAACTCTTCTTGAATTGTTGAAAGTACAAAAATATCTCCAATTTCAATTGTAAAAATAAAACCCACATCTTTCGTGAGTAATCATCAACAAACAACTAAAAATAGATCTTTCCACCATAACTATTTGGCATAGGACCACATAGATTAGTGTGTACCAACTCCAAAGGTTTCTTAGCTCATGAAGATTTTACCTCAAATGGTACTCGATGTTGCTTCTCTACTAAGTAATCTAAGCAAACTAGAAAAGTGGATGAAATGTTGGGAAAACCTTTCACGATCTCATATTTACTCAACTCAAGCAAATATCCTAAACTCAGATACCCATATCTCCTGTGCCAAAGAGAAGTGGTCTCCTTTGTGTTTGCTACCATGGCAACATGAGGCATAAAAATGGCATATAAGGTAAAAAATCCATGCTTGAATGAACATGTTGCTACATGTTTTCCATTTCTAGTGATGAAGCATCACTTCTTGCCATCCTCAACTCTAAAAACAACATTCATATTTTATATAAGATCTTAGGGACTAACAACAAATTGTTTTCCAATCCAGGAACATAGAGAAATTTCTCAATTTGATAATATCCATTGGGAAGAGTGACTGAAGCATCTCCTTCACCTTGGACTCGATAGGTATTATCATCAAAAATTATCACTAGTTTGCCTTCCTTTGCCTCAAAAGTCTCAAACCATGATCTATCACTAGTCATGTGTTTGCTGACACTAAAATAAATATACCACACATGATACTTTTGCTGAGAATATGTGTGGGTCATGAGCACCTTGTGTGCTCTCTTAGAGTCTGAGTTTCATTCCTCATAAGCAACATGTCCCTTCGGTTGCTTATTCTTATTTTGTGGTTTGTATTTCCCCTTTCCCTTTTCTGGTGATCTTGGTCATTGGGTTGTTTATTCTTTAACCAACACCTATTGATGTCATGGTTATCCATATCATAAATTTTGTAATATTTATTTTCTTTCCTTTGAGGTTTTTTATCTTTTTCTTTAGATGAAGATCCTCCCTTATGAAGTTACCTTACTTATTTCCCTCTTGTTTTGAGTAAAGTGAATTATCTGACACTTCATATCTTTGAAGTTGATTTGCATCCTTAGTTTAAAGTAAATTTACCAAATCCACAAAAGTAACTTGTCTATCAGATACTTGTAGAGATATGATCAACACCTTGTAGGATTCTGGAAAAGATATCAAAATGACTAAAGTCAAGAGAGTATCTATGACTACTTATCCCATAACATTCAATTTGAATTTCAATTCTACCACTCTGCATAGGAACAGTTCAACTATCTCACCAAAATTTCATACTAAGGTTATGTAGTTGAGATTGAAGGTTAAAAATAGTGGACTAATTCTTCCCTTCATAAATGGTAATCAAAGCATCCCAAGATTTTTTACCATTTTTTGCATCATAAATATGAGGTTGTACCTCAGCTGCAGTGGCAAGTAGAATAAACATGAGAGACCTTTTTTCCTTCTTAACAAATACCTCTTGATCTAGCCTTGGTGAAGTAGGATGTTTTATAGTGCTAGTCACAACATCCCATAAATCTTCAACTTGAACGATAGCTCTCATATTTGCTTTCCATAGTGTAAAATTAGAACCTTTGAGAAACTATAAATCTGATAGATATTTGTGAATAATGACCATTTTGAAGGTTCCTTATATCACCAAATGGTCCCCCTTTCGATATACTTCAAAGAGTATGTGAAAGAGAATTCACTAAAATTAATGGCACCTACCTCAAAACCCTTTCAAAAAAGGATAATGAGTTGGAGAAGTTTAAGCCAAATAATCAAAATGAATTAGGGTATAAAATGGAGTGAATATCAAAACTGGATTTTCATATTTCTCCTTGAAAATTTATAGAGAACAACAGATCATACATCGTTGTTGCAGCTATGTTAGGCATTAGATATAGTGTCCCAAATAATGACAAAATTACCTGTAAGTGTGGGCCAAAGGTACCGTTTATATCAACACTACGGTGTAATAAATTGCACAAATAGGTTTAAAATTTACGGTCTTTATTTACTTTGTTGGCAATTTTGGGTACCTTGGGTACATTGCCTTTGCTCTAAGTGTAGATGTTGTCATTGATGTCAAGAAGGTCTTGAAGCAATTTGGTTTGATGTCAAAGAATGTGTCTTGATGAAGGTTTCAGCATGGACAATGAGTTTCCAAGAAGATCAGGGTAGCCCGCTTGCAAAAGATCAAGAAAAAGACAAGTAAGAAAAAGTATGCAGGCGGCTGGAAAAACTGTTGTGATTTCGCGACATGTTTTAGGAGAGAGAAAGCATTGGCAAAAATGTCATGATTTCGTGACATGTTTGAGGAGAGAGAAAGTGGCAAAACTGTCACAATTTTGACATGTTTGAGGAGAGAGAAAGTTCGGGCAAATGTGTCACGATTTCGCGACATGCGGGAAGGCAGAGACGAAGCAGGCAAAACTATCATGATTTCGTGACATGTCGCATTTTTGCGACTCGGACAGTGTAGGAAGGCAGAGAAAGAAAAGTGTCACGATTTCATGACATTCTACAAAGGAGGTTGTACGGACAAGAAAGTGTCACGATTTCATGACATGTTGCAGAAGAGAAAGTCCGTAGTGTGATCTATCGCGATTTCGCGACAAGATTGAAGAGAGAGAAAGTGATTCAGGAACTGTCACGATTTCGCGACATGATGCAAAGTTCCAAGTAAGGGCTATCGCATTTTTGTGACATGCTGCAGAGGTCGAGTTGAGGACTATCGCGATTTCGTGACATGCAGCAAAGAGAAGAGCCTGAAAGGAGAAGCGTCGCGATTTCGCGACAGGTAGTGAAGAAAGCGTACGGAAGCCAAAAGTGTCACGATTTCACGACAGGCAGTAGAAAAAGCTTTGAAAGCTGAAAGCATCATGATTTCATGACAGGCTACAAAGAAGTTGTACGGATGCAGAAAGTGTCACGATTTCATGACAGGTTGAGTTGGCAGCTTTCAGTTGGCAAAAATGTCATGATTTCGCGACAGAAACTGATAGCAAGTCTTCATCAGAAGAAGCGTCATGATTTCGTGACGAAGTCAAGAAGGAAGAGCTTGAAGGCGAAAGCATCACGATTTCGTGACATGTTCCATTTTCGCTAGTGCAAGCCTCAAAGAAGGCCATGAAGACAGAAGTGTCACGATTTTGCGACAGGAATGATGATGACATCAGCAAAAGGAAGGAGTGTCACGATTTCATGACAAAAGCGGAGAGGAAGGTCATGAAGACTAAAGTGTCATGATTTCATGACAGAAGTGAGATGACATCAGCAAAAGGCAAAGGTGTCACGATTTCATGACAGAAGCACAAAAGAAGTCAACAAAGGCCAAGGTGTCATGATTTCATGACAACAGGCTATAGAAGGTGTACGACTGTAAAAATGTCACGATATCGTGACATGTTGAAGTTTCACGCCAGAAGCTATAGGGAGGCAGTGGAGCCGACAGAGTTAAATCTAGGCCGATGCAACATAGGTTTTTGCACCGACGTTGTTTTAGGGATGTGCAGCTGACTAAGATCAAGGTTCTAATCTTGAGATTGTGAGTATAAAAGGAGGGCTGCTTGAAGAGTTTGGCATCGATCAAAGTGTGCGTTCGAAGTGCGATTTATGTAGATAGAGTGCGGGGAGAAGTTCGATCGCAGAAGTGCATAAGTGGAAGACTGATCGACTGCTATGTTTGCATGGAGTGAGCAACGACTATGCAACTGTGTTTGTGTAGAGGTTGCGAAGACAGTGCTATCGTGTATGAGCAAAGAGTGCAAAGACTGTGCTATTGTAGATGTGCAAAGACTGTGCTGCTATGTTTTCATAGAAGAGCATAAGTTGATCGAGTGTTGTGTTTGCACAGACTATGAAAAGTTGGTTTCGACCAAGTGCAACTATAACAGAAAAGAAAATAGGAAGAGGACAGATTAGTGCCAGACCGAAGGACTATGTTTTGGTGCAGATAAGAGGACCGACTGTGCGGTGATAGAGTTGAGGATAGAGGTCTCCAACCAGAGCAGGGAAGACAGGTGTCTTCTATGGATAGAGTTCCACTTGCTAAGGGCTGCAGAGGTAGAGGTCCTCTAGAGGATCACCAAATTAAGCAGAGCTAGGGGAAGGTGTCTCCTTTGGGTTGGTGCCCATAAACTTTGTAATTGGGAAGGTTTCCCAGAGAACTTTGATATAACTTTTAGAGAAAAGTTTTATCCGTGGAGTAGCCCACTTTGGGTGAACCACGTAAATTGCTGTGTCTCTTTGTGGATGGTGTGTTGTGCATTGCTTTGATTACTGCTATTATTACTGCTATCTGTACACTGCATTATACTGTTTTGAAAGTTGATTTTTAAAGCAAATTAAAAAGTGGTCTTATACTATTCACCCCCCCTCTCAGTATAAGCTTGTGTTCTTCAATTGGTATCAGAGCTGGTTTCTCCAGATAAAGCCTAACAGCTTGGAGAAGGATCTATCAGAAGAACATACAGTTTCAGAAAAGGATGAAGAGGTTAAGTTCGATCTCTAAAGTGAATTCTTCTGGGCTTTAAGGATTTCAGAGAATAGAGTTCTGTTCTCAAGCATCATGACAGGAAGAAGAGACAGCAAGATAAATCTTCAGCCTGAAGAACGATGGATTCCAGTTGGTCACAAGAAGAACAATCATCCAAGGCATCAAAACAGGTTACATAATACTTTCCATGGCTACTATTTTTCTTGCAAGAAATTTGGTCACAAAGCTATACATTGCATTAAATCCGTGAATAGCCATAGTAAGGAAAATGTTAACTCTTTTGCACCTCTTATGGATAAAAATGTCATGTGTTACAAATGCAAGAATGTTGGGCATATAGCAAGGATGTGCAGTTTGGATAGACCTAGCCTTAAATTCACTAAAAAGAGAAATGAGATCAAGTCTAAGTCAATGATAGTTCAAACTGCTTTTCATGCACAAGACAAGGTTGAGAAATGGTATCTTGATAGTGGTTGTTCAAAACATATGACTGGTGAAAAGGAAAAGTTTTTGGTCTTAAAAAACACAAACAGAGGAACAGTAAGTTTTGGAGATAACAGGTCTGCTAAAATCTATGGTAAAGGGACTCTTAGCTTGGATGGGAAATCTAAAACTAAAAATGTGCTTTATGTAGAAGGTCTAAGACATAATCTTCTAAGTGTGAGTCAACTTTGTGATCAAGGTCATATAGTATCTTTCTTTTCAGATAGATGTGAGATTCGTAAAGAAAAAAATGGAAAACTCATTGCTAGTGCTACAAGGACTCCAAACAATCTTTACATGCTAAGTGAGATAAAAAAGGAAAAGTGCTTTCTAACTCAAGAAGATGAGAGTTGGTTATGGCATAAAATATTGGGGCATTTGAGCTTTGATAATCTTGTCAACATTAGTAACAAGGAAGCAGTTAGAGACTTGCCCAAAATAAAAAGGCCCCATAACACCATTTGCGGTCCTTGTCAACATGGAAAACAGACCAGAACCAGTTTTAAATCAAAAGGGTATACTTCTTCAAAACCATTAGATCTCATTCATACTGATTTATGTGGCCCCACCAGAACTCAGAGCATTCAGGGAGAAAGCTACTTCATGCTGTTTATAGATGATTATTCTAGAATGACTTGGGTGACCTTTCTCAAAGAAAAATCTGAAGCGTTTGAAAAATTCAAAGCTTTCAAAGAAATGATTGAGAATGAGACTGAAAAGAGAATCAAATGCTTGAGATCGGACAGAGGAGGAGAGTTCACCTCAAATGAATTTGTGGAATACTGTGAGCAACAGGGAATTAAAAGAGAATATTCAGCAGCAAGAACTCCTCAACAAAATGGAGTAGTTGAAAGAAAAAATAGAACTATTGAAAATATGGCTAGAGCTATGTTAAATGAGTCAAAACTTTCAGATGGTTTCTGGAAAGAGGCAGTCAGTACAGCAGTCTACATTATCACCAGGGCCCAACTTAGAGTAAATCATCATAAAACTCCTTATGAGTTGTGGAAAGGAAGACCAGCTACAGTAAAACATTTCAAAGTGTTTGGGAGTAAGTGCTTCATCAGAAGGGAAGATCAGAATTTGGGTAAGTTTGATCCTAGGTGTGATGAAGGAATTTTTCTTGGTTATTCCAGCAGAAGCAAGGCTTACAGATGCTTCAACAAAAGAATGCATACAGTCGTAGAGAGCATAAATGTAACAGTTGATGAAAAGACAGGGATAAGAGAACCTGTCAAGGAAATCAGTGATGAAATCTGTCAAGAAGAATTCAGAGAGGTTTCAGATGAAGAAGAGGAAAAATAGTAGCTGCTTCCCAAAACTCCGTCACGATATGTTCAGAAACATCATCCCAAATATTTGATCATTGGTGATCCAAACAGCAGACAAACTAGAAGAAGAGTCATTCCGTCACACGATTCTACAAATATTTCTTTATTATCTCAGATTGAGCCAAAAGATTTCAGTGAAGCATGTGCAGATAAATTTTGGGTAAAAGCAATGGATGAAGAGCTAAATCAAATAGAGAAAAGTGAAACTTGGGATTTAGTTCCAAGACCTAAGGACAAGAATGTCATTGGCACAAAATGGATATTCAAAAATAAACTCAATGAGGATGGAAAGATTGTCAAAAACAAAGCCAGGCTGGTTTGCAAAGGTTATGCTCAAGTAGAAGGTGTTGATTTCGAAGAGACGTTCGCTCCTGTTGCTCGTCTCGAAGCCATCGAAATGTTTTTGGCTCTTTCAAGTTTCAAAGCATTCAAGGTGTATCAAATGGATGTGAAATCAGCCTTTTTAAATGGAGTTTTGGATGAAGAAGTCTACGTAGAACAGCCAGAAGGCGTGTCTCTCTCAGATCAATCGGACTATGTGTGTAAACTAAAAAAGGCCTTGTATGGGTTAAAGCAAGCACCTAGGGCTTGGTACTCAAGACTTGACAGGTACCTTCATGAGCAAGGTTTCAGGAAAGGTATGGCAGATAGCAATTTGTATATTAAGGATAAAGGAAATGATATGCTGATTGTAGTTGTCTATGTTGATGATATCATTTTTGGGGGAAATAATACCCAGATGTGCAAAGATTTTGCTAACACCATGCAGAAGGAATTTGAGATGTCTATGATTGGAGATCTGTCATTCTTTTTGGGTCTTCAGATTGCTCAATCAAAAGACGGTATATTTCTCTCTCAAGGAAAATATATCAAAGAAATGTTAAAAAAATTTGGGATGATGGACAACAAACCTGTATGTACTCCAATGACTACAGGGTGCAAGATGAGTAAAGATGATGAATCTCCAGTGGCAGATCAGAGGTTGTACAGATCAATGATTGGCAGTTTATTATATGTTACAGCTACCAGACCAGATATCATGCAGGCTATTGGATTAGTAGCCAGATTTCAGGCAGCTCCGAAATATTCTCATGTTATAGCAGTTAAAAGAATATTCAGATATCTGAAGGGCACTATGGACTTTGGGCTTTGGTATCCCAAAGGTGATGATTTCACTCTCACAGCCTATACAGATGCAGATTGGGCAGGCAGTAATGATGACAGGAAAAGCACCAGTGGTGGAGCATTCTTTCTGGGAAAGAGTTTAGTTTCTTGGCTAAGTAAGAAACAACCTTCAGTTTCCTTATCTACGGCAGAAGCTGAATACATAGCAACAGTGGCTGGGTGTACTCAAGTTCTATGGATGAAAACCACCTTGGAGGATTTCAAAGTCAAGCATGAACAACCCATCTCCATATTTTGTGATAATACTAGTGCCATAAGTATTTCCAAAAATTCGGTAATGCACTCAAGGACAAAGCATATTTCCATCAAGTATCACTTTCTAAGGGAGAAAGTGCAAGATAAGCAGGTCAAGGTAGAATATGTGTCTACTAAAGAGCAGATTGCAGATATCTTCACAAAACCTCTTCCAAGAGATACGTTTGAGTATCTAAGGGAGAAATTGGGAGTTGTACTCCCACCCCAGAATTAATCACCTCATCAGGAGGTGGGGGAGGGACTAAGCTAAGAGGCTCATTCTTAGTCCCAAGCCCCAAAGGTGACCCTTTGCCATTGATGACAAAGGGGGAGAGATATGAGTAAGGGGGAGAGCTTCATAGTGAAGAAGAGAGCTTCAAGTCAGGGGGAGCAAAAACTTCAAAGGCAGATTCTCAGTTGTTGGATCAATTGTTTTCAGTTTTGGCTCTTGAGTTTTGTTTTCAGTTAAGGTTTGCCATCAATGACAAAGGGGGAGATTGTTGGCAATTTTGGGTACCTTGGGTACATTGCCTTTGCTCTAAGTGTAGTTGTTGTCATTGATGTCAAGAAGGTCTTGAAGCAATTTGGTTTGATGTCAAAGAATGTGTCTTGATGAAGGTTTCAGCATGGACAATGAGTTTCCAAGAAGATCAGGGTAGCCCAGTTGCAAAAGATCAAGAAAAAGACAAGTTAGAAAAAGTATGCAGGCGGTTGGAAAAACTGTCATGATTTCGTGACATGTTTTAGGAGAGAGAAAGCGCTGGCAAAACTGTCGCGATTTCGTGACATGTTTTAGGAGAGAGAAAGCACTGGCAAAACTATCACGATTTCATGACATGTTTGAGGAGAGAGAAAGTTTGGGCAAAAGTGTCACGATTTCGCGACATGCGGGAAGGCAGAGACGAAGCAGGCAAAACTATCGCGATTTCGCGACATGTCGCATTTTCGTGACTCGGACAGTGCAGGAAGGCAGAGAAAGAAAAGTGTCACGATTTCATGACATTCTGCAAAGGAGGCTGTATGGACAAGAAAGTGTCACGATTTCGTGACATGTTGCAGAAGAGAAAGTCCGCAGTGTGATCTGTCATGATTTCGTGACAAGATTGAAGAGAGAGAAAGTGATTCAGGAACTGTCATGATTTCGCGACATGATGCAAAGTTCCAAGTAAGGGCTGTCGCATTTTCGTGACATGCTGCAGAGGTCGAGTTGAGGACTGTCACGATTTCATGACATGCAGCAAAGAGAAGAGCCTGAAAGGAGAAGCGTCGCGATTTCACGACAGGTAGTAAAGAAAATGTATGAAAGCCAGAAGTGTCACGATTTTATGATAGGTAGTAGAAAAAGCTTTGAAGCTGAAAGCGTCATGATTTCATGATAGGCTACAAAGAAGTTGTACGGATGCAAAAAGTGTCACGATTTCATGATAGGTTGAGTTGGCAGCTTTTAGTTGGAGAAAGTGTCATGATTTCATGATAGAAATTGATAGCAAGTCTTCATCAGAAGAAGCATCACGATTTCATGATGAAGTCAAGAAGGAAGAGCTTGAAGGAGAAAGCATCATGATTTCACGACATGTTCCATTTTTGCTAGTGCAAGCCTCGAAGAAGGCCATGAAGACAAAAGTGTCATGATTTCACGATAGGAATGATGATGACGTCAGCAAAAGGAAGGAGTGTCACGATTTCATGACAAAAGCGGAGAGGAAGGTCATGAAGACTAAAGTGTCATGATTTCATGACAGAAGTGAGATGACGTCAGCAAAAGGCAAAGGTGTCACGATTTCATGATAGAAGCACAAAAGAAGTCGACAAAGGCCAAGGTGTCACGATTTCATGATAGTAGGCTATAGAAGGTGTACGACTGTAAAAATGTCACGATATCGCGACATGTTGAAGTTTCGTGCCAGAAGCTACAGGGAGGCAGTGGAGCCGACAGAGTTAAATCTGGGCCGACGCAGCGTAGGTTTTTGCGCCGACGTTGTTTTAGGGATGTGCAATCGACTAAGATCAAGGTTCTAATCTTGAGATTGTGAGTATAAAAGGAGGGCTGCTTGAAGAGTTTGGCATCGATCAAGTGTGCGTTCGAAGAGCGATTTGCATAGATAGAGTGCGGGGAGAAGTTTGATCGTAGAAGTGCATAAGTGGAAGACTGATCGACTGTTGTGTTTGCATGGAGTGAGCGACGACTGTGCAACTGTGTTTGCGTAGAGGTTGCAAAGACAGTGCTATCGTGTATGAGCAAAGAGTGCGAAGACTATGCAGTTGTGGATGTGCGAAGACTGTGCTGCTGAGTTTTCATAGAAGAGCATAAGTTGATCGAGTGCTGCTGTGTTTGTACAGACTGTGAAAAGTTGGTTTCGACCAAGTGCAACTGTAATAGAAAAGAAAAGAGGAAGAGGACATATTTGTGCCAGACCGAAGGACTATGTTTTGGTGCAGATAAGAGGACCGACTGTGTGGTGATAGAGTTGAGGACAGAGGTCTCCATCCAGAGCAGGGAAGACAAGTGTCTTCTATGGATAGAGTTCCACTTGCTAAGGGCTGCAGAGGCAGAGGTTCTCTAGAGGATCACCAGATTAAGCAGAGCTAGGGGAAGGTGTCTCCTTTGGGTTGGTGCCCATAAACTTTGTAATTGGGAAGGTTTCCCAGAGAACTGTGATATAACTTTTAGAGAAAAGTTTTATCCGTGGAGTAGCCCACTTTGGGTGAACCACGTAAATTGTTGTGTCTCTTTGTGGATGGTGTGTTGTGCATTGCTTTGATTACTGCTATTATTACTGCTATCTGTACACTGCATTATACTATTTTGAAAGTTGATTTTTAAAGCAAATTAAAAAGTGGTCTTATACTGTTCACCCCCCCTCTCAGTATAAGCTTGTGTTCTTCATACTTGTTTTTAATTTTAACTTATTATTGAAATTCATAAAAATAAGAAATGAAAGCAATAAACAATCACAAGTGCCCATAATTTTTAACTTGTGTCAATTTCCACTGAAAATGCACATATAACAATGTCAGTAATTTTTGTAAATTTTTTGAGAGTTTTGTTTGCAAAAAATGAAATTCAAATCCACAAATTTCCCCCTCTTGTATTAGAATTTTGCAAGAGGAAAATAATATTTGGATCCCCACATTTTGTTGCAAAATAAACAAGGTGTGAAAAAATTGTGAGGTACCCTTCCAATGTGCAAAAGAAATAATGTGCAAGATGGTATTCTTATCCCTCCATGAAAAAATGCACTAAGGTTCCTATTCTTAGTTTTAGGTGCAATACAAATGTGTTGCCTTCTTGTTGAAAACAAAAATGTATGCTTAGAAAAATTGTGCTTTGGGCCTTCTTTGCAAAATAAAATGTGTTTTGATTGCAAAAAAAATTAGCAAGGTGTGGAAGAAAAATATACCTCTTTGTTTTTATTTTGCCCTTCTCATGAAAAATGGAGTTGGTGGGGTTTGAAATTGTAGTTGACACCAAATGCATTAATAAAGGTTGCTCGACCAACTAGGCTACAACCACCAATGAGACCAGACAAGTAATATGTGATATTTATCATGATTCAAAGAGAAAAACTTTTAAAAATATTTTCTTGCTTTGTGGGTGCTTTGTAGGAGATTCGAACCTACGCTTGCCACCAAGCACCTTAACTAAGGTCGTCCAACAAAGTCTACCATATATGTGGATGTAATTTGAAAGGCAATACAATCCTCTACATTACTCCATCAGCTAAAATAGGTTAAAAACTTAACTCTATCCTCAATGAGATTCGAACATAGAACCTCCTTTGTGTTATTTACCCAAACAACCAGTTGGTCTATCCACGTTGACAAGATGTGAAGGGAAACACATCCACTTTATGTCCTCTGTCACCTGATGAAGATAAAAAAATATGGTCTTGCATTTGGAGAGAGTCAAACCATTATTCTTTCACCTTCTAGTACCTTCGCATGAGCCACATAAGATGCGAGAACACTTTGGAGGAGGGAAATAAACATCAATGTGCATGTAGGAATAGTTAAACTAAATGTCAATGTGCCATCACAATCACAATCATGTATCTCGGTCTATGTACTATTGATGATAGCTCAGAAATGAGATATCAAAATTTTTATATAGGACTAGATCTAGGATCTTCAAATACATTCCAGGGGTGTAGGTATTATCCTATGTTGGGGAATACAACGTACAGGAACCTAACCCACCATTATCTAGATCAACACAAAAAATGATGACATTCAACCTTTGACCAATGCTCTAATACCATAAATCAATTCATAATATTAGTTTTATATTGAGATGATCATGAGAATAAATAATACACTGGTATGTGGTTCAACCATATGTGGTTATCAAAAACCAACTTCCATAACCACTATCTAACGATCATGTGAATAATTAGATTAAAAAAATATAATGTAATAATCTAAATGAAGCTTGCTCTATAATATGATCTAAGCTAACAAAAATAAAAATAAATTTCAATAAAAAATCTAATATGAAAGCAATAATCTACATCCAAATAATAAAAGAAAGTCTAATAAACTTAGAAAACAAATAATATCATAGTTCAAGAGAGTTCAAAGTATCATATTTAGACCAAATTAAATAGAAGAAATATGATATGAATGATTATCAATTGAAACATCTATCCTATCTATGGGATTTTAAAGTAATAAATCCTAACCCTCATTCTCAAGGGATAACTTATCCTTGCATATGGTCTTTGTTAGAATAAAATAAGAATATTCAAGTGACTATGTTGAATTCATCACATGTCCTCTGATTTTAAAAATCTTTCTAGACAAAGATTAAAATATTTGTGAATCTATGCTAGTTTCTAGATTATATATTACTCTAGAATATCTTATCGTTTGATGAACAACTCATATACATGCTACTATTGTAAAATATATTATCCATGACTGTATATTGCTTTGTTATACAAATTCATGTTCCCTTTCATAACTAATCTAATATCTTGGTGTATGACTATATCTTTTACCTTGAGACATGTTGGAGAAAAGAAACATAAAAAATAGTTTATATTTTGAATATAAAAGGAAGCTCCACTTGGTATGTAGCATGTATATGAGTTGTTCATATACATGCTACATACCAATCCTAAAAACAACTTCAAGTGACCATGTAGCATTTGGATGACCTTGAAATTAAATTAAAATTAGTTATGTGGATGAATATGCTAGAAATCCATATCTTTAATCTTATATTTTCACTACAATTCATGTTGGTCTTGTAACCCTGTCATGCAATTTTGACCTAGAGAAATATTATTGTTGATGGTCCTCATAATTCATTGTCTATATTCAAAGAAGTTATTATAATATGTAACCTAAGAGGAACCTAGAAAGTCTTCTATCAAATATGGAGGGATTATAACCATATAATGCTTTAAATGGATATCTTAGTAGAAATATGATACGAGTATCACCTACCAATGGAAATTTCAACCCACTGATATTGCTTATCTTGAGGCAAGAATCTCAAATAAGTATCCAAAAATTTATTCACAATTTTTATTTAAATTTTATGTAAGGATGATCAATATTAAATTCATGTTAAGGTGGATATCACTCAATAGAAAGAGCTTCTTCGAATATTATAAATAATAGTATTTAACATGCCATCTCATTTGAAAAGATAATCCAATAATAATTAAACACTTCAAATGTTATAAATAAATATTGTAACACATAACAAATGAAAATACTTGAAAAGGTGATCCATCACTAAAAATATCATCATTTTCCATTGAATTTATGGTTACATTCAATGAATTCCATGGATACCTATTACTATTACATTTCTAAAATTAGTAGTAACAACTAGTCTAGGGACTTGATTCACCTTTATTTCATCAACATACTTCACATTCTATGATAAATTATTTTACCTTTGTTTTTATTCATTTGTAATCAAATAATTGTGTTTCAATATTTAATGTATTTTAAGGAACCATAATTGGCCTATTAAAGGATATGCATACAATACATGGACAATTTAAACGTTGACCTTGGAAAATTTGATCGGTAGAAATGGATGATTCTTACGCAAAGTTTTTCTTGACCAAGAAAAGTACTTATATATTGACTTAATGCATTTTATATAGCTAATAAAGTGATAAAGTATAATATCAAAACTCCATTCCTTATGATCCTATGCAATCTAAACTAGAATTGTATAATATATGCCATGAACAAATAGTCAATCTTTATATCTCTAATAGATAGTTGACTACAAAATTTTCTTTTTTATTTTCATAGTAAAGAAGAACCACATATAGAAGACATGTTTTATATTCTTGATTTAAATGCAATAAGCTACACATACATGGGGACTCATCACATACCAAAACAAGCTATCCATAAGTTTCCAACTATAACAAAACAAAAGTTCTATAAAACACACACAAGCAGGGAAAAAGTTTAGGTCATTTTGGTCTAGACAATGTTGGTTTCGATGAAAGAACAACATGTGAAATAGTTGGTATAAAAAAGTATCTGAATTTTTGTTGTAAATAAGTGGTATTTAAAATAAAGTTGATAAAATTTAAGTTATCATATAGCTACTCGCTAAAGTAGGCAATGCCATGTAAGGTGGAAGTGAATCAAAATGCTCACATGATTTGTTTTTTGAAAGCACACCAAGTATTTCACATGCATGTTTGAAGGAGGTTCAAACAAATCAAGAGATCCACTACTTAGAAAAAAATCTAAAGAAGAGCATTCCCTAGATTATCAGCTACTTATAAGTTGTTGGATTGATGAAAGGACAATTTCCATGGTCAAACATGGGGTAAAATAATAGATAATTATACCTTTGCTAATCTAGCTATGCAAGATAAGTCCTTTCACATTGGTTTTCCAAAAAATAATTTATGGAAAGGACTGATTATATAACTGACCTCAATGAATTCGTAGTAGGAGAGGTCTATAAAAGGAGAGCTTTCTTCTTAGTATCCCATGTAAACTTATTTAGAGTAGGTTGTTTACCTTAGCTCATGTTCACCTAGGTGATTTATTTTTATTTTATTTAGTTATTCCATGTATTTTCCCCATCCACTTATGTGTGGATATTTCATTTATATTATTTAGATATTATGAGATGTTACATATTTATTTCTTAGATATTATGGGGATATTTTTAGGTTTGACTATTCCTAGGAGTTATGGGGATATTTTTGGTATTTTTGGAGGGTTGATATTATTTTTCCCTATAGCGGTTATAGATCTATGGACCATATCACTTATGCAGTTTGTATGGTGGATATTTGTCCTTATATTGATCCTACCGCTATGGTTGATCATCCTTGTCTATATAAGCAAGGCACTTTCATTGTACTCAGAGAAGAGAAAGTTCATTATTCATGTATAATATATGATAATGTTGCTCATTGTTTTACATATCCATTTGTAAGCTTATGCTATAAATTTGCTTTCAGATTCTTATTTTGGTTTAATATGGTGTTCTGTTAACACTTGAGATCCTTGTAGCTTGTAATGATGTTATTATTATTCCTTTCATGGAATCAAATCAATAGGTGTTGCAGTCATCCATTTTTGAGTGTTGTACAGTTTTTTCTCTTGCAGGTTCGAAGAATGGTGTTGAAGCTTCAATTTTTATGATTGGATCCTTGGTGGAGTTTTTTGAACATTTTGTGTCTCTCCTTATATTTTTAGATCATCATAATCCTCCTAAAATATCTTCTGCCCATAGTCTAACAACCTCATTCCCTTGGATCTTTCCAAAGCATTTTTTCTTGAACATTTCCTTTTTCGGCAAGCTCACCAACCCAGCCCATTTTTCATATTTTAAATTTATATCCTGATAGAAATAGAATTTTTCCATGAAAATATATGGAGGTCTGTAGATGTATTCATATGAGTTGTGTCCAAAATTTCAGCTCATTTGGATGAGTATTCTGCAAGATATACCAATTTTATGAAAATCTACATATATCTTCATCAAAGCTTCAAAGGTTTTGTATATTTTTTTACATATTGTGTAAAATCAGATTATAGACCTTCCCATAAAATTCCTGAGTATTTGGAGCTGTATTCGGACTATTACAGTAATTTTACTATTTTTAGTAAACTCGTCCTTTCAGGAGAAATATTGGGAGTTGCTCAGTGAAATTGTTTCCAGGCCTATAAAATCAATTTTCTGATATTTCTATAAAATGATAGATTTTTTGGATCTGTATTTACACATTTACAATGATTATATGACTGCATTCTCAATATTACATTGTGAAAAAGGGTTTTGCACTTGAACCAGTATATGGACTAATGTTATAAAGTCCCATATTCCTTCATTTGTTGTTTGTCCACTTAGTTTGGAACTTTATGATCAGACTATTTGGTTTGCAGTATTGGTGGAGCCTACACATTTTTGTGCTTGAGGGGCCCTTTATATTTGACTTCCCTTGCCTTTTTATGGTGCATCCTCTTGTTTCAATCTTCCTCATTGAGGCACTTAGTTTGAAGGAAGGGATTATTTTGGTAATTCCGTTGGAGAATTTTCAGAGTTTAGAGACTTAATTTTTGCATTGATGTGATTTTGTGGTATTTTGCACCACCTTGTGACATCACACTAGACCTCTCACATTATAATGAAAATTAATTTTTGGGGGGAGGACTCTTCTACTTTTGAGGACATCTTAAAAACTTGTTTTTTTAAACTTAGCATAGAGAAAAATAATGAAACTTTTGAAGCATGGTTTAAGGTAATTTTTTCATTATGTCAAAGTGAAGGTTTGGATCCTTTGTTCATAACTCCAAAACCCAAAACAATGGTGAAGGATAAGGAGTATAGGACATGGTTCATGAATAATTTAAGCATCTCTAACATGCTTTATTATTCAGTTTTTTGGGAGCTTAAAAATTTTATTGGGGTTCACAAGAACACACCTCACCTTGCTTATCATATGTTGAAAATAATTTTTTTACCCAAGGAACCTTATCTTACAATTGCTTGCATGGAGGACATCATTTGTGACATTGCATATTTGTTTTTGGAGTCACTATCTCATGATGTTTTCGATGATGAGGTTGATGCTATAGTACTTGCTTCAAATATTTTATAGGATACATCTCCACACTTGTATTATGTGGATGATCATGTTGATGTTGCAGCATATACAATAGATATTTGATGGCATGCTACATCCTTACATACAAATGACTTCTTGGATGATTTTGCATCTCTCTTCATTGAGAATCACACATATGATTTTCTTAACATGTATGAGGAGCTCATGTTAGAGTTACTATGGTAATTCTATTTATTACCTCATTTGGTTACTAGGGTAGTTAGTTATCTACCTAGATTAGATATTCGATAAATCTTTCTATTTATCGAATATTATATTGTTAGTACATTGTTAGTAGGTTAGCTATATTAAATTAGTTGTTAGCTACACTCATGGTAAGTAACGCATTGGCTATCTATAGCCTATCGCAATTGTATTTAATCCATGCATTATGAATGATAAATTGATTTGCCTTATGCATTCTAATAAGGTATCAGAGCTATAGAACTCTGGGCTCATTCGTAGCCAAGAGCATGAGGAGACTTATTTTGGTGAATCCGCTATGATCTAATGTAGGCATAGTAAAAATGGCCTGCTACCGCCAATCCACTGCCATATTTTGCGTATCGCAAAATCGATATCTGGATCACAACGTAGTTTGGGGGGGTGAATGTTTTAATAAAAAACTTGTGGCTAATGTTTCTGTGCATTCCCCCAAAGGAGGCAAACACTGTGAATGAGGCGTTTCGATTTGATCCAGCCATAGTATGACAACCTTTGGGTAGTAGAACTAGATAGTTGTGTGTGTCGCAGCAGTCTATTTTTTTTATTACGCCATTTAGGTTAACACTGCTCTATTGATTTGCAAGTGATCCAAGCCACCATTAAAGTTTTTTTTCTTCAATTGCACTAGAGCAACGATGCGCTGCTGACCTGGAGTGGTGTAAGGACAAGATCTGTTTGCAAAATGCATATTTTTTTATGAGGTACAATGTGTAATATTACAATATCCCAGGAGCAGACATTTGTTGAAGGAGAGTTGAATGTTATTTTTGGCCTAAAAACGTCTGCCGACATAGGCTTAAGATGATACTCGAAGTCCCAAAGAGCACTAGGGAGAAAGAGGTGTTGCTAACAGGATCGAAGGGCCACCACTGCTTGTAGGAGAGGTGTTTTTTGATCACTTCCTGGAGGAAGTAACTCCGCTTAAGAGAGCAGCACTGCACTGTCGCAAGCACCATCAGGTTGGTGAACTGAGACATTGTCTTCTTTCATTTATTTGATGATGATGTATACATTGTATCTCCTCCATGTACTTCTTCCTTTGTGGACTCTTTTTTGGTGTGCCCTCCTTTGAGTGAGCCACCTTGTCCACCATTTTCTTCTCTTGTTTCTTTCACATTGGATGATGTACTCCTATAGGAGTTGGATACAAATATTTTGTCTTTAGATGGACTCTCACATGGAGATGCTGAAGACCATGTTGATTCTTTTGAGGCTTCTAAGCCTCACTTATTTATCTTGCTGCTTCAGTGGGCTCATAATCACTTATGCAATAGGACATTGGTTATTCTTCCTTGATGGATGTTATTCAAACATCTCTCCCATTTTTTCACACTCATGGTTTTGTGCATATTGATATTTTGGATTTTTATTGGGACTATATTCTACCCTATTTTGGTGTTGGTTTGGGCTTCTACATTCTTGGAGATTCATTTCATAATTCATTAGTGACATATTCTTCACTTGAACACATTTTGAAGTATTCTACATCATCATTCTACATTTTATTCCCATATTATCACACTCACTTGGAGTGGGAAGATATTCAACAAATACTTCATGGCTACTTTCTTCATCGTGGGAGACACATTGTTCATCATAGAGACATCCACTTATTCATAGGACTTCTTAATGGAGTTCAACATCCTATGGGGTTTTGGGAACACTCCTTGGATCCATTCCTAATTTTTCTCCTCTCTTTCTAGCTAGATGGTTTTTTTCACGTGGTTTTCCACCTTCTAGTTCAGGATATTTTGGATACACATTGTACATGAGTACCTAATCAGACCTTATTTTTAGAACTCATATTGTGGATATGACACTTTATTTTTTTGGTACCTAGCTTCACTTGAGGGGAGAGTGTTAGAGTAGGTTGTTTACCTTAGCTCATGTTAACCTAGGTAATTTATTTTCCTTTTATTTAGTTATTCCATGTATTTTCACCATGCACTTATGTGTGGATATTTCATTTATCTTATTTAGATATTACGATATGTTACATATTTATTTCTTAGATATTATGAGGATATTTTTAGGTTTGACTATTCCTAGGAGTTATGGATATATTTTAGGTATATTTGGAGGGTTGATATTCTTTCTCCCCATAGCAATTACAAATCTATGGACCATATCACTTATACCTTTTGTACGATGGATATTTGTCCTTAGCTACCACTATGATTGATCATCATTGTGTATATAAGCAAGGTACCTTCATTGTACTCAGATAAGAGGAAGTTCATTATTCATGTATAATAGATGATATTGTTGCTCATTGTTTTGCATATCAATTTGTAATATTATGCTATCAATTTGCTTTTAGATTCTTGTGTTGGTTGAATGTGATACTCTGTTAACACTTGAGATTCTTGCAATTTGGAATGATATGATTATCCCATGAAAGGAATGATAATCAGATCATTCCAAGTTGCAAGGATCTCAAGTGTTAACAAAACACCACATTCAACCAAAACAAGAATATGAAAGCAAATTTATAGCATAAGCTTACAAATGGATATGCAAAACAATGAGCAACAATATCATATATTATATATGAATAATGAACTTCCTCTTCTATGAGTACAATGAAGGTGCCTTGCTTATAACTACCTAAAGGTACTTGGCAATGTGATTTGGGAAGCAATTGAAAATGAATACGACCCCTCAGTTAATCCACCTATAGATAAGGAAGGTAAGATTCTATAACATTACAATTCAAAAGCAATGAATACACTTTTGAGAGGCTTGCATAGAACAGAGTCCTTAAAAGTTATGCATTTTCAAAATGCAAAAGAAATGTTGGATAAGTTGCAAAATATATATGAAGGAGATAATGGTGTCAAGAAAGCAAAGATACAAAATATCAAAGGACATTTTGAAGAGTTAAGAATGAAGGATTAAGAAAACATTAGTACTTACTTAATTTGAATTGATGAGTTTGTTAATGCTATGCAAGGACTTGGAATGAAAGTTGATGAATTGGATATCTGTGATAACATATTAAGATCTCTTCCCAAAAGATTCAGTGAAAATATTTTTGCTACAAAAGAGTCAAAGGATGGTGATTCTTTGACAAGATATATATTGCTTGTTATTCTTATAGATTTTGAGTTGAGAATAAAATAACCTATTCTACAGAAGTAAGCAACCTTCAAAGAAATCAAGAAGATAAAGGAGAAGTCAAAATCAAGCAATGAGTCATCCAATGATGAAGGATCTAATTATGACAGAAATAATAAGGATTCAATAAGATCTAGAGATATAAAATTTGTTAAATGTTTCAATTGTGGAAAGTATGGTCATTATGCAATTTATTTTCAAGAAGCAAAGAACAACAATGATGAATACAAATAGGATCACAAGAACAAGGAATCAAAAATATACAGGCATCAAAAGAGAAGGATGGACAAAGCAGACAAGGAAAAAATTTCTTTCAAAGGTAAAATAGGAGCTACTATGTAAATAAGGCAAGTATGTACTCAAGTGAAAGTGATGCTAGCTTTTTAGATAATGATAGAGATGAAGTCCTATTTATGATTGAAAAAAAATAAGTCCAAAAAAGGGCACCAATAACTCTCAAGTATTTTAGATGTGGTAGCTTTGGACATCTAGAATATAGTTGTACAAGGAATGGTTACAATTTCAGTGATGATGATGAATATGAGGATACACTTGAAGGACCAGATGAAAATATTCTGATGGATCTATAGAAAGAAGAAAGTGATCCTATAGAAGACAAGTCAAAATAAAATAAAGATGTGGATAAAGGCAAACAAATACATGAAGAATCAGATAAAGAAGAATATGATCTTAAGGGAGAACTTATATATGCTCTTGAAATAGTAAAGAAGGTAAGAAATAAAAACTCTAAATTAGAAGATCAGTTTCAAGAATGTGATGAAGAGAGAAGAATGCTTATAGAGGATCTAGAAAAATCAAAGGCTAAGACAAATAAATTCAAGGATAAACTAGAATTAAAGGTCTTATAATGTGAAAGTTTAGTACAATAAGAAGCCCTACTAAGGTACTATTTAGAAGACACCAAATTCAAACTAAAAGGATTCAAAATGGCTCAAATAATTTAGATAAGTTCATAAATATAAAAAGGCCTACATCAAGAAAAATAGGTCTTGGATTTGAATAGGAACACAATAAATGGAAAGGGAAGTCAACCTCAAGTTTTTTAGGAGAAGAAACTTCAGATGAAGATACTTCAGAAGAAGGCCACGTAAGAGAAAGTGAGACATCTGAGGATGATTTTAACAATAGAAAGTTCAACAAGGACAAAAACAATGCACAAAGAAGAGACAGATGGAACAACAATAGGAATAGGTCAAGAGAGTATAAGAGACCAATGAGGTCAATACAAAGAAGTTTCAATGGAATATGTTTTTCGTTTCAAGGTTTGGGCACATGGATTCATAGTTTAGGACACATTAAAGATAAGAATATGTGAACATACAACCTTTCAATGGGTATTGCTACTCATGTAATCAGTTTTATCACAAGGTAATGAATTGCAGGGTTCATGATAGAAGGGGATATGGTTTCACTAGGATAAATCCTAAGACATTTTCACCTTTAAGGAGTAATAATATTAAGTGTTATAAGTGCAATAATTATGGTCACACAACAAAGTGATGTAGCTAAGGGATTCTATAATCAAGTATAAATAAGAACATGAACAGGTTTCGGAACATGGATATGAACAAGAACATGAATATGGATATGAATTGGAACATGAACAGGAACGGGAATATGGATATGAATAGGAATAGGAACATGAATATGAATAAAAATAGGAACAAGAACAAGAACAAGAATATGGACATGGATAGGAACATGGACAGTGAAAAAAACATTCAGAGAAATTATAAGGATGAGATAAGAAGAAAAGAGGATAAAGGTAAAGAACAATTTTTTATGGGAGTAGAAATACTCCCACCCCAGAATTAACCACCTCGAGAGGAGGTGGGCGAGGGGGTAAGCTAAGAGACTCATTCTTAGCCCCGAGCCCCAAAGGTGGCCCTTTACCATTGATGTCAAAGGGGGAGATATTTGAGTAAGAAGGAGATATTTGGTATTTGAGTAAAGAGGAGAGAGCATTCAGTAAGGGGAGCAATAGGGGTAGCGGAACAAAGGAAATGCCAAGTTTTTGGTAAAAATAATTTGGGTTACCATCAATGACAAAGGGGAGATTGTTGGATATTTTCAGTCAAAGTTGTCATTGATGTCAAGGAATGAAGTCATCATTGATGTCAAGGAATATATCAATGAGAAATGCAAAGGTTAATGGCAAAAGAGCTTCATAATATTTTTAATATTATGTGGAAGCATATGAAGGCGGGTTTTTATTAAAACCATGGATAAGCAAAATAAAAGGTTTTTCATAAAAACCTAAGGAAGCATTTTGAAAATTTAAAGAAGGTTTTAATATTTATTTATAAAATATTTAAATTCAATTTGAATTTAAATTTTATAAATAAATATTATCTATGCAAAGAGGTAAAATAAAAGAGGGCTTTAATAAGCCAAAAAGGGGTTTAAGAATTAATTTATAAAATTTAAATTCTAAAGAATTTAAATAATTTATAAATTAATTATTTCAAGTTTGAAGACGTCGATGTTCGAAATTATTGGAGATAATATGTATAAAAACTATATGCCTAAAAGGCATAGAAATTACCCTTCGTTTGAAATAAATAATCATGGCATATGTTGTGTGAATACTTGTGTGGAGAAGAAGATGAATCTTCGTCTTAAGGCGCCAGTGAATGTGTTGAAAAATATTGAAGGCAAAACCCTCATATCCATCAAGGCACGTGGTCTAGTGGCAAGTGATCACGAGTTAAGTTGTGCGGGTGCAAAGTGATTCGCATTTGATTCTTGGTGAGGATGTTTTGGCATTAGAAGAATTGACACATTGATTTTTGGTTTTGGTGCATTGGGAAGAACATAGAGCATATTGTGCTCTTGGTTATCCAAACGAGAGCCTAGCTCATGCGGATTTGAAGTTGTGGCTTGGGCTTGGGAGAAGATACGTCGAGGTTTCGATTCTCACCTAGGTGGAGGTAATAATTTTTTCATTAATTTTTAATTTCCTAGGTATAAACATAAGGTTTTAGGGAGGGAGGTTTTTGAAAGGTTCTTATTTTGAGTGTTAGTTTTTTTATTAAATGATGGAATAAGGTGTTGAACTTTATTTTTAATAAATTTATTGTGATACTGTTTATTTATCAAAAAGTGAATTTAAGAGTGATTAAATTTGAAGGGACTTCTTGCCATTGTGTTAGTTTGAAAAGGAGATTGTATTGACAATATTTTTTATATTGAATATTGTCTTGATTGGGAGATCATTAGGTGTATTTTTCAATCATTTTTGTATATGTTGATGGATGATTTTTTTAATATGGAGTGATAAGGTGTATTGTGTTGATATTTTGCATTGTATCATTAAGAGAAGTTAGTATCTTCTAACTCCTTGAGCTTGGCAAAGAAGTGTTTATGATTGTGGTAGATATTTGAGGTTCCTTCATCATCAATAAAAAGGTATGAGCACATTCTTCCATAGTTGAATTTATTGGTTTGTTTTATGAAAAATAATTTTGGAGTGAAAAGGAATTGATTAGGGTTTTCTTATTGAGAGTTTTGAGTTATTGCTTCAAGGTTTTTTGGAATAAATATTTGTTGTTAAAACCTTATCTTATAATTATTGTTGTTGAAGCCATTGATTGTATAAAGAGATTGATATTTGGTTTGAAAAGAACATGAGTATCATTGTTATGTGAGAGTTGTTTTATAAGCATTGTTGTTGAAGTGAGTTGTTGAGTGAAGATCCAACTAAGTTGATTCGATATTAAGTCAAACTTTATGTTAAGGCTTGAGGATAGAGATTGAGGATATATTTGTGCTAGATTGAAGGACTGTGTTTAGTATAGATTTGAGGATTGTGTTTAGTATAGATTCTAGAATAGAGTTTGGTGCAGATTTGAGGACATATTTGTGCTAGATTAGAGATATATATTGAGATCAGATTTGTGCTAGAATTAAGGACTTTGTTTGGTATAGATTTAAGATAGATCTAAGTTTAGGATTTGGAGGTTATGGAGTCTGAAGGATGAAAGTATCCAGTGGATAGAGATCCATTAGCCAGGGTAGGGAATACAAGGGCCTTATGTGGGTAGAGTTCTATTTTATAAGGGTAGTGGAGGTAGAGGTCTTCTAGAAGATCACCAGCCAAAGCAGATATTAGGAGATTGATATCTCCTATGGATAGATATCAATGAACTTGATTTAGGGAATTGTTATCTCCTTTGGACATAGGTCCATAAAAATTGTATTATTTATAGTTTACATTTTTATATTTATAAATTATATCCCCTACCCCTTAATCTATAGAGGTTAAAACTTACATGTTTAATACTAATTTACAAATAAGTTTTGAACATGCATACAATGGCTCTTTATAATATATGAATGAAGTTTAAATCTAATAATATAACACTAAATGGAGTAATAAAAGACTAACTTATAATCATCACAAGGCAATTAACCAATGAAACAATAGACAACTAATTATTAACTGTGTAGTCATATTAAACATTAATATTAAACCCTAATATTATCTATTTTTTTGTATAAATAAGCTAGATATCAAGGTATTAGAAATAGAACATTTATCATATAAATTATCCTTCAATAAACAATGTGGGTTAAAAATTGTACTATATCAAAATGGTACATAACATATAAAGAGAGAAATATATGGCATTCTTAAATTATAGCATACAAGTTATATACTTAAATATTTATAGGTTGCTTTCCACATTTGTAGAAATCCAAGGAATAGTATATATTCTTTATTTGTAGACATCCAAGGGATAGTATATATATTTTATAGTATACATTTTTAATATTTATAATTTATATTCTCTACCCCACATCCTTCCTCTCTCTATTTTGTATTATTTTGTACTATAACATTTAAGTCATAGAAGGTGGAGGTTGTAGACCGATCCATTTTCCATTGAATGTTTGCCAGTTTGAGGTCGATCGTTCCAATCTCATTGGAGTAAATACTTACCGAGACAGGTGAAAAAAATCATGTATATCAAACAAATTTAAGCCAAATAAATTAAAACCTACATATTTAGTAATAATTTACTAATAGATTTCAACTATTTATAATTTTATATCTTACCTACCACATATACCCCTTTAATATTATAAGGGTATAACCTATAACACTATTGTGTATATTAGTACCACATAATCTCACCATATATACAATTTCATTATGAAACTAACATATTATATTAATGAAACATTTGGACAATAAGGTATAATAGGGTGGATATTAGTTTTTTTTTTTAAATAAAAAATAAAATAAAATTTTACTAACAAAGTATGAGTGACATTATGGATTAGTACAACACTTTATATATAAAACTTTCAAAATTATAACATCAATTTTAACTTTTGTTAACTAACTATACATGGAGGATGATTGTGTAGATCATACACATGGAAAAATAATATAATAATTATATAAAGAATAACAATGTCTGTCATGTTCATCATAATTGTATTATTGAATAAAAAACAAACAAAATTACAAGAACCACCATCATTATAAAAAGAAAATTAACATTTAAAAAATAAAAATAGATATTTATACTGCACCTCTCTTAGTGCTGCTCCTTTTCAATGCTCTATCTTCTGCAATATAGATTTGTAGTGTTTGTGGCTTTCCTAAACAAACATGTCGCATTCATAGTTTTAGTTTTGAAACTGTAAGCCATAAGCACCTAGCTCGTGTACAAATTTTTCAGTGGCATTTACAGAAAAATCTTGCCCTACATCCAAGATGTCATTGCCGTGAAAAGAATATCCCAAGGTTCCAATTAGGACCAAAAAGAATACATTACATTTTAGAGGTTTCATAAGTCACCATAATCAACAAGTTGAGATATCGCAATCGCAACGTCTTGCAGCTTTTGGGATGGTGCCACAAGAGGGGCTAGCTGCTTTTTGTCTATGAATTCCTGATAAATGTATTCTTTTCAGCCCTCCTTGGAACCTTGGGATATTATTTTCTATGAATTCTTGATAAATGTATTCTTATAATCTTATAAATTTTTAAGTTGCATCTATTGGTGTATAAAATATAACTTCATCATTTTTCTGCCTCTTCTTGCTTGTTACTTTCTCCTTCTTATTTCACCTTTTTTGCATTTAATAAATTTCTCTATATCTTAAAGCAAGACCTAAATATAAGAAGTCTATACTAGTACAAAATCTCATAAACTTCAATTTTTTTTTATTTATAAGAATATTTTTTTACCTAAATTATTTAAAATTTATCACCTATGTTCCTAGTATTGGACTTCTCAATAACTTACAGTTTCCCTCTCGTAAGGGCAGGTTATTAAGAATCTTATATTAAGTTCTGGATGATATAAAAAATAGCCTATGTTCCAAGTATCAATTCTCCTCTTTACTTATAGTTTCCCTCTCGTAAGGGCGAGTTATTGAGAAGAAAATATATATAGGCCTGGCTTAATAATTATTTCATTGGCCTTATTAATTTATCATACCTCCTAATTTACTTAGAGTTTCCCTCTCGTTAGGGTGGGTATTTTGAAGAGATTGGTATTTGCAAAAGACCATTGTTACATTAAAAATTATAAGATCCATTAATTCATTTGTCAATAGATTTAGCAAATCTCCTCATTTACTTATAGTTTCCCTCTCGTTAGGTCGGTTAATTGAGGAGTTTGGTATCGCTTAAGGGTTTTTTTTATTATTTAAAAGAACATTAAAATTTAAGTTAAGGAGGGGGATTGTTGGTTTACTTCAGTTTTCTTTAGCAAAATTAATACAATTGATCCACTCACCCCTCACAACTATCATACCTAGAAACCTAAAATATTAAATCTCATTTTTCAAAAAGGGCTCACACACCTGCTAAAAGAGAAGCAACCTGAATTTGAAAAAGAATATGAAATATTTATTCATAAAGGAAAAATGTATAAAACAATGGGTATTATAAGAACTAATGTAAATGAAAGCTTATGGTTTCACATTACGGATTGTAAAAATCCTTATTAAAGTTGGGATAAGCTAAAGAACTTATTTGGAAAACTAGATAAAATAAGATCAATGCAATTAGAGACAGAATTAACAACATTATCTCCTGAATACTTTAGCAATGTTGACTTTTTCACCAAATTTAAAGAATTCCTTACTCAATTTAAAGGTAGTGGCAAGGATAAAAAATATAAATAATGCATCTAGTTCTTTCTAAATTAAATGGTGTATTTCAAATATTCGCAACCACCTTTCTATCTACAAAAGATGTTCTTGGTGCAAGTATCAAAATACCCTCCTTAGAAGAATTTTGTGAGAGACTAACTAGAGAAGAAACAAAACTTGCAAATTATGAGATCTCTTCCTCTTCCTATAAAGCCTTAGTAGCATCCACCTCCACTAAAGAAAAATTCAAAAATAAATAAAGAAGTCCCATAACTTGTACTCACTACAAAAAGAATGGTCATTCTACAAACAAATGCTGGAAAATATTACAACAACTAGAGGCAACTATGAAGGATCAAAATATAGAGAGTAAAAAGTAGATAGGAAAAGCCCTAAATGTTCAAAGGGAAGACCACCAATTCTTCATATAATTACTGGGTCCTATATTCGAGAGTAACTCATCACATGACTACCTCAGATGAGTCATTATCTTCTATTTCCTCAAGTTCAATATGTAGCATAGAATTTGGTGATTGTTCCTTTATCCCAGTCAGAGGAAAGGGTGACGTATCCATTGATGGTGGCTCTATCAATAATGTTCTCTATGTTCCAAACATTGCTATAAATATCCTCTTCGTCTATCATATTTGTACTTCTAGAAAGGGAAAATTTGTTCTCTTCTCTCCAATAGGAGTTGAGATAAGACACTTTCAAGACCCTCACTCTCTTATAGTCAAAGGAGATATTGATCACAAAACTCGTCTATTTCACTTCAAAGGATTCAAAAATCCAAAAGGGGCCCCCTATTTTGTGGCTCATTTTTAGAGTAAGCAATATATTATTCATCTCATCAAATAATTAAATACATAATACTATGTCTATATTATCCTGTAACAAATAGAGCTAATAATACGACTTAGGTAATAGTTACAACTAACAGCTAACATTGTTACAACAATACTAATAGTTGAATAATAATGTAATAACTAACCAAATCTATGCTAACATCCCCCCTTATTACATTATTTGGGTAATTAAATAACTACTAGCTATACTAACATCCCCCATACAATAATATCTGGGTAAAGTATATAACTTCCCCAATACAGTGAAGAAGAATAAGATAAATGAAAGAATGGTGGCTTGTGCTTTGTCTTCAGCTCTGGCTCTGGATCATCGTTCTGGATTTAGCTCTAAGCATACCTTTGGATTTGTACCACTAGGTCTATCTCGGGATCTACCTAGGAATCTACCTTTGGATCATTACCTTTGGATCTGCCTATAGATATGCCTCTGGAAATTTGTCTTTGGGTCTATCTTTAGGTCTATCTATAGGTTATAATCTCTAGGACTGCCACTCGGTATGTCATTAGATTTGCATTGGGGTCTACCATAGGTTTGACATTTTTCGTAGCAGCCATACAAATTGCTTTCATCATGGTCCATTGTGTGTGATCTGTCCATCCACAATCTATATGAACCTTGTTGGCCATTTTCACTTTGTACCAACAATTTAAAGAAGAGTGATTTGTACATCCACATGAAACACAAGGATGTAATCTCCAACACTTAGCTGGAACATGTCCTATTTTTCCACAGTGACTGCAACAATGCTTTTTAGGAGATGAATGATACCATGTTAGAGTAAGCAATGTATTATTCAGCTCATCAAAGGATTAAATACATAATACTATGTCCATATGAGCCCGTAACAAATGGATCTAATAATACGACTTAGGTAGTAGTTACAACCAGTTGCTAACATTGTTACAACAATACTAACAGTTGACTAATAATGTAATAACTAACCAAAGCTACACTAACACTCATGGATATCTTGAAAGCAAAATTTGGCATGCAAGGTTTGGTCATATTAGTTATAACTACCTAAAGAAATTGAACACCCATGAAATGGTAACATGTTTACCTCAAGTCTCTTCTATTGATGGATTATGTCTTGGATGTGCTCTTGGAAAGCAACATCAATATCCTTTCCATCCATGTGATTCTCTAAAATCCTCATCCGCTCTAGAGTTAATCCATAGTGACTTGATGTTTTTCCAAGAGACTTCTTTCAAAGGAGAAAAATATGCTCTAACCTTCATTGATGACTTTTCCAAAAAAAACTTGGGTCTATTTCCTAAAATACAAAAGTGATGTTCTATCCCACTTCAAAATATTCAAAGCCTTAGTTGAAAACAAGGCCTCTTGCAACATCAAGCATATTTGCACAGATAATGGGGGGAATACTGTAGTATTGAGTTCTCAATATTTATATCATATCATGGTATCATTCATCAGCATTATGTATCCCATAATCTACAAAAAAACGGTATTGCATAGAGGAAAAACTAGACATTGAAGAAAATGGTAAACTATATGCTCCATTCAAGAGATCTTCCAAACAATTTTTGGGTAGAAGCTATTAACTATGCAAACTATATTCAAAAAATCACTCCTCATAAAGATCTTGACCATTTAACACTTGAAGAAGCATGGACTGGCTCAAAAATGGATGTCTCCTTCTTCAATATTTTTTGGTGTACAACTTGGGCACACATCCCAAAGAAGAAAAATAAGTCTCTAGATAAGAAAAGCAAAAAGCTCATCTTTGTTGTTTATTGTGAGGAAATGAAAGCATAGAGGCTTCATGATCCCACAACTCATGAGGTCTTTTTTCATAGGAATGTCCAATTTGATGAAACATTCCCTCAGAAAGATCCTCAACCATCATCTTCCTCTATTGAGCCTTCTCCTATAGTATAACCTCAATATAATGAAGAACCAAATTTAGAGATTAATTTAAAGATTTATGATCAAGATGAGGAACCTATAACTCCAACACAAAGTCTTTCTACTCCTTCTACTCCTTCAACTATGCCAAAATGGGCCTGCACCATTTTTAAAGAAGTTACTCCTTACATCCAAAATATTCCATCATCCAGATTAACCAACTCCATAGGCACTGGTCTTGTCTGTTAGTCTATTTTCTATGATCCTCAATCCTTTAAAGAAGCAACTGGTATTAAAGAATGGGATGATGCCATGGAAACTGAATTCACTTTCTTAATAAAAAATGAAACTTGGGATTTAGTTCCCCTACCTAAAGGAGGGAAATTAGTTCATTGTAAATGGATTTACAGAACAAAATATGGGCCTAATGGAGAAATTGACAAACACAAAGATCACCTGGTAGCCAAAGGTTTCTCTCAAATTGAAGGAATTGATAATGTTGAAACCTTTGCACTAGTTTCCAAAATAGATTCTGTTAGACTGGTTCTTGCTCTGGCTACTTTCCAAAAGTGGCTTGTATTTCAAATGGATGTAAAAAGTTCTTTCTACATGGGGACTTAAAGGAAAATATATTCATGGAATAACCTACTAGTTTCACTCAAGACTCCTCTCTTGTTTTTATGCTAAAGAAGTCTCTCTATGGCATCAAACAAGCTCCTAGAGCTTGGTATGAAAAAATGGACTCCTTACTTCTTTCCTCAGGTTTTTCTCATTGTTAGTTTGATAACACAGTCTACATTGGGAAGATGAACAAAAAATCACCATACTTGTTCTATATGTTGATGATCTACTACTCACTGGTAGTGACTTCGCTCACATTCAGACTATAAAAGACTCCCTATCTAGAAAATTTGATATGGTTGATTTGGGTCTAGCTCATTACTTCCTTTGGATCCAAATAAATCAAATGGATGGAGGAATTTCATTGTGTCAACAAAAATTAAAGGTTTAAAATGATAGATTGTAAATCTTCTCCTACACCCTTTTAGTCTTGAGTCAATCTAAGTACTTCCTGCACATCCCTTCTATGTGATGCAACTCTATACCATCAGCGTGTAGGGAATCTATTATACCTTACTCATACTCATCCAGATATCTCATATGTTGTTGGCTTAGTATCCAGATTCTCACATCAACCTCATTTTAGTCACTGGCAAGCAACAAAAAGAATCCTCTGCTACTTGCAAGGAAATACTCACTTTGGGCTCTTAAATGAGGAAACATCCATGGATATCATTGGCTAAATGGATTCATATTAGGCATATTTAGTAGAATACAAATGTTCAACTTATAGATATGTCTTTTGTCTTGGTTCTTCACCAATTGCTTGGTTATGCAAAAAATAACAAGTAGTGGCCTTATCATCTACAAAGGCAGAATACAGGGCAACCATTTTAGCAATTTAGGAAGCTCTTTGGCTTTGTCAGATTCTAAGATAATTTGGTTTTTTCCATGACAAATATATTACTCTTTGGTTTTATAATCAGAGCATAATTCATATTGCACGCAATCCAATTGATCATCAATGCACCAAGCACTTTGAGATGCACATGCACTTCATTCGACAACATATTTAGAATGAGGACATATACTTGGACTATATTCCAACTAAAAATAAAGTTGTAAACATCTTCACCATGTCATTTCCTTATTTGTGTTACATACAGTTGCAAGAGAAACTTGGAGTATTACAACTACATTGAAACAAATTTCTTTTCACCTCTCCTCTTATTATTGTATTCATTGGAGGATGGTTTTTCCCATGTGTTTTTTTATCATATCTCCCTTATATATTATACATGAGTACCTCATCAGGCCATGTTGTCGAGACTCATTTTTTTTGTTATTAAGGACAATCTTCACCATCTGAATACATGCCTCTTTATTTCATAGTAGATGGTTTTTCCCATGTGGTTTTTTCACCATCTCTCATATATATTGTAAATGAGTACCTCATTAGGCCATGTTTCCAGGACTCACATTTTTTTGTATTAAGAGGATAATATTTACAAACCAAAGACATACCTCTTCCTTTTTTCTTTTTTGATAGATGGTTTTTCCCACGGGGTTTTTACCATATCTTTAGAAAAGAAACCATACATGAGTACCTCATCAAGCTCTATTTTAGGGACTCATTTGCACAATACATCCCTAGTATCACTTAAGGGGATGTTAGAATAAGTATTTATTCTCTTAAGTTCTACTAGGATATACTTACTTGCATTTCCACTCCTTCATGAGTTAGGTTAACTCTCAGTTATAGTCTTCATCAAATTTGATGAGTTGTAATCCAATAGCTCTCCATGATCAACTTTTTATTTATACAAAGTTGATCCATGGAATAATGAATCAGTTATACTCTTTATTCATATTTTATGTAATGCTTTGCATGTCTATTTAGGGAAATTCTAACAATTCTACCTTTGTAGAAGATAAATCAATCGCATGTTTCTTCTTACTGTGCCAAGAGGCTGGTCTAGATCCAATATGTAAAATGTATCCAGAAGTTGATTTTTGATCGTCAATGGATTTGACATAGTATAAGTTTGTGTATCCCTGTAAGAAAAAATTTTCATTCTTCTTTACTCCAAACCATATTTTGTACTACCATGGACATAATGAAGAACTCATTTTTCTACTTTCCAATAACTCACCTTAGGATCCTGCATGAACCATGAAAGATAACCCATAGCAAAACTAAGATCTAACCTGGTTTTTATCATATATATGACTCTCAATTTGTTGGTGATAGAGAGAACCATATACCTATGGATAAGTATCATATCATGATAATTGAAGCCCTGGTTCCATTAGAGTTGCTTTTATATTACAATCAATCATACGATATTTTTCAATCAATATCTTGGCATACTTATTTTATGTCACTCTAATATGATTATTTTTTCGAGCCACTTTTAAACAAAGACAATATTAAAGAAGTTCTAGATTTGTCATCTCAAATGATTATTTCAAGTCATCTTTCACTATATATATCATTTTGTTTGAATTACCAGTGATGATCAGATCATCCACATAGAGTACTAAAATCACTATGTTAGAACCATTATTCTTGATATAGAGATTAGCATCTAAAGGACTTATTTTGAATCCATGCTGTAATAGGTGACTATATATTTTGATGTACCAAGCTCGTGGAGCTTATTTTAACCCATACAAGAATTTAACCAACTTGTAAACTTTTTGCTCTTGGTCTTCAACCACAAATCCTTCTAGTTGGATCATGTAAAATTTTTATTGCAAGTCATCATTTAATAAGGTACTTTTGACATCCATATAATGTAACTTCCACTCGAACTGAGTTGCCATAGCACAAAGGATACAGATAGTAGTCATTTTTGTTGTGGGTGCAAAAGTCTCTTCATAATATATGCCTTCTTTCTGAGCATAGTCCTTCACAACAAGATAGACCTTATACTTATCAATAGTTCCATATGCCTTATACTTCACTATGAAAACCCAATCTCATCCTATGGGCTTCTTTCCTTAAGGAAAATAAACTAGCTTCCACGTGTTATTCTTCATGAGAGATGTGTGTTCAACATCCATAACAACCTTCCACTGAGGGTCACTAAGTGCATCTTGACCTGTTGTGGGTTTATTCTCATCCAATGTAGACATATAAATCCTTTCATAATCCATATCTACTTCTCTATCTTCTTATGCATCCCTAGATAATTCATTAAACTGTTGGTAAATCTCGTCAACCTCTGAATTTGATGCCTCTTCTCTCATTTACTGAATCATGCTACAAGTACAAGGTTGATATAGAGTTAGATCTAGAAGTGAAATAAAATTTCAATCTCTCAATGTGCTAGTATACCATTTGGAACCTTGTTCTGTGGAGTTGGAGTCTCTTTCTTGGGCTTCTCTTCATCCAGGTATATAGCTGTAGATGTGTTACATGATGTGAAAAATTCATCAAATACCATGTCTCTACTGGTGTCTATTTTCTTGGTCTTAGGATTTGTCAACCAATATTCCATTGAATGCTCATCATAACCAATAAAAATATACTACAATGTTTTATCATATAACTTATTTCTCTTCTATTTTAAAATTTGCATGAATGCCTTACACCCAAAAACTCTTAGATGATAAATGAAGGTTTTCCTACAACTTCATGCTTTTTATGGAGTCATTACCTATAGAGCTTTTGTGGGTGCTCTATTCAAGAGGTACATTGCTATATTTGTTGCTTCTACCCAATACTACTGCTCAAGATGTGCCCCCTAAAGAATACAGTGAATCATTTCCATGATGGAATAGTTCCTCCTCTTAGAAACCCCATTTTTTTGTGGAGTATATGTTGTTGTCAGATGTCTCTTAATATCATGTGAATTCAAAAATGAAGAAAATGATTTGGAGGTATATTCCTCCCCTCGATCTGAGTAGAGGGTATTTATGGAACATCATGATTCCTCAACACTCTTATTGAATTATTGAAAGTACAAAAATATCTCCAATTACAATTGTAAAAAGAAAACCCACATCTTCTGTGAGTAATCATCAACAAACAATTGAAAATACCTATTTCCACCATAACTATTTGGCATGATATCAGTGTGTACCAACTCCAAAGGTTTCTTAGCTCATGAATATTTTACCTCAAATGGTACTTGGTTTTGCTTCTCTACTAAGTAATCTAAGCAAACTAGAAAAGTGGATGAAAGGTTGGGAAAACCTTCCACCATCTCATATTTACTCAACTCGAGAAAATATCTTGAACTCAGATGCCCATATCTCTTGTGCCAAAGAGAAGTGGTATCCTTTGTGTTTGCTGCCATGGCAACATGAGGCATAAAAATAGCATCTAAGATAAACAATCCATGCTTGTATGAACCTTTTGCTACATGTTTTCCATTTAAAGTGATGAAGCATCACTTCTTGCCATCCTCAACTCTAAAAACAACATTCATGTTTTTATCTAAGATATGAGGGACTAACAACAAATTGTTTGCCAATACAAAATCATAGAGAACTTTCTCAATTTGAAAATATCTCCTTCACCTTGGACTCGGTAGATATTATAATAAAAAATTATCACTAGTTTGCCTTCCTTTGCTTCAAAATTCTCAAACCATGATCTATAACTAGAGATGTGTTTGCTGAAACCAAAATCAATATACCACACATGATTTTTTTGCTGAGAAGATGTGTGGGTCATGAGAACCTTGTGTGCTCTCTTAGATTATGAGTTTGATTCCTCATAAGCAACATATCCCTTGGGTTGCTTATTCTTATTTTGTGGTTTGTATTTCACCTTCCCTTTTTTCTGGTGATCTTGGTCATTGGGTTTTTTATTCTTAAACCAACACCTATTGATGTCATGATTATCCATATCATAGATTTTGTAATATTTATTTTATTTCTTTTGAGGTTGTTTCTCTTTTCCTTTGGATGAAGATCCTACCTTATGAAAGTTACCTTACTTATTTCCCCCTTGTTTTGAGTAAAGTGCATTATCTGGAACTTCATCTCTTTGAAGTTGATTTGCATCCTTAATTTGAAGTAAATTTACCAACTCCATAAAAGTAACTTGTCTACCAGATACTTGTAGAGATATGATCAACACCTTTTAGGAGTCTAGAAAAGCTCTCAAAATAACTAAATTCAAGAGAGTATCTATGACTACTTCTCCCATAACATTTAATTTGACTTTCAATTCTACCACTCTGTATAGGAACAGTTCAACTATCTCACCAAAATTTCATACTAAGGGTATGTAGTTGATATTGAAGGTTAAAATAGTGGATTTATTCTTCCCTTCACAAATTGTAATCAAAGCATCCCATGCATTTTTACCATTTTTTGCATCATAAATATGAGGTTGTACCTCATCTATAGTAGAAAGTAGAATAAACATGAGAGACCTTATGTCCTTCTTAACAAATATCTCTTAATCTATCCCTGGTGAAGTAGGATGTTTTTTAATGTCAATCACAACATCCCATAAATATTCAACCTGAAGGATAGATCTCATATTTTTTTTCCATGGTGCAAAATTAGAACCTTTGAGCAACTATAAATCTGATAGATATTTGTGAACAATGACCATTTTGAAGGTTCCTTATATCACCAAATGGTCCCCCTTTCAATATACTTCAAAGAGTACGTGAAAGAGAATTCACTAAAATTGATGGCACCTACCTCAAAATATTTTCAAAAAAGGATAATGAGTTGGAGAAGTTTAAGCTAAATAATCAAAATGAATTAGGGTATAAAATGGAGTGAATATCAAAATTGGCTTTCCGTATTTCTCCTTGACAATTTATAGAGAACAATATATCAGACGTTGTTGTTGTAGCTATGTTAGGCATTAGATACAGTATCCCAAATCATGACCACATTACATGTAAGTGTGGGCCAAAGGTATCATTTATACCGAACACTATGGTGCAATAAATTGCACAAATAGGTTTAAAATTAAGGGTCTTTTTTTTTATTTATTTTTAAATTTTAACTTATGATTGAAATTCTTAAAAACAAGAAATGAAAGCAATAAAAAATCACAAGTGCCCACAAATTTTAACTTAGGTGTCAGTTTCCATTGAAAATGCACCTATAACAATGTTAGTAATTTTTGTAAAATTTTTGAGAGTTTTGTTTACAAAAAAATATATTCAAATCCATAAATTTCCCCCTCTTGTATTAAAATTTTGCAAGAAGAAAATATTTTTTTGATCCCCCTTTTTGTTGCAAAATAAAAAAGGTGTGAAAATTTATGAGATATCCTTCCAATGTGTAAAATAAATAATGTGCAAGATTGTTTTCTTATCCCTCCATGGAAAAAATGCACTACAGTTCATGTTCTTGATTTTAGGTGCAAAAAAAATTTGTTGTCTTCTTGTTCAAAACAAAAATGTATGCTTTGAAAAATTGTGCTTTGGGCCTCTTTGCAAAATTAAAATGTGTTTTGATTGCAAAAGAAATGAGCAAGGTGTGGAAGCAAATATACCTCTTTGTTTTTATTTTACCCTTCTCATACAAAAATGGAGCTGGTGGGGTTTGAAATCGTACTTGAAACCAAGCGCATTAATAAAGGTTACTCGAACAACTAGGCTACAACCACCAATGAGACCAGACAAGTAATACATGATATTTATCACAGTCCAAAGAGAAAAACTTTTAAAAATATTTTCTTGCTTTGTGGGTGCTTTGCAGGAGATTCGAACCTACGCTTGCCACCAAGAACCTTAACTATGGTCATCCAACCAAGTCTACCATAGGTTTGAATGTAATATGAAAGGCAAGACAATCCTCTGCGTTACTCCATAAACCAAAATAGGTTAAAAACTTAACTCCGTCCTCAATGAGATTAGAAAACATAACCTCATTTGTGTTATTTACCCAAAAAACCAGTCGGGCTATCCATGCTGACAAGATGTGAAGGGAAACACATCCACTTTATGTCCTCTCTCACCTAATGAAGATAAAAAAATATGGTCTTACATTTGGAGAGAGTCAAACCATTATTCTTTCACCGTATAGTACCTTCGCATGAGCCACAAAAGATACGATAATACTTTGGAGGAGGGAAATAAACATCAATGTGCACATAGTAATAGTTAAACCAAATGTCAATGCACCATCACAATCACAATAACAATCACAGTCATGTGTCTCAATCTACGTACTATTGATGATAGATCTGAAATGAGATATCAAAATTTTTGCGAAGGACTGGATATAAGGTCTTCAAATACATTCCAGAGGTGTAGGTATTATCCTATGTTGAGGAATACAACGTACAGGAACCTAACCCACCATTATCTAGATCAATGCAAAAAAATATGTCATTCATCCTTTGATCAATTATCTAATTCCATAAAGCAATTCATAACATTAGTTTGATATTGAGATGATCATGAGAATAAATAATACATTGGTATGTGGTTCAACCATATGCGGTTATCAAGAACCAACTTCCCCAACCACTATCTAACGACCATGTGAATAATTAGATTAAAAATATAATGTAATAATCTAAATGAAGCTCTATAATATGATCTATGCTAACAAAAATAAACATTAAATTTCAATAACAAATCTAATATGAAAGCAATAATATACATCCAAATCATAAAAGAAAGTATAATAAACTTATAAAACAAATAATCTCATAGTTCAAGAGAGTTCAAAGTATTATATTTAGACAAAACTAAATAGAATAAATATGATATGAATGATTATCAATTGAAACATCTATCCTATCTATGGTATTTTAAAGTAATAAATCCTAACCCTCGTGGTCAAGGGATAAATTATCCTTGCATATGGTCTTTGTTAGAATAAAATAAGAATATTCGAGTGACTATGTTGAATTCATAACATGTCCTCTGATTTAAAAAATCTTTCTAGAAAAATATTAAAATATTTGTGAATCTATGCTAGTTTCTAGATTATATATTATTATAGAATATCTTACCATTTGATGAACAACTCATATACATGCTACTATTGTAAAATATATTATCCATGACTATATATTGCTTTGTTATACAAATTCATGTTCTCATTCATAACTAATCTAATATCTTGGTGTATGACTATATATTTTACCTTGAGACATGTTGGAGAAAAGAAACATAAAAAGTAGTTTATATTTTGAATATAAAAGGAAGCTCCACTTGGTATGTAGCATGTATATGAGTTTTTCATATAAATGCTACATACCAATACTAAAAAAAACTTCAAGTGACCATGTAGCATTTGGATGAGCTTGAAATTAAATTAAATTCGGTTATGTGGATGGATATGTTAGAAAACCATATCTTTAATCTTATATTTTCACTACAATTAATGTTGGTCTTGTAACCCTGTCATGCAATTTTTACCTAGAGAAATATTATCGTTGATGGTCCTCATAATTCATTGTATATATTTAAAGAAGTTATTATAATATGTTACCTAAGAGTAACCTAGAAAGTCTTCTATCAAAGATGTAGGTATTATAACCATATAATGCTTTAAATGGATATCTCCATAGAAATATGATATGAGTACCACCTACCAATGGAAATGTCAACCCACTGATATTGCTTATCTTGAGGGAAGAATCTAAAATAAGTATCCAAAAATTTATTCACAATTTTTATTTAAATTTTATGTAAGGATGATCAATATTAAATTCATGTTAATTTGGATATCACTCAATAGAAAGAGCTTCTTCGAAGATTATAAATAATAGTATTTAACATGCCATCTCATTTGAAAAGATAATCCAAGAATAATTAAACACTTCAAATGTTATAAATAAATATTGTAACACATAACAAATGAATATAATTGAAAATGTGATCCATAACTAAAAATATAATCATTTTCCATTGAATTTATAATTACACTCAATGAAGTCCATGGATACCTATTACTATTACCTTTCTACAATTAGTAGTAACAACTAGTCTAGGGACTTGATAGTTTCACCTTTATTTCATCAATATACTTCACATTCTATGATAGATTATTTTAACTTTGTTTTTATTCATTTGTAATCAAATAATTGTATTTAAATATTAAATGTATTTTAAGAAACCATAATTGGCCTATTAAAGGATATGCATACAATACATGGACAATATAAGCATTGACCTTGGAATATTTGGTCGATAAAATTGGATGATTCTTCCGCAAAGTCTCTCTTGACCAATAAAAGTATTTATCTATTGACTTAATGCATTTTATATAGCTAATAAAGTGATAAAGTATAATATCAAAACTCCATTTCTTATGATCCTATGCAATATAAACTAGAATTGTATAATATATTCCATGAAAAAATAGTCAATATTTATATCTCTAATAGGTAGTTGACTACCAAATTTTCTTTGTTATTTTCATACTAAAGAAGAACCACATATAGAATACATGTTTTATATGCTTGATTTAAAGGCAATAAGCTACACATACATGGGGACTCATCACATACCAAACCAGCTATCCATAAGCTTCCAACTATAACAAAACAAAAGTTCTATAAAACACACATAAGTAGGGAAAATGTTTAGGTCATTTTGGTCTAGAATTTGTTGGTTTTTATGAAAGAACAACATGTGAAATAGTTAGTATAAAAAAGCATCTAAATTTTTGTTTTAAATAAATGGTATTTAAAATAAAGTTGATAAAATTTAAGTTATCATATAGCTACTTGCTAAAGTAGGCAATTCCATGTAAGGTGGAAGTGAATCAATATGCTCACATGATTTATTTTTGGAAAGCACACCAAGTATTTTACATGCATGTTTGAAGGAGGTTCACACAAATCGGGAGGTCCATTAATTAGAAAAAAAGCTAAATAGGAGCATTCCCTAGATTATCAGCTAATTAGAAGTTGTTGGATTGATGAAAGGACAATTTCCATGGTCAAACATAGCGTAAAATAATAGATAATCATACCTTTGCTAATCTAGTTATGCAAGATAAGTCCTTTCACATTTATTTTCCAAAAAAAATTGATGGAAAGGACTGATTATATAAACTAATCTCACTGAATTCGTAGTAGGAGAGGTCTATAAAATGGGAGCTTTATTCTTAGTATCCCATGAAAACTTCTTTAGATTAGGTTGTTTACCTTAGCTCATGTTAACCTAGGTAATTTATTTTCCTTTTATTTAGTTATTCCATGTATTTTACCCACCCACTTATGTGTGGATATTTCATTTATCTTATTTAGATATTATGAGATGTTACATATTTATTTCTGAGATATTATGGGGATATTTTTATGTTTGACTATTGCTAGGGGTTATGGGAATATTTTAGGTATTTTTGGAGGGTTGATATTCTTTTTCCCCATAGCGGTTATAGACCTGTTGAGTGGTATTTTCACCCAATTGTGAAAGTACACTCTCCCTTAGGATTTGGGTTCCAAATCCCCTCTTGCAAAGAAGTTAAACAAACAACTTCTCTAAGGTCTCCGCTGGATTAGCATTTGCATATGTGTATTAGTAATCTCAAATAAATATATTCAATTTAAATTGTTGGAACACCTTAGTGATTGCAAGTAACTGTAAACAAGGGGCAATGTTGGTTTATTTTACCATGAAACTTTAGTGATTGTTCATTGAACCAAAATAAAGCAAATGTGAGTTGGCCCTCATATGCCCACGATGTAGTGCCTTAATTCCTTTTATCTTGAGTGTTTTAAAATAGATTTTATCTTGCATTAAATCCAAATATGGCTTCTTATCATGAAGATGAAGATAGCTTTCAATGTGATCGATAAACTATCCCTCTTTGGTGAAATAGGTTTTCACAAAGAGGCAATAATTTATGGCCTTAAATTAAGGGCTTTAAATGTCACTTTAACTTATCCCTCTTAAATGAAATCAAAATTTCATTAAGATGAACCATTAAGTACTTTGAAGAAATGACGTTCATTGTAATACTCAAATTACCCCTCTTTCGTAAAATTAGAATTTTTATGAAGAGAGGGTAATTTTAGGATCAAAAAATGGAAATTTGTGAAATGCCATAAAACATAACTCCTTCAATAAAAATGGAATTTTCATGAAGGGAATGTCATCATAGGCTCATGAATAAAACATGAAACTGAAAAAAATGAAATTCGGTCCAAAATGGAAATTTTCTATTTTCGGAATTTTCAAAATCTGTAATAAAACAGCAACTTCAATGAATTTTTAAAAATACTAAACAACTCAAAAAATAAAATTTCAAAATGCATGTTGGAAGTATAAAATATAACCTACGCAATGGTGAAATTGTTTTTGGATCTTGAGAAAAAATTAATGTTTATTTTAATGCCTGAAATTTTAAAAAATAAAAAATAAAATTTCTGGAAAAATAAAATGCAGAAAAATGAAAATGAAATGCATAAAATGAAACACATGATACATTCAGTTTGATGCTATCCTATTCCAAAAAAACTGAAGATGTGAGGTTTTCATGCATGCAACCTAACCTATTGGACTTGCAAAACAAGCACAATCCGGATAAGCTAAGTGCTGGCTCCTAGGGTTTTAAATGAGGTTTTCAGATTTAAACATTCGCATGAAGCAACCAAGAAACTTGCATAAACTCCATTTACAAGCCTAAAATCTGAAAAGTGAAAAAAATAAACATTTAATCTTGCATGCGGAAAATGACTCCTCCTTTCTTGCCCATTAAAAACAACTTTCTGAAATTTTCTGTATTAAAAATTAGTCATTTTACAATAACAAAATTTTTTGGTTTTCCCAAACCAGTCCATGGAAGAAAAACAGCCCAAAAAGGTCCAGAATAGCACTCTTGCCTTCAAATCTGCAACTCTACTTGCAGCAATTTCCAACCCATGTTTCATTTCTGAATCCTCCATTTGAAATGGCGAAAAACCCTTCATTTCACCTTCAATGTTGTCTTTTCGGGTGCTTCTCCATGGCTTTTTGTTTTCCCTTCTTGTTTTACTATGTTTTGTTTGTTTTCTCAAGGACTTTTCGTTTGCATCCTTTCGTTTGACTCGAAGCCCTCCTTTCACCTTCCTTTTGGTTTTGTCTTATTTCCTGCGCCTTTATAACGTCTCTTTTCCTTTATTAGAAAGCAAGTTATCCTTTTATAATAAAACCAAAGACTTTTCCTTTATTAGAAGGTGAGTTATCCTTTTATAATATTTTATTAAGGCCACATATCATGAATGTGGTTCCAACCTATGCATAGTGCATGATATGGTTTATTTACCTTTTATTTAGATTAAACTTGCTAATAGGTTATATTCTTAGAAATGGCTTAGGCATTATTTAATCCAATGGTAGCTATACGTTCCTACATTAATGTCATAAAATCACAATCCATTACCTTCATTCATTCTCAACAATAATGAATTGCTTTCTGGCATAGGTTACTCTTCATCTCAACAGTCGTTACCAACATGAATATTTGTTCTATCTATCACTACATTAAAACCGTCATCAACTTTGATTATCAACATTGAAATCACTTCAGACACACTCTTTTATCGAGAAACCCTCTTCGTTGTTCGGTGATTCGTCCAGCTGTGTGTACACCCGATGAATTCATCGACGTATATGGTTGGGCCATTTTCCACTGCTTACTCGGCACTCCCGATTTCGTTGTTTGGTTCTTATCCACTGTATGGGTCCACATCAACCCCTACTTACTGTATATGGTGAATGTTTTCCCTCCTGCTTTAAAAACTGTCATTGTTGTTTGTCATGTATACCTCTCAATATGCCACACTATCTTTTATCAACCCATGACCCTATGTTCTCTTCAGCTACCACATCATTTGACCTAAACCTGCATGTGTGGAACATAATAGCGACATTTATCCGGCTGTTACCCTACATATCACTGTCAAACCATTGCAGCGTTATGCCTACTACACTCTAACCTTATATATAGGATTCAAAATTTTGCTGACCCAATGTCGAACTTGTCGTTGTATATTCATTCAATTCACCATGACGGTATTCTACTATACACACTATAAAAAAAATGTTAACGTCCGAGTCATTCTGTCGTCGCTCAATTAGCTTCTAGTCATTGTTTTTTGTTTACTATGCAGTCCATCAAAAATGTTCTCGTTCCACATGTTCACATGTTCTTGGGTCTATGCTGCCGCTTGGAGGCCCTCATGGCGATTAACCTGTGACCATCCACGTATCTTTGCCTTGTTGTCTTCTGCCATTCGTGAGTGTTCCACGGTGTGTCCACATGTCTATCGCATCACTTTGGTGTTCGCGTCTCATCCCTCGATAAACCTAGTTTGTCTTGTGGCACTGTGTTTAGTGAATGGCGTATGGGCATTATTGCTTGGTGGGAGTGTAATATAAGAACAAAACCCAAAATTAGCATATGGTCATTATCCCCTCTATTCGTGGTGGCCACATCGTAGCATCCATCTCGATGTGGGTGTTCTCTAACGCAGTCGTCCTTCCTCTTTCGGCAATCCCATTACCTGCACTAAGACACAAAAGGGCTTTAGTCTTATGAATAGAATAAATTACAAAGCCCTAATATTTGAAATGAATACAATCCTTTTATTTTGCAATTTTTTTATTTGGTTATTGTGAGAAACCTTTATGACCATGTACACGGTTAAGCAATATCATCCCAACCATGACACCTCCTAAAGTTGGGAGTTATCATCATTAATATGAAATTTAACACAAAACCACCACACACCATTTTTTAAACTATTATTATATACAAAATATATATAATAATAATGTATATTTTTTGGTATACAAATGAAAGAAAACCCAAAAAATAACCACAAAAACACTAACAACAAAATCGATGAAAAACTTGTCGACACAACAATGATGATAAAAATCATCAACCACAAGATGACAACAAAAGAAACGTCGACAATAAAACATTGTCGACAAGAAAATATCATCGACAAGAAAAAGTCGTCAACAATAAAATATCATCGACAAGAAAAAGTTACCGACAAAAACTAAAGATAAATGCAAATTCAAAACAAAGCAAGCATTAGACACTCGAAACCAACATGCAAACACCCAAATACCAAAAATAAAAAGGTGGGTCCCCAATTTTGGGGTACGTTGTGGAGCAACCACAACAAATGGCGACTCTACTGGAAAATGCTCCTGAGCATTTCGGTGAGAACCCAACCTGAAAACCTTCAAAACTCAAACACAAGCGTCAGAAAATATCCAAAGAATGTAAATAGACAAGAAACATGAACCATAGAAATCATTCAGCATCAACTCAATGTGCGTAGTGTGCTTCATTCCCTATCGTTTGAAACTCGTTCAACTTTCCATTGTCAGTTTTACCTGAATGCATATGCGAGATTATGAATGATTTGTTCAGGATTTAATGTATGGAAAATATGCTAGAGATATAACAACCTGCTTTGCAAAGGTTCAAACTTTCTAGTATCATGAACAAGCATATTAAAACTGTCAAACCCTCTTAGGATCAAATATGTGTATACTGAATTAATTTACTAGATCCCAAAGTTGGTTTTGTGTCATTACCATCTTGAACCCATGTGCAAGTGTAAGTGAAATCAGAGCTTTGGGGAATAGGATTCCCAACCTAAGCAATATGGGAATTTAACCCTATCCTTACTACTCTAATCTGGAGTTCATTACCTCATCTTGAACAAAATGATTTAACCTATTATGGATGAAACTATCAGGCTAGCCTGTCCGTTTGAGCAGTCAGTGGTCTTGCTTTTAGACAAGACATGTTGCCACACATGAGCATACTCCACTGCCAGTCAGGCATCTATAGCCCCGGTGGAGATTAACCCCATAATCCAAGATTTGGCTTTACTTTTGATTTCTTGAACCTTGGGGATGACTACCCATCCTTGCAAGGGACATGTAGTACGATCCTCCCAATCCAATGAAATGAAAGTAGAATGAAAAATATTTACTTTGGAATTTCAAGCTCTTGAGTGTAGATCACGCTTTTAATTTCTTAAAGCGTGATGGAGGCACAATAGAAGCTTTGGGGAATCGGATTCTCAACCTAAGTGAGATGAGAATTAGACCCTATCCTTACTACTCCATGAAGGTCAAATCAGAGATTTGGGGAGTTGGATCCTCAACCTAAGTTTGATGGGGATTTAACCCTATCCTTACTACTCTGATTTTAGGCTTTAAGCACTATGGGAGTGGTAAAAACCACTATTTTAAGGATTATGTTGCATGATAGGATAGACACGAAATACTCCTTTCGCCTCACCTTTTCTTCCAAGTATGGTTTTGACCATTTTGCTCAAGATCCTCTTTAATATGTGTAGAACGTGTTTGGTTCAAGATAGTTCGGGCATCAGTTCCCAACCTTAGGATCCTTTTAATATATGTTATGTAATAACCCTAAGAGGATTCGACACCTTTTCAATGATTGTACTTGAAATGTAGATGCAACTGAGATGAAATGTATATGCAATGTGGAATGTAACATGAGATATGTATGAATGCATTGCTCTTTTTGAAATGCGGATGGAGTATACCACCTACTTTGCCATAATTGGTAAAACTGACAACTTCATGCATCACAAGTTCCAAACGATATTCTTTAATGTGTTTGCGATACTCATGGAGCTTTCTGCAATACAATTCCGATGTTTCATATTCTCTTAGTCTTAGTCAACATTCATAAGGACATAAGTTGACATCTCGCTTTTTTCTTTTATTTTTTTTTTTTTTCAAGACAAACCAAAAGTGTCCAAAGGACCAACACACAAAACTTAAAACCAAAATGAAATCCAATCCAAAACCAAAACACGAAAACCAAAAGTATTTACAAATCTACAATATAATACACATCTCACATGACTTAAGGGCTAAAATAATGCTTTAGAACTTGCCCATTAACCGGTAACATCAAATATTTCCCATCCAAAGTTCTTAGTCTGAAAGTATTTTCCCCTAGGATTTCGGAAATTTGATAAGGGCCTAACCAAAGACAATCAAACTTTTTGTGATCCCCTTTCTCCTCATGTTTTTTATCCCACAATAAAACCAAGTCAGAAATCCTAAAAGACTTAATTTTGGCTCTTTTATCAAACCATATTTTAACCACATCTTGATGTTTTCTCATGTGGAGCATGGCTTCTTCTCTTTTTTCATCAAGGTGCAATAGATGACTTAATCTAGCCTCAATGTGATTATCAGTTCCGAGGTATTCTTGTGTGAAACGAAGGGTTTGAAGCTTCAAATTTGTAGGAAAAATTGGATCTTGCCCATAAAATAGATGATAAGGTGTATTCCCTATTGATTCTTTTTCTCTAGTCCTATCTGCCCAAAGAGAAAATTTCAATTGGTTGTGCCAATCTCGAGGATTTTTTTCCAATAACTTCTTAATGATGGTTAACAAATTTTTATTTGAAGATTCTGCCAAACCATTGCCTTGAGGGTAATAGTTAGATGAAAACTTTAAACTCACCTTATTATCATATGCCCAATTTGCAAATTGAGTGGAAACAAAAGCCTTACCATTATCACTTACAATAGAATCGGGCATTCCAAACCTTGTTACGATGTGATCTTCGAGGAACTTTATTACCACATCCGTAGTGGAATGCTTCGTAGGAATTGCTTCTGCCCACCTAGTGCAATAATCTGTAGCTGTGAGTATGAATTTATGGGAATCTAAATAATTTGGGTTAATAACCCCAATGAAGTCTAATCCCCATTGTGCAAATGGTCTCATCTCAACTACAGGTTGCAATGGCATAGCTGCATTCCTTTCTCTATTGGTAGCCACTTGACAAATATGGCAAGATCGCACGTGTGCATGTGCATCTTTAAAAATGTGGGGCCAATAATATCCCGCTCTTAATATTTGATGTGCTGTTGAATTTTTCGAACCATGGCCAGTTCCGTATTTACCATGAAACTCTTGCAAAACATTGGTAGCTTCTTCTTGATTTAAGCATCGTAGGTAAATTCCCTCATGATTTTTCCTGTAAAGAGCACCAGACCTAATAATATAATTGGCAGTTTTAAGTCTCAAGGCTCTTCTTTGAGTGGAATTAAGATGTGATGGACACTTACCATTTAACAAAAAATACACAATATCAACATACCAATCATCTTTGGAAATGTGCTCTACATTTGAATATTGGCACGTGATTTGGGGATTGTTCTCAGCAATTGTTTTCACAAGTCCTTGTCCACGAACTAGTTTCATGGGTTGAATTTCAAGATCAAATTCTTGAATGGTAGAAATCCATTTACCTCTTCTCTCACCTAGCTCGTTTTGCACAAACATGGTTTTGACATCAGGGTCAGGCACGATGGCAAAGACCCTACTATGCACAATGTAATGTCTGAATTTTTTTACTGTTTTGAAAAGTGCATACATTTGCTTATCGAGAATGGAATACCTCAATTGAGCATCCTTCAAAGGAGCACTTAGAAAAGCTATGGGATTTTCTGTGTTATCTTCACCTTTCTGAGTCAAGACACTCGCAAAAGAGTGTTCAGATGCAAAAGCATAAATAAAGAAAGGCTTAGAATAATCTGGACTTATAAGGACAGGGGCTCTAGAAATAGCATCCTTGATGCTTTGAAAGGCAACCCTACTTTCTTCATTCCATCTGACATTCACATCCTTTTTAAGCATCTCATTCAGTGGTTTAGCTATCTTGGCAAAGCCAGAAATAAACTTCCTCACAAAATTGATTTTCCCAAAGAAAGATCTCAATTCCTTTTTGCTACCTGGGAGAGGCAGGTTTTGGATAGCTTCTATCCTTTCCGGATCAATGGAGATACCTTCTTTTGAAATGATATGGCCAAGAAATCTTCCTTCTGTCACTCCAAAGATGCATTTTTTTGGATTTAAAGAAATTTCGTGTTCTCTACACCTTTGGAGAACTTTCCTCAAATCTTTCACATGGTCTTCTCTTTCCTTTGAAAACACAGGAATGTCATCCACATACACAATGATACATTTACCTATGAGCCCTTTAAACGCATAATCCATGGCACGTTGAAATGTTGCGCCTGCATTTAATAATCCGAAAGGCATTCTTCTATAGGCAAATGTTCCCCATTTGGTTGTGAAGGCCGTCTTCATCCTATCATTGGGATGAATAAGAATCTGATTGTATCCAGAATACCCATCGAGAAAAGACATCATTTCAGACCCATTCACCGTTTGCAAGATTTCATCAATTGATGGCAGTGGGTAATTATCCTTTTGTGAGGCTTTGTTGAGATTTCTAAAATCTATGCATAGCCTTATCTCTCCATTCTTCTTTCTCACCGAAACAAGATTAGCGACCCAAGTTGAGTGCCTAATGAGAAATATTATCTTTGCGTCCAACAATCGCTTGACCTCTTTCTCTATCAAGGGCTCAAGTAATGGGTTAACAGGTCGTTGTCTTTGTCTGAAGGGTTTGGAATCCGGTTTTAAAGGGATGGTGTGCATAATAACATTTTGATCATACGTTTTCAACTCATTGTAATTCCAAGCAATGCAATCCATGTAATACTTTAATGCACGTATTATATTTTCTCTCTCATAAGTTGTACATGCCTTTGCAATGTACACTTCATGCGGATTATCTACACTCCCTATATTGATCAGGTCACAAGCATCTTTAGGAAGTGGAACCCTTTTTCCTTTTCTAGCTTTATATCCCATATCAAACATCTTCTCCAATGAAACAATGTTCTTAGGTATCTTGTTGGATTGAAATGTAGCTTCGCTTTCTTCTTCTATTTCTTCTTGCCACCTTTGATCTTCATCAATCACTTGGTCCTCAAAAATACCCGAATTGGTGATAAATTTGAAAATGTGTCTATCATTCTCAAAAACTTGCAAGTTTTTGACGTTATCAGTATCGATGGGCAAGGGACTAACTCAATGGAAAACTTCTTGCATTTTTTTATGTCAACCGGATTTAGCATGCCTGCAACGACTGCAAGAGAATCAGCTATACGATTTCCTTTCCTAGAAATAAGGGATATATTAAAAGCATCAAATTCCTCAATGAGGTCCCTCACCCTAGTTCTATAAAGGCTCAATCTCTTGTCGCGGCAAGTATATTGTCCTTTAACTTGTTTGACCACCAACTCCAAATCTCCCAATACTTTCAAACACTTAACCTTCTTGCTCAAAGCCAATTGTAATCCAAAGATAAGGGCTTCATATTCTACCACGTTGTTAGTGCAAGAAAATTGCAATCTATAGGCAGAAAACAATGGTTTACTTCCTGGACAAGTGAGTTCAACTCCAACTCCTGCCCCTTGTTTTGACTTAGATCCATCAAACTTGAGTAACCACACGAGATTATCTTCTTCAAAAGAGCTACAAGAAAATGTTTCTTTTTGAGGTTCTTCAGTAGCTCTTTCAACATCAAAAGCATAGACTCCTAACTCAGGTTCAGAAAATTGAACTTCATTTGGCTTGTTGAATTCTGTGATGATTTCCTTAAGCCTTGGCTCATTTTCCACTCTAATTTGATTAGCAATTCCCTTCCAGGGTAGCCACATGTGTGAGAAATCAGTGGAGAAATAACCATTCAAACTTCTCATCCAATCCCTAGCAAGTAGCATTCCATATTGACTTGGGATATTGACAACCAAAATATCAACCACCTGTTGGACCCTAGGTTCAGAATTGAGTTGGATCTTAACATCGTAGAGGGTCCCTACCACGTTTACCTCGGACCGATCCAATTGCAAAACCTTGCATTTAGAATAAATAGGCTCTAGGCCTAGCATTTGACAAATTTTTGAAGGCATGAGGTTACTTGTGGCACCTGTGTCCACCAAAAAATTGTGCAAATTTTTTCCAGCAATCCTCATAGTCAATAAAAAATGAGGGACATCTCGTCTTTCCTTTCGTAAAACCATGTGAGATTCAACTTCCTTTCCTTCTTGTATTTGACTAGGTGAGTCCAAAGCCTTTATCAATGCTTCCTTTTGGCCAGGAAACCTAGCCGCCTCTAAAAATGAAAGGCTAGACTTGGACTTCCTTAAATCCTCCACTATGTCATAAGTTGACTTCTCAAGCTTCAACGTTTTTTGCATGGCCTTAGATGTTTCTCTTCCAGATGGAGGAGGGGGATTATTATCAGCCTTAGTATCAGGAGGAAGGATAGAGTTGTTTGGTGGAGTTGAGGATGTTTTAGGGGTTTTGGACTTACTCCTCAAATGGTATCCATGGTTCCCCTTTCTAAATTCTCTAAAAGCTTGCACTTCTTGTTCCAAGATTTCATCCTCTTCTTCCTCATTCTCACTTTCTTGACGATATAGAGTTTCCACCACCAAAATGTTGTCATCTCCTTGTTGATGTTGGGGTGGACCCTCATTTGGCACAAGTTCCAAATCATCCACTTGAGCTTGGAGACAATGGGTATACCTAGCGATTTTGGGACAATTCCTTTCATTATGCTCCTTTGTATTATGCAATCTACACCCTTTTTCCCATGCAAAATCAGAAATATTAAGAATGGAACTAGAGTGACTTGGTCCTGTAGAAGTATCTATATGATTAGCAATAGGGGAAGGCACACCCCCATTGTTTGGCTTTGTATTCCACTTTCTCCCTCTATTGTTGAAATTTTGATTTGGGTGAGGGGCATGGGATTCATACTTCTATTTTTGAACCAAATCATTACTCAATTTTTGGACCATCTTTTTGAGCTCTTCAACCTCTGAATAAATCTCTTTTGGTTGAGCTATGTTATTGCTAGTTCCAATAGGGTTTGCATAATTGGTGAGATCTTGACTTAACATTTGAGTTGGATTTTGAGCAACTTGATTTGCATAGGGATTCACACTTTGAATTGGAATTGGATTGGGGAAAGGAACTATAGCCTGAGAATTAACCGGACTAGTTCCTTGCATAGTCTGTTGACTATTTTGCAAAAATGAAGGAATGGGGGGAATGGATGTGATTGGTTGAATTGGAATGGGTGTGTAAGCGGGTGTTGATGAATATGGTTGTTGATAAGGCAAAGCATTCATGCCTGGCATTTGTGGTGCCATGATCTGATTCATCATAGGAGCTTGACCATATGGACCATATTGTCCTACCATAGGCATCTGGGGAAACCCATAACCCTGTGGTGTCATTTGTTGTTCAATGGTCATAGCTTCATTGTAGGCTAGAGCAAGCGTGGTAACTTGAGGATTTCACCTTGCAAACATTGCCATCATAGGATCCAATGCCCCAAAATATATTTGCAAAGCTACTACGGGATCAATGGCAAAATGTCGAATTGCTCTATTATAGCACTTCTAAAATCTCTAGTTAAAAGTTTGAATTGGCTCACCCTGGCCTCTTTTGCATGTAATGAACTGATTATAGATGATTGTGGGATCTAATGGTGACCTGAATTGGTTGACAAAAGCATTCTCCATTTGCGTCCATGACGTAATGGAACCAGTAGGTAAGCAAATATACCATTCGTAGGCCACTTGGTCTAGGCTCATGGGGAAGAGTCTACAAGCCACATCTTCATGTTGAACTTGCAATCTTATCAAAACATCCCTATAGGCCTAAATATGTTCTTCTGTGGTCCTTGGGCCATCCAGTTTGTATTTGGGAAAAAATCTCTCTATATTCTTAGGGATATCATGAATATCCCCTACGATATTCAAAGGAATGTTATGGGCTCCGTACCAAGGAGCTAGTGGAGGTTGGGCCATTTGATTCAAAATCGATGATGATAACCCTACAAGAACCATGGAAATGGTACTGATAATTGGTACACTAGTGGCAATTGACACCACCGATGCAAGTCCGCTAGATGCACCTAAAATAAAAGGATCTTCTGTAACAAGGGTATCCGGTGGGATCACAATTTGTTGGGTTTTATTCCTTGGATTCCTATGAGTGGGTGGGAGGCTTTGGAAGATGGTTTCCTCGGTTTTTTTGGACCTAGTTGCAATGCGATGTGGTGGGTCCAGCTTGTAAATGAAACTACCCTATGAAACCTGACAAAACCCTCAACACCTCAAAGAAAACCTACGACACAAAGAAAATCCTGCAATTGTAGCCATTAATGAAACTCAAAGAATAACTTCAAAACCAATTTGTTAGTCATGAATAAAAAGAAGGAACCATGACAAAGCAATATTCTAAAAATGTAAATTAGTTTCTGATTCACCAGATCGCATATGCGCAAGTGAAGAGCATACTCCTAGTGTTGTAGGCTTTCTAATTCACAAGATCGCATTACACGCAAGTGAAGAGCATAATACCGACAACAAATACATTTTAGACAAAATAATTCCTTACAAATAAGTATGAAATGACTAGAAAATATCAAACATGTAACGTATGAATAATCATGTTAGCATCAACCAAGAGATGTATCCATTAAAATCAAATGAAAGTAATTGCATGGAGACAACCTCGTTAGTCAAGACCAAAATTTTTCAAAATCAAATCAAAACACATTATTCCTGTATGAACAATAAAAAGCGTTAGAACAATGCATAGCAATTCATGTCCTCCTTTTAACACTACAAGGTTGTATTGTTAAAAGAGGGCTAAAGATAATAATCAATAGGGCATGAAATATTCAAAATTTAAATCCCTATAGCATTTAAATCACACTAAAATAAACCAATTCAGCCCTCCTTCTAGCGCCAAATCTTGTTGAGTGGTATTTTCACCCAATTGTGAAAGTACACTCTCCCTTAGGATTTGGGTTCCAAATCCCCTCTTGCAAAGAAGTTAAACAAACAACTTCTCCAAGGTCTCCGCTAGATTAGCATTTGCATATGTGTATTAGTAATCTCAAATAAAGATATTCAATTTAAATGCTTGGAACACCTTAGTGATTGCAAGTAACTGTAAACAAGGGGCAATGTTGGTTTATTTTACCATGAAACTTTAGTGATTGTTCATTGAACCAAAATAAAGCAAATGTGAGTTGGCCCTCATATGACCACGATGTAGTGCCTTAATTCCTTTTATCTTGAGGGTTTTAAAATAGATTTTATCTTGCATTAAATCCAAATATGGCTTCTTATCATGAAGATGAAGATAGCTTTCAATGTGATCGATAAACTATCCCTCTTTGGTGAAATAGGTTTTCACAAAGAGGCAATAATTTATGGCCTTAAATTAAGGGCTTTAAATGTCACTTTCACTTCCTCTTTTTTAAAAAAAATTTTTTTTTTTATAAAAATAAATATTTGTTTTTATAAAAGAATTTTCATTTTTATTTTAAAATTTCCCCCCTTTTGTTAATTTTATTTTTTTTGGAGAGAGGGTAATTTTAGGCTCAAAAAATGGAAATTTGTGAAATGCCATAAAACATAACTCCTTCAATGAAATTGGAATTTTCATGAACGGAATGTCATCATAGGCTCATGAATAAAACATGAAACTAAAAAAAATGAAATTCGGTCCAAAATGGAAATTTTCTATTTTCGAAATTTTCAAAATCTGTAATAAAACAACTTCAATGAATTTTTAAAAATACTAAACAACTCCGAAAATAAAATTTCAAAGTGCGTATTGGAAGTATAAAATATAACCTACGCAATGGTGAAATTTTTTTTGGATTTTGAAAATTTTTAATGTTTATTTTAATGCCTGAAAATTTAAAAATAAAATTAAAATTTCTGGAAAAATAAAATGCAGAAAAATGAAAATGAAATGCAGAAAATGAAACACATGATACATTCAGTTTGATGCTATCCTATTCTGGAAAAACCGAAGATGTGAGGTTTTCATGCATGCAACCTAACCTATTGGACTTGCAAAACAAGCACAATCCGGATAAGCTAAGTGCTGGCTCCTAGGGTTTTAAATGAGGTTTTCAGATTTAAACATTCGCATGAAGCAACCAAGAAAATTGCATAAACTCCATTTACAAGCCTAAAATCTGAAAAGGGAAAAAAATAAACATTTAATATTACATTCAAAAAATGAGTCCTCCTTTCTTCCCCATAAAATGCAACTTTCTAAAATTTTATGTATTAAAAATTAGTAATTTTACAATAACAGAAATTTATGGTTTTCCCAAACCAGTTCATAGAAGAAAAACAGCCCAAACAGGTCCAGAATAGCACTCTTGCCTTCAAATCTGCAACATTGCTTGTAGCAATTTCCAACCCATGTTTCCTTTCTGAATCCTCCATTTTAAATGGCAAAAAACCCTTCATTTCACCTTGAATGCTATATTTTTGGGTGGTTCTCCATGGCTTTTTGTTTTCCCTTCTTGTTTTACTGTGTTTTATTTATTTTCTCAAGGACTTTCATTTACATCCTTTCGTTTGACTCAAAGCCCTCCTTTCACCTTCCTTTTTTTTTTGTCTTATTTCCTGTGCCTTTATAACGTCTCTTTTCCTTTATTAGAAAGCAAGTTATCCATTTATAATAAAACCAAAGACTTTTCCTTTATTAGAAGGTGAGTTATCCTTTTATAATCTTTTATTAAGGCCACATATCATGAATGTGGTTCCAACCTATGCATAGTGCATGATATGGCTTATTTACCTTTTATTTAGATTAAACTTGCTAATAGGTTATATTCTTAAAAATGGCTTAGGAATTATTCAATCCAACGATAGTTGTACGTTCTTGCATTAATGTCATAAAATCACAATTCGTTACCTTCATTCATTCTCAACAATAATGAATTGCTTTCTGGCATAGGTTACTCTTCATCTCAATAGTCGTTACCAACGTGAAGATTTGTTCTGTCTATCATTGTGTTAAAATCGTCACCAACTCCGATTGTCGCCATTGAAATCACTTCAGGCACACTCTTTTACAGGGAAACCCTCTTCTTTTTCCGGTGATTCATCCAACTATGTATACACCTGATGAATTCGTCGACATATATGGTTGGGCCATTTTCCACAGCTTACTCGACACTCCCAATTTTGTTGTTTGGTTCTTATCCACTGTATGGGTCCACATCAACCCCTACTAATTGTATGTAATGAATGTTTTCCCTCCTGCTTTAAAAACTGTGTCGTTGTTGTTTTTATTGTATACCTCTCGATATGCCACACTATCTTTTATCAACCCATGACCCTGTGTTCTCTTTAGTTGCCACATCATTTGACCTAAACCTGCATGTGTGGAACATAATAGCGACATTTATCCTGTTGTTACCCTGCATATCACTGTCAGACCATTGCAGCGTTATGCCTACTATACTCTAACCTTATCTGTAGGATTCCAAATTTTGTTGACCCGATGTCGAACTTGTCACTGTATATTCATTCAATTCACCATGACGATATTCTACTGTATGCACTGTAAAAAAAATGTTAACGTCTGAGTCATTCTGTCATCGCTCAATTAGCTTCTGGTCATTGTTTTTTGTTTACTATGCGGTCCATCAAAAATATTCCTGTTCCACATGTTCACATGTTCTCGGGTCTATGCTACCGCTTGGAGGCCCTCATGGCGATTAACCTATGACCATCCACGCATCTTTGCCTTGTTTTCTTCTACCATTCACAAGTTTTCCACAGTGTGTCCACATGTCTATCGTGTCGCTTTGGTGTTCGCATCTCATCCCTCAATAAACCCAGTTTGTCTTGTTGCACTGTGTTTAGTGAATGGCGTATGGGCATTATTGCTTGGTGGGAGTGTAATATAAGAACAAAACCCAAAATTAGCATATGGTCATTATCCCCTCTGTTCATGGTGGACATATCGTAGCATCCATCTCGACGTGGGTGTTCTCTAACATAGCCGCCCTTCCTATTTCGACAATCCCATTACCTGCACTAAGACACAAAAGGGCTTTAGTCTTATGAATAGAATAAATTACAAAGCCCTAATATTTGAAATGAATACAAGCCTTTTATTTTGCAATTTTTTTTATTTGGTTATTGTGAGAAACCTTTATGACCATGTACATGGTTAAGAAATATCATCCCAACCATGACACCTCCTAAAGTTGGGAGTTATCATCATTAATATGAAATTTAATACAAAACCACCACACACCATTTTTTAAACTATTATTATATACAAAATATATATAATAATAATGTATATTTTTTGGTATACAAATGAAAGAAAACCCAAAACATAACCACAAAAACACTAACAACAAAATCTATGAAAAACTTGTCGACACAACAATGATGATAAAAATCGTCAACCACAAGATGTCAACAAAAGAAACGTCGACAATAAAACATTATCGACAATAAAATATCATCGACAAGAAAAAGCTGTCAACAATAAAATATCATCGACAAGAAAAATTTATCGACAAAAACTAAAGATAAATGTAAATTCAAAACAAAGCAAGCATTAGACACTCGAAACCAACATGCAAACACCCAAATACCAAAAATAAAAATGTGGGTCCCTAATTTTGGGGTACGTTGTGGAGCAGCCAGAACAAGACCTATGGACCATATCACTTATGCCTTTTGTACGGTGGATAATTTTCCTTAGCTTGATCCTACCACTATGGTTGATCATCCTTGCCTATATAAACAAGGCACTTTCATTGTACTCAAAGAAGAGGAAGTTCATTATTCATGTATAATATATGATATTGTTGTTCATTGTTTTACATATCCATTTGTAAGATTATGTTATCAATTTGCTTTCAAATTCTTGTTTTGTTTGAATGTGGTGTTCTGTTAACACTTGAGATCCTTGCAACTTGGAATGATCTGATTATTATTTCTTTCATGGAATCAGATCAATAAGTGTTGCAGTCATCCATTTGTGAGTGTTGTGCAATTGTTTCTCTTGTATGTTCGAAGAATGGTGTGGAAACTTCTATTTTTATGATCGGGTTCTTGGTGGAGTTTTTTGACCATTTTGTGTCTCTCCTTCTATTTTTATATCATCATCAGCCTCCTAAAATCTCTTATGCACATACTATAACAACCTCATTCCCTTGGATCTGTCCAAATAATTTTTGCTTGAGCATTTTCTTTTTTGGCAAGGTCGCCAACCCAGCCCATTTTTTATATTTTGCATGTGTATCCTGATAGAAATAGAATTTTTCCATGAAGATATTTGGAGGTCTGTAGATGTATTAATATGAGTTGTACCCAAAATTTCAGCTCATTTGGATAATTATTCTGCAAGATATATCAATTGTACAAAAACCTACACTTTTTTAGTAATCTGCATATATCTTCATCAAAGCTTAAAAGGTTTTGTATATTTATTTACATATTGTGTAAAATTAGATTATAGACATTCTCATAAAATTTTTGAGTATTTGGAGTTGTATTCGGACTGTTACTGTAATTTTACTATTTTAGTAAACTCATCCTTTTAGGAGAAATATTGGGAGTTGCTCAACGAAATTGTTTCCAGGATTGTAAAATCATTTTTTTGATATTGCTATAAAATTTTAGATTTTGTGGATCTATATTTATACATTTACAATGATTGTATAACTACATTCTCAATATTACATTATGAAAAAGGGTTTTGCACTTGAACCAGTATATGGACTATTGTTATAAAGTCCCATCTTCCTTCATTTTTTGTTTGTCCACTTAGTTTGGAACTTTATGATCAGCTTACTTGGTGTTCAGTATTGGTGGAGCCTACGCATTGTTGTGCTTGAGGAGCCCTTTATCTTTGAATTCCCTTGCTTTGTTGTGGTGCATCCTCTTGTGCCAATCTTCCTCATTGAGGCACTTAGTTTGAAGGAGGGTATTATTTTAATAATTTCTTTAGAGAATTTTTAGAGTTCAGAGACTTCATTTGTGCATTGATGTGATTTTGTGGTATTTTGAACCATCTTGTGATATCACACTAGACCTCTCACATTATAATGACAATTTATTTGGGGGGGGGATCTTCTACTTTTTAGGACATCTTAATTTTTTTTTTTTTTAAACTTAGCATAGAGGAAAATACTGAAACTTTTGAAGCATGGCATGTTACATCCTTACATACAAATGACTTCTTGGATGGTGTTACCTCTCTCTTCATTGAGAATCACACATGTGATTTGCTTAACATGTATGAGGAGCTCACTCATTTATTTTATGATGATATATACATTGTATCTCCTCCATGTACTTCTCCCTTTGTGGACTATTTTTTGGTGTGCCTTCCATTGAGTGAGCCACCTTGTCCACCATTTTCTTCTCCTATTTCTTTCACATTGGATGATGTACTCCTATTGGATTTGGATACAATTTTATCTTTAGTTGGACTCTCACTTGGAGATCTTGAAGACCATGTTGATTCTTTTGAGGCTTCTAAGTCTCCAATTCTTTCTCTTACTGCTTCAGTAGGCTCATCATCACTTATGCAACAAGACATTGGTGATTCTTCCTTGATGGATGCTCTTAAAACATATCTTCCACTTTTACACACTCATGGTTTTGTGCATATTGATATTTTGGATGTTTATTGGGACTATATTCTACCCTATTTTGGTGTTGGTTTGGGCTTCTACATTCTTGGAGATTCATTTCATAATTCATTGGTGACATCTTCTTAACTTCAACTCATTTTGAAGTATTCTACGCCATCATTCTACATTTTATTCCCATCTTCTCACATGCACTTGGAGTGGGAAGACATTCAACAAATTCTTCATTGCTACTTTCTTCCTCGTGGGAGACACATTGTTCATCGTAGAGGCATCCACTTCTTCATAGGACTTCTTCATGGAGCTCATCATCCTAGGGTGGTGTTGGGAGCACTCCTTGGATCCATTCTTATTTTTTCCCATCTCTTTTTAGCTGTATGTTTTTTTCCACATGGTTTTCCACCATTTGGTTCATGATCTTTTGGATACACATTGCACATGAGTACCTAATCATAACTTATTGTCGAAACTCATATTGTAGATATGCCACTTTATTTTTTTGGTACCTTGCTTCACTTGAACTAGTTTATTATTCTCAGCAGCCTGTTAAATAACATTTACACTGCCGGGAATAGCACACCGATGAACGGAACTGTTACATGGTTGTAACAGTTCATCTAATAATGCAATACAGCCAAAGAAGGTTAAGTACGCTAAAATCCCCCTTTATTACATTATTTGGGTAATGTAATAACTAATAGCTATACTAACATCCCCTTACATTATTTTGCAATACAAAGTGAGCTGCGAAACAATTCAAATTTGACACGTCCAAGTGCCTTAGTGAAAATGTCTGCAACTTGAGCATCTGTGGGAATGTGCTGAAGCTGAATTCGGTGCTTTGGAACTTCCTCTTGAATGAAATGACATTGTGTGTCAATGTGCTTTGTTTTTTCATGATGGACTGGATTCTTGACGAGGTTTAGAACACCCTGATTGTCGCAGAACAAGTGTATTGGAGATTTTGATGGATGGCCCATACTTGTCAGAATGCGACGTAACCATATCACTTCGCACACAGCTTCACGTGTGGCGTGATATTCTGCCTCTATTGAAGAAATTTCTACCACCTATTGCTTCTTGCTGTGCCAAGAGACAGGACCGGATCCCAGATGAAAAATGTATCCAGAAGTTGACTTGCGATCATCAAATGATCCGGCATAGTCGGAGTCCGTGTATCCTTGCAAGAAGAATTTGTTGTTCCTCTTGTATTCTAGGCCATATTCTATAGTACCATGGACATAGTGAAGAACACGTTTTGCTGCTTTCCAATGAGTAGTCTTAGGCTCCTGCATGAACCTCGAAAGATAGTTTACAACAAATACGAGATCTGGCCTAGTATTGGTCAGATATATGAGACTCCCAATCAACTGTCGATAGAGAGTGCCATCTACCTGAGGTGAGTCATCATATCGCGATAACTGAAGTCCATTCTCCATAGGAGTTGCCATTGGCTTACAGATCAGTCATGCGATATTTATCGAGCAATGTCTTGGCATACTTTTTCTGAGACACTTTGATGGAGTGCTCCTTCTGGCTGAATTCCAGACCAAGACAGTAATGGAGAAGTCCAAGATCTGTCATCTCAAAATATTTGCACAAGTTTCTTTTGACAGTAGAGATCATATCTTCTGAACTCCCTGTAATGAGCAGATCATCCACATAGAGTACAAGCAACACTATCTCAGAACCCTGTTTCTTGAAATAGAGGTTTGCATCTGACGGACATCTCTTAAATCCATGTTGCATTAGGTGATTGTCCATTTTTATATACCAAGCTCGAGGAGCTTGTTTCAGACCATACAAGGATTTGACCAATTTGCAAACTTTCTGTTGTTGGCCTTCCACTTCAAATCCTTCAGGCTGAGTCATATAGACTTCTTCTTGGAGATCACCATTAAGAAAGGAACTTTTGACATCCATTTGGTGAAATTTCCACCCATATTGTGCTGCCATAGCACACATAACCCGAATTGTGGTCATCCGAGCAGTAGGTGCAAAAGTTTCTTCATAGTCGATGCCTTCCTTTTGAGCATAGCCCTTTGCAAAAAGTCGGGCCTTATGCTTATCAATTGTTCCATCTGCCTTGTACTTGACTTTGTATACCCATTTGCAGCCAATAGGTTTCTTTCCATGCGGCAGATCAACAAGCTTCCAAGTTTTATTCTTCATTAGAGACTCATACTCTGTATCCATAGCGGCCTTCCACTGAGGCTCACTGAGAGCATCTTGCACTAATGCAGGTTCAAGACTATCTATGGTAGACATGAATGCCCTGTCATCATCAATATCCATATCCTCAACTTCTCTACTTGGAGTCACTGAAAGTTCCTCAAAAGATTGACAAAGATCATCAACCTCACCAGTTTCTCTGGCTTCTCTTTCCTTTTGAGCCATACTGCGTGTATGAGGTCTATCCAAATTCAAATTGGGAGGAGTGGATAAATTTGCATCTCTGATTGTATTTGTACACCATTTAGGATTTTGCTTCGATGGTGGTGAAGAAGATGTAGAAGGACCTCCTGTCTGTGTTGACGAAGGAATCTCCTCTTCCTTAGGTTCCACAATATCCTGGTGTACTGTAGATGTGCTCCGTGATGTGAAAGCTTCATCAAAGACAACATCTCTGCTGATATGAATTTTCTTGGTCAAAGGATCTATCAACCGATATCCTTTAGAGTGCTCAGAATATCCAAGAAAAATACATCTCAGTGTTTTCTCATCTAGCTTCTTCCTTTTCTCTTTCGGTATGTGCATGAAAGCTTGACATCCAAAAATACGTAGATGAGATATGGAGGGTTTTCGACCACTCCATGCTTCCTATGGAGTCATTCCTTTTAGGGCCTTTGTGGGTGCCCTATTCAAAAGATACACTGTAGTGGTGACAGCTTCTGCCCAATATTGTTGCCCAAGAGTTGCACCTGTGAGCATACAACGAACCATTTCCATGATAGAACGGTTCCTTCTCTCAGCAACTCCATTTTGCTGAGGAGTATAGGCAGTTGTTAACTGTCTCTTGATCCCATGCTTATCTAGGAATGCAGAAAATTCATTAGAGGTAAACTCTCCCCCTCGATCTGAGCGGAGGGTTTTGATAGAAGCTCCTGAATCCTTCTCGACAGATTTATTGAACTGCTGGAAGAATGCGAAAGCTTCAGATTTCAGTTTGAGAAAGAAAACCCACATCTTTCATGAGTAGTCATCTACGAATAACTAAAAGTACCTCTTCCCTCCAACACTGTTGGGTGTGAAAGGACCGCATAGATCGGTGTGAATTAGCTCCAGAGGTTTTCTTGCTCTTGTAGAGATCTTCTCAAATGGTACTCTATGCTGCTTTCCTGCTGCGCGTCGAGCACACTGGCAATGTGGTAGAAAGGGAAGGAAGACCCTTTGCCATCTCATACTTGTTGAGCTCAAGTAAGTAGCCAGAACTAAGATGCCCATATCTCTTGTGCCATAGGGAAGTTGCCTCCTTGGTAGAGACAGTCACGGCAACATGTGGAGTAGAGATAGCATCTAGTGCAAATAAGCCATGCTTATATGAAGTTGTTGCAATCTGCTTACCCTTCCTGGTAATTGTACAACACTTCTTTCCATTCTCAACATGAAAGTTGACAACCATATTTCTATCCAGGATTTGTGTCACTGACAACAAATTGTTGGCCAATCCCGGAACATAGAGCACCTTGTCAATCTGACACTTGCCATCAGGAAGAGTGACTGAAACTGTACCCTCTCCCTGAACCCTATAGGTTTTATCATCAGCAATGGTGACAGAGTTTGCCCTCCTTGGCCACAAATGATTCAAACCACGATCTGTCGCCAGTCATATGTTTACTAGCTCCAGAATCGACATACCAAATAGGATCCCTCTGAGTGGAATTTGTGGTAGTCATGAGCACCTTGCGTGCCTATTCAGAATCTGAGTCAGATTATTCAACAACAACATTCACCTGGGGTTGCTTGTTCTTATTTTGTGGTTTGTTTTGGCCTTTTTTCTTGTTCTTATGCCAACACCTGTTGGTGTCATGGTTGTCTTTCTCACAGATCTTGCACCACCTCTTCTTCTGTTGAGGTTGATTGCCTTTTCCTTTTGTATCTTGTTTAGAATTTCCTCCTTTCTGAAAGTTGCCTCCTTTTTGCCCATTACCTTTCTTCCTAGAACCCTGCCCGTTGGTGTATAGGGCTGTATTGGAAGAATCATCCTTGTGAAGTTGGCATGCCTCCTATTTTTGAAGCAGATTGACCAACTCGATGTAGGTAATTTGTCGTTGGGACACCTGGATGGAGGTTATCAACATATCAAATGAATAATGTAAAGCTCTCATCACAAGTGAAATGAGAAGCTTTTCGTCAGTATCTCCTAGAGAACTCAATTTCTCTTTCAACTCAGACACTCTGCACAGAAAGAGTTCAACTGTTTCACCTTGTCTCAAACTCAGGTTATGAAGTTGTTGTTGAAGATGAAGAATGGTGGATTCATTCTTCCCCTCATATATGGTTCTAAGGGCATCCCATGCCTCTTTACCACTTGCTTTATCAGCTATATGAGGTTGCACTTCATCTGAAATAGCAAACAAAATGAGCACCTTTGCTCTACTGTCTTTCTTGTCAAAAGCAATCTGATCTGCTGAAGGACCTGTGGATCCTGCTGTTGGTGAAGGCCTTGTTGCTACTCCAGTAAAAATATCCCACAAATCTTCCATTTGGAGAATAGCCTTCATCTTATGTTTCCATGGTGTATAATTTGGACCTTTCAATAACTGATGCGGATCAGTCATCAATTTTGCAACAGTGGCCATAGTGAAGGTTCCTTATATCACCAAATTGGTCCCCCTTTCGATATACCTTTTGCTAGGCCAATATACCGTACAAAATACCCACCCTTACGTGAGGGAAACTATAGGTATTTAGAAAGATCAACAAAAATCACCCGCCCTTACGTGAGGGAGACTATAGGTGAATTTTAGAGATCATACGATACGTGGAACATAAGCGGTACTGAAAGGGAATCGCCTTGTTGATGGCACCTACCATAGAATATTCTTCTCATGCGTGGGGCGTAACTTCCCCTAAACACTATGAAGAATACTTCATCAAGATTTACGCCTAAACACAAGTGCGATAAAGGGTAGTGGATGGAGTAAAAAATGCAAAAATGGCGTACTTATTCCTCCCCGACGATTTATAGAGAACAAGCTCAGACGTCGTTATAGCAGCTATATTAGGCGGTAGATACAGTAGCCAAATCACGACAACTTTACCTGTAAGTGTTGGCCAGAGGTATCGCAAATACCGAACGCTGTAGTGCAAATAAATTGCACAGATGGGTTTTATATTCTGGGGACTTAGGGAGTGTTTGATTTTAATTTTTCATGTTATAGTGCAAAAATGAAATATGCAACATACAACAAAAAAAATTGCCCACAAGAATAACCCACAAGGTGTCAGTCCACAGCTCGAAAATGCACCTTTTACAATGCCAAATTGCTATTTTTCGAAAAATTACTCTCTATCCCCCTTTGATTTTTGAAAAAATATCCCCCCTTAAAAAGCTTTCTTTAACAAAGCATTTTTATAATCATTATTTATTTAAAATTAAAATAAATAATTTCAATTTATATAGTTTTAAAAACTTTAGAAAAAATAAATTAAAATTAAATTTTAATTTATAAAGTTTAAAACTATATTAAAAAATTAAAATTAAAAATTTTAATTAAAATAATAATAATTAAAAAATTACTTTGAAAAAAAAATATACCTGAGGGGAGTCGGCGGGATTTGAACCCCCGACCTGCAAGCTCCCTGAGCCTTACCGCACAGCTCACTGCCAAGTGAGCTTGCGGGCTGATCCGAAAGAGATCAAGAGCCTCCTCCTTTTACAGTGCCTGCTACCTCCACCTCCTCTGCAGTGGCCTCCAGTCGCACGGTTGCTGCTTCCGCGCCCAGATCGGCCTCTCGACGGTGGATTTAAAACAAAATTCCCTTCCTGCAAACCACCTCCTCACAGTGAATTTAGAAAAAAAATCCCTGCTTCGAACCGGGCCTCTCAACGGGAAAAAAAATTCCCTGCGATCCGGGCCTCTCAACGGAGGCGAAGGTGCATTTTTTATATATATATATATATATATTTTTTAATTTCTTCCCGCCATGGGAGCGCGAGTTAAATTCCCCGCCTGAGCTGCATCTGCTTGACGCAGGCCCGAAGCTGCGTCTAAAATGACGCAGTCACCGGGGGGGGTTTATACCCCTCCTACTGCGGCGGGCGGGAAATTTGAATTTCCCCCCGTAGCGTCGACCAAGGGGGAGGGGGCCTCCCCTCCTATCGCACGGCCTGCGCGACAGTCTGTCGCACGGGACTGCTGTGACAGTCTGTCGCACGGGCCTGCTGCGACAGCTCCTATGTCGCGCGGGGGAGCGGGCCCCTCCTGGTCGCGCGTCTGCGACAGACGTCGCACACGCGGGGAGTGGTCTCTCTTTCCCATCAACCGCGCGCAACGGGGTCCAGGCCCTCCTGCGATGCAACGCGTCGGCTGCGTCTGCTTCAACGAGAGGTGGGGAGTCTGCCTGTTAAACTCAATTTCTCTTTCTATCGCGTCTGCGCGACAAAAAAAATTTAAAAAATTAACTGCACACCCGCCCAGATTCTCCAACCTCGGCTTCTCGTCACGCCTCCCTGCACATCGCTGGCTCTGATGCCATGTAGAAAATGCAACGAACTAGTTTATTATTCTCAGCAGCCTGTTAAATAACATTTACACTGCCGGGAATAGCACACCGGCGAACGGAACTGTTACATGGTTGTAACAGTTCATCTAATAATGCAATACAGCCAAAGAAGGTTAAGTATGCTAACATTGAGGGGGTGTTTTGGAGTAGGTTGTTTACCTTATCTCATGATCACCTAGGTAATTTATTTTTCTTTTATTTAGTTATTCCATGTATTTTCCCCACCCACTTATGTCTGGATATTTCATTTATCTTATTTAGATATTATGAAATGTTACATATTTATTTCTTAAATATTATGGGGATATTTTTAGGTTTGACTATTCCTAGGAGTTATGGGTATATTTTAGGTATATTTGGAGGGTTGATATTCTTTCTCCCCATAGCGATTATAGATCTATGAACCATATCACTTATACCTTTTGTATGGTGGATATTTGTCCTTAGCTAACGCTATGGTTGATCATCATTGTCTATATAAACAAGGCATCTTCATTGTACTCAAAGAAGAGGAAGTTCATTATTCATGTATAATATATGATATTATTGCTCATTGTTTTTCATATCCATTTGTAAGCTTATGCTATCAATTTGCTTTTAGATTCTTGTTTTTGTTGAATGTGGTATTCTAATAACACTTGAGATCCTTGCAACTTGGAATGATATGATTATCCCATGAAAGGAATGATATTCAGATTATTCCAAGCTGCAAGGATCTCAAGTGTTAACAAAATACCACATTCAATGAAAACAAGAATCTGAAAAAAAAGTGATAGCATAATCTTACAAATGGATATGCAAAACAATGAACAACAATATCATATATTATACATGAATAAATAACTTCCTCTTCTATGAGTACAATGAAGATGCCTTGCTTATCTACCTAAAATTACTTGGCAATTATATTTGGGAAGCAGTTGAAAATGGATATGACCCCTCAGTTGATCCACATATAGATAAGAAAGGTAAGATTCTACAACATTACAATTTAAAAGCAATGAATACATTTTTGAGAGGCTTGCATAGAACAGAGTCTATACAAGTTATACATTGTCAAAATACAAAAGAAATGTGGGATAAGTTGCAAAATATATATGAAGGAAATAAAGGTGTTAAGAAAGCAAAGATACAAAATATCAAAGGAAAATTTGAAGATTTAAGAATGAAGGATGAAGAAAATATTAGTACTTACTTACTTCGAATTGATGATGTTCTTAATGCTATGCAAGGACTTGGAATGAAAGTTGATGAATCGGATGTCTATGATAAGGTCTTAAGATCTCTTCCCAAAATATTGAGTGAAAATATTTTTGCTATAGAAGAGTCAAAGGGTGGTGATTCTTTGACAAGAGATATATTGCTTGATATTATTACAGGTTTTGAGTCTAGAACAAAATAACCTATTCCCTATAAGGAAGCAACCTTCAAAGAAATCAAGTAGATAAATAGTAAGAAGTCAGAATCAATAAATGATTCATCCGGTGATGAAGAAGCTAATTATGGTAGAAGGAATAAGGATTCAAGAAGATATAGAGATATAATATTTGTTAAATGTTTCAATTATGGAAAATATGGTCATTATGCAACTTATTGTCAAGAAGCAAAGAACAAAAATGATGAATAAAAATAGGATCACATGACCAAGAAATCAGAAAGATACAAGAATCAAAAGAAAAGCAAGGATGGACAAAGCAAACAAGGAAATAATTTCTTTCAAAGGTAAAATAGGAGCTACTATGAAGACAAGGCAAGTATGTACTCAAGTGAAAGTTATGCTAGTTATTCATATAATGATAGAGATGAAGTCCTATTTATGATTGAAGAAAAATAAGTCCAGAAAAGGGCACCAATAAATCTCAAGTGTTTTAGATGTGGTAACTTTGGACATCTAGAAGATAGTTGTACAAGTAATGGTTACAGTTTCAGTGATGATGAATATGAGGATACAATTGAAGGACCAGATGAAAATATTCTAATGGCTTTAGAGAAAGAATAAAGTGATCCTATAGAATACAAGTCATAAGAAAATAAAGATGTGGATAAAGGCAAACAAATACATGAATAATCAGATAAATAAGTATATTATCTTAAGGGAGAACTTATTTATGCTCTTGAAACAGTAAAGAAGGTAAGAAATCAAAACTCTAAATTAGAAGATAAGTTTCAAGAATGTGATGAAGAGAGAAGAATGCTTATAGAGGATCTAGACAAATCAAATACTAAGACAAATAAATTCAAGGATAAACTAGAAGTAAAGGTCTTAGAATCTGAAAGGTTAGTACAAGAAGTAGCCCTACTAAGTGAAGATTTAGAAGGCTTCAAAGTCAAGCTAAAAGGATTCAAAAATAGCTCAAATAATTTAGATAAGTTCATCAAGATACAAATTCCTACATCAAGCAAAATAGGTCTTGGATTTGAATAGGAACAAAATAAATGGAAAGGGAAGTCAACCTCAAGTTTTGTAGTAGAAGAAAAATTTAATGAAGATACTTCAGAAGAAGACAATGTAAGAGAAAGTGAGACATCTAAGGATGAGTTGAACAACAGAAATTTCAACAAGGACAAAAACAATGTACAAAGAAGAGACATATGGAACAACAATCAGAATAGGTCAAGAGATACTAAGAGATCAATGAGTTCAAGACAAAGAAGTTTCAATGGAAGATATTTTTTGTGTCACAGGTTTTGTCACATGGATTCATAGTGTAGGACATATGAAATACAATAATACGAGAATAGATAACCTTTCAATGGGTATTACTACTCATGTAATCAGTTTGGTCATAAGGCAATGAATTGCAGGGTTCGTGATAGAAGAGGATATGGTTTCACTAGGAGAAATCCTAAGATATTTGAACCTTCAAGGAGTAATAAAATTAAGTGTTATAAGTGCAATAATGATGGTCACATAACAAAGTGGTGTAGATAAGACATTCCAAAATTAAGTATAAATAGGAACATGAATAGGTTTATGAACATTGATATGAACAGGAACAGGAACAAGAATAGGAACAAAAACATGGATATGAACAGGAATAGGAATATGGATATGAATAGGAAAAGGAATAGGAATAGTAATATGGATATGAACATGAATAGGAACATGAATATGAAAAAGAATAGGAACAAGAACAAGAACAAGAACATGGACATGGACATGAACATGGACTATGAAAGGAACAGTAAGAGAAATCAGAAGGATCGGATAAGAAGAAAATAGAATAAAGGTAAAGAATAATGTTTTATTGGAGTAGAAATACTCCCACCCTATAATTAACCAACTCAAGAGGAGGTGGGGGAGGAGCTAATCTAAGAGATTCATTCTTAGCCCCGAGCCCCAAAGGTGACCCTTTATCGTTAATGTCAAAGGTGGATATATTTGAGTAAGAGGGTATTTTAGTAAAGAGGAGAGAGCATTGAGTCAAGGGAGCAATTTCCCAAGGGGAGAAAAACAAAGGAAAGGCCAAGTTTTTAGTAAAAATAATTTGGGTTTCCATCAATGACAAAGGGGGATATTGTTGGACATTTTGAGTCAAAGTTGTCATTGATGTCAAGGAATGAAGTCATCATTGATGTCAAGGAATATATCAAGGAATAATGCAAAGGTTAATGGCAAAAGAGCTTCACAATATTTTTAATATTATGTGGAAGCATATGAAGAAGGATTTTTATTAAAACCATGGATAAGCAAAATAAAAGGTTTTTCATAAAAACCCAAGGAAGCATTTCAAAAATTTAAAGACGGTTTCAATATTTTTTATAAAATATTTATATTCAATTTGAATTTAAATTTTATAAATAAATATTATCTATGCAAAGAGGTAAAATAAAATAGGGCTTTAATAAGCCAAAAAGGGGTTTAAGAATTAATTTATAAAATTTAAATTCTAAAGAATTTAAATAATTTATAAATTAATTATTTGAATTTTGAAGACGCCGACGTTCGAAATTATTGGAGATAATATGTATAAAAACTATATGCCTAAAAGGCATAGAACTTACCCTTCATTCAAAAGAAATAATCTTGGCATATGTTGTGTGAATACTCATGTGGAGAAGAAGACGAATCTTTGTCTTAAGGCGCCAGTGAATGTGTTGAAAAATATTGAAGGCAAAACCCTCATATCCACCAAGGCACATGGCCTAGTGGCAAGCGATCACAAGTTAAGTTGTGCGGGTACAAAGTGGTTCGCATTCGGTTCTTGGTGAGGATGTTTTAACGTTGGAAGAATCAACACATTGATTTTTGGTTTCAGTGCATTGGGAAGAACATAGAGCATGTTGTGCTCTTGGTTCTCCAAACGAAAGCCTAGCTCGTGTGGAATTGAAGTCGTGGCTAGGGCGTGGGAGAAGTTGTGTCGAGGTTTCGATTCTCACCTAGGTGGAGGTAATAAATTTTAGATTAATTTTTAGTTTACTAAGGTATAAACATAAGGTTTTAGGAAGTTATAAGGGGTTTTGAAAGGTGCTTATTTTGAGTGTTATTTTTTTATTAAATGAAGGAATAAGGTGTTGAAATTTATTTTTAATAAAGTTATTGTGATGTTTTTGATTTATCAAAAAGTGAATTGAAGAGTGATTAAATTTAAAGGGACTTCTTGCCATTGGGTTAGTTTGAAAAGGAGATTGTATTGACAATATTTTTTATATTGAATATTGTTTTGATTGGGATATCATAAGGTGTATTTTGTCAATCATTTTTGTATATGTTGATGGATGCTTTCTTTAATATGGAGTGATAAGGTGTATGTGTGTTTTGATATTTTGCATTGTATCATTGAGAGAATTTAGTATCTTCTAACTCCTTGAGCTTGGCAAAGAAGTGTTTATGGTTGTGGTAGATATTTGAGGTTCCTTCATCATCAAGAAAAAGGTATGAGCACATTCTTCCATAGTTGAATTTATTGATTGGTTTTCTAAAAAATAAGTTTGAAGTGAAAAGGAATTGATTAGGGTTTCCTTATTGAGAGTGTTGAGTTATTGCTTCAAGGTTTCCTAGAATAAAGAGTTGTTGTTAAATCCATATCTTATAAACATTGTTGTTGAAGCCATTGATTATGTGAAGAACTTGATCTAGGATTTGAAAATAACATGAGTATAATTTTTATGTGAGAGTTTTTTTATAAGCATTGTTGTTGAAGTGAGTTGTTGAGTGAAGATCCAACAAAGTTGATTTGAGATTAAGTCAAGATTTGTGTTAAGGCTTGAGGATAGATATTGAGGATAGATTTATGCTAGATCGAAGGACTGTGTTTAGTATAGATTCGAGGATAGAGTTTTGTGTAGATTTGAGGACATATTTGTGCTAGATCAGAGATAGATATTGAGAGCATATTTGTGCTAGACTAAAGTATTGTGTTTGGTACATATTTGAGATATATCTGAGTGTAATATTTGGAGGTGATAGAGTATAGAGGGATGATAGTCTCCTGTGGATAGAGATCCATTAGCCAGGGTAGGGAAGACAAGGGTATTTTATGGATAGAGTTCCATTTGCTAAGGGTAGTGGAGGCAGAGGTCTTCTAGAAGATCACCAACCAAAGAAAATATTGGGATATTGATGTCTCATATGGATAGAGATCCATAAAATTGATTTATGGGATTGGTATATCCTTTGGACATAGGTCCATAAACATTTTAATAGGGAAAGTATTCCCAAGATATTGATTGATAAAATTTTAGTGAAATATTTTCTCCATTAAGTAGCCCACATTGGATAAACCACTTAAATTATGGTGTCTCTATTGTGTGTGGTTATTTGTGCATTGTTTTAATTATTGCTATTGATATTGCTATCTTTACATTGCATAATATTGATTGGAAAAGAAAAGTAAAAAGTGGTATTATACTATTCACCCCCTCTCAGTATAAGATTGTGTTCTTTAGATCATATGATAATATGAGCCAAAATCCCACAAATGAGAAATATCAAGGAGGTATAGCAAAACACGAGGTGATACATGCGAGAGGGTTATGACATTGATGGACAAAGTGGATGTTAGAATTAAAGTGCACTATGCCTCTTTAGTTTGAAACTTGTCAGTTTCATTGACATTTGTCATGTTCATCATATAGGCTTATGCCTATATATTGTACTCATTTGTTGTATAATATTATCTCATTAGTTTTTCTCCTAACATTTGGTATCAGAGCTCTAGGATTTCTCTGGTCTTGTGAGCTTGAGGGGCATTTCCCTCATGGAAATCCCCCCCTCATTTTTTTTCAAAATAGGGAGTATGCTCTTCATCTTTGATAGATGAATCAGAAACCAGATTTTTGAAAATTAATGGCTGCCCCCAAATATTTTTAGAGCTCTAGGATTTCCCTGTCCTATGATATTAAGGGGGGATTTCCCTCATGGAAATCCCCCCTCATTATTTTACCTCATTTTTTGGATACTGAGAGAGTATGCTATCCATACCTTGCTGGATGGATCAGAAACCAGAAGTTGAAGAAAAATCCATGAAGCCTTTTTTTGTGTTCTGGAAAAAATTTTATTGTGTATCCATCCGTAGAAGTAGTTCCTCCACAAAGGAACGAAAAACAAGATATATTGTTTTGCAGTTATTTTTTATTATTTTTTGCAGGTCCATCTAAGTGGAGTGTCTATGGATTATTTTTTGTGGAGGAGATACTACACTATTTTACAGCAAGCTGAGATCACAGTTGGCAATGATGGAAGATAAACAACGGGCATATTTTTCACTGTGTAAAGGATATAGTGGTGATAGTGAATGACATTTTTTGTGCGATATATGTAGATTTTTTCAAGCGCATCATGGATTTGTTCCCTGTAGTGCATTTTGGCTATTATTGGGAGAGGAAGCATCTCTAGCCTGAATTTGAAATTTATTCACAGGCATCTCCAAAATCTTTGAATCATATGAAGTTGATGGTGTTAGCCCCTTTATCCCATATGAGGTCAGAGGTCATTGCTGTTGTAGATCGCAAACAAGTTTGTTGCTGTGAGACGTCATATTTGGCAGATTGGGCATTTCTCATGCCAGAGATTTGCTGCGTCTATGAAATATCAATAGATGTTTACCTTCATTTCATAAAAATGCCACAGAGAAGCAAAAGAAGAAGATGAAATGGAAGAATCACCAGTGAAAGCAGTATTCCTAGTGGATCTGCGTATGCCCATGCAAAGATGCAATATTGAAGTCGTCCAAGGAATCACCCTGCAAAAATGTTTCGACGACGATGGTGTTTGCTCGCACAGGCTCCACATGGCCCAGGCTCCCAAGGTCGCTCTCTGATTGAACTTGATGAACATTCAACAATGATATTACCTCTTTCTCATCTTTGACAGAAGAGGCATCGTAACTTGAGAGCGAACGAGCATGAGAAACTGTACCATGGAAACCGAATCGGTTCACATTTTTAGATCTAAGCATATTTTAACAAGAGGCTTGCAAGTTATGTACCGTGCAAGGAGGCTTGATCCTATTTTTTGGTCGATTGGTGTGTAGCAAGCAGAGTTGCGCTTCAGCCATTACTATGCAAAAGTCTATGGAGATCTTGTCGTTCTAGACTACGGTAGTGCTAGTTTTCCAATAGATCGTGCGAACATTCCTCCCCTGAACATCCTCTACATGAAGCTTGATTTTTTTGTAATACTGATCCTCATCATTCTGAAGATTAGCAAGAGAAACCTCAAACACATGATGTTTGAGGCCTTCAGAGGCAATATTGGTTCCCTATTTTTGGGTAACAAGGGTCTTGCCGACTTGCCTTTGGGTGAAGGTGGATGACACCTTCACATCATACCAGTCCTTTTTTTGTGAAGGGATCAATAGCCTTCTTCTTTCTTCCCTTCTTCCCTTTGGATATCCGCTTGTTCTTCCCGATGGCCATTGTTGTTGTTGTTCAGTCGAGCTTCACAGCCTCTAACGCACTTTGTAGCCGCTACTGATGAGCTTCATTTCTTGTGTCAAGTTCGAGCACCAAACATTTATCTCCACAAGTCAATGCTTACAAAGCTGCATGACGTTAGATAGAAATCCTATGAAATTTGAACGTTTGGTTACTCCTTGCGAAGGATTATTTATCGTGGGCCCATTAACGAATAAAAACAAGAATCTTTAATGAATCATGGTTGACATTGATGTTGGAAAAAACTATTTAAATTGGCTCTCATGGACCTAATATGATGCTTCGCCGATGATAATCCAAGTGTTTGAAGGTCGTGATGGTGGTTGAAATTTTTTTGTGGTTGTGGGTTCATGCCCCATGACAGAAAAGCTAAAGGATAAACGCATGTGGGTATTTTACTGGTGCAGTTATAGTGAACCCAAGGACTGATATTTTTTAAAAATACCTTTCAAGGCATGAATTTTTTTTTACGACGCACCAAGTTTGAACAAGTGCTGGGTGTTTTTTGCGTAAATGAGAAATATTTGATCCATAATTTTATGTTCTGGGCTGGAGCAATTTCTTCAATGTGGGACTATGAAATTTTTTATGAGAAACCTTGCCGCCTATGTAGTGGAGGCAGGAAAAAACCTGGGACATCGGCTTTCACTATCACTAGAGCAAATTTTTGAGTTTTGTAAAGAATATAAATCTGTGGTAGTTTATCAGACGGATGAGCCTATATCTAAAATATGCCCTCGACTATGGAGCATGTTATCTGAAATATGGCCGTTGTGATTATAAAAATTATTATGTTGAAAGCATCGTGGGATGGATGTTGTTTTACGTGTGTGAATATTTTTCAATGGATCCCAAGATGATTGGTAGTGTGTTATGACATCCAATGGTAGGTAGTCCCATAGCCGATGTAGCCGTCGGGCTTATGGTGCAGCGCCGTGGTGTGCCCTTTATGGGCACTGTTGCAGCAGAGAACTGAAGTCCATGCTATTTGAACATTTTTAAGTTCCCGCTCTTAACTGTAATGGGCCCAATTATTTTTTTATTTAATTTCATTAGTGAGGCAATTTAAAAGGATATTTACTTAAAAGTGGGAATTGGGGGGCATTTTAAAATAAAGATTATATAGTGGAGGAACTTTTATTAAAAAGCCTGCTCATGAGGGTTAACCATTATTATTCTAAAATGGAGGGGCCGACAAGATATTTATGGCCCATGAATTTTTTTGTTTAAGGGCACTGAATGTTTTTTAATGTTCCACATGGAAGTGGAGGGCCACTTTTCAAATTGTAAGGGGATTTTATGACCGACAATATGGTCTCATTGACCATTTTTTTTTCTTTTCCACATAGTGGAAGTGAAGTGGAAGGCCTACATGGCCTATTTAATTTTTCATGGTGAAGTTTTTTAACTGGTCGACAAACTTCTCGGCCATTTTTTATTTTTCCACATGGGAAGTGGAATTGGACGGCCCACATGGCCTGTTTATTGTATTTTTTCAAAATTTCAGAGAGATGATGGTCTAGATGGCCCATGTAATTCCCTTGCGAGGGTAAAATGATATGTTTTTTTATTCTGCTAGAGAGCGATGTCGACACATTGCAAGGGTTATTTTTTTCTTAGTGAGGTTACTGTTGTTTTTCTCATGGATGAAGGACTTATTGAGATCCGACTATAGCCATGTTTATAGTCATTGAAAATATTTTTTCAAGACGGACACATTGGTGGTGTCCATTTGTAATTTTGAGGCTATTTTAATTGAGTTTTTTAGCCTCAAAGTTTTTCTACCTTGGAGTGCACTCTCGGTTGTACCCGACACTCCCAAGGCACTTGTAAGTGAACCTAGTATCTAGTATTATCCTCTTTCTACTTTGTGGACGCAGCGACTGGTTACCCATACATTCTGGTAAGATGAGGTGACTACCATAAGGATACTTATTCTAGAGACTACAGACATAGACACCCTAGAATCTATCCAAGGTTTTTTTGGATCTACTTCTGAATACTACAGATGAAGACACTTCAGAAGATTCTCTTCTATTCTTATTTCGTATTCTCCTCTATATTTGGCTTTAATGGCTCATTTTATTGTATTTCATGGCTCATTTTTTCTTATGTATTAAGGTGCATTTTTGGCAGAGATCGACACCTTCTAGATTGAGTTCACCATGAGGAGGAATTTGATATTCATGGTGGATCTAGTCAGTGACCTACGAAAGGCAACATCCTCTAAGGATGACCTACAGAGGCAACAGACCCAGAAGTGGCTAACCTTGAGGCACCCATGATGACCCTGAGGCACTTAGATGGCTGACCTAGTGGCAACAGATCGTGGAAGTGGCTGAACCTGAGGCAACAGACCGAGATGTATACATAGTTGATCTAGCATTGTTTACAATTGGAGATCCAAGCGCAAGGAGCACGAGCATAGACCAAATCAACAATAAAAGAGGATGATAAGTTTCTTTTATAAAATTCAACATTAAGGGGGAATGTTACCTAATGTTGACTTATTTTTTTCTTTAGTTAGGATAGTGCACTTTAAGGGGGAATGTTAGAATTAAAGTGCACTATGCCTATTTAGTTTGACACTTGTCATTTTAATTGACATTTTTCATGTTCATCATATAGGATTATGCCTATATATTGTACTCATTTGTTGTATAATATTATCTCATTATTTTTTCTCCTAACAGTGGAAAGATGGAAAAGGGTGATGTCTATGGATTGGTGACTTTTGCAATGGGTAATGACAACACAAGGTTTTCTTTGAATTATGGATAATCAAAATCCCTTTTTGATATTAGGGAGGGCACTAGAGACTCTATTTTAAAAAGTGTAAACTCAACATCCAAGGTTGACAAGCCCAAGAATCACGTGAATTCCACATGCCGAGAAGACATGGGGACGATTGGTATGAAAATTAAGATGTGTTGGCATGAGGATCATCTAGACGATGGTTGGCTTACTTCACATTAGCAAAAATTATACATAAAGTCAAAATTTATTGATCAATGACTTGAGATAAACATTGAGGGATATCAGTAGTCCAAGTCATCAGATCAATGATTCAGGTCCCAAAATTTGCAAGGACGTCAACAACTTGTTTTCTCTGAATGTGTGCTGGAATATTATATCCTAAAAGTTTCTGCTAAGATTTATAGCTTCTTTGATGCAGTTCCTTATTTTCCACGAAGGGATTTTGGAATTTTTGAGGTAATTAATGATGGTAAGGGAATCACCCTAAAAAAGAATCCTGCTAGACAGATCTTTGGCCAAGACCAATCCATGGCATAGAGCCCATGCTTCAATAGTTTGGTTTGACTAAATTCCTAAAAAATCAGAAAAGGTAAGGATGACCTTGTCTTTGTTGTCTTTGAGGATTCCATCCGCTCCTAACTGCCCAAGGTTATCCTTTGAAGCATCATCAAAATTTAATTTGAGCCATATTGGAGGAGAAATCCAAGATGACTAAGCTCTATTGGAAGTAGAATGTGGACTAGAATTGTTCACAATAGGGAATTTACAATCCTACCCTAAATAGGCTTCAAAGTTGGAAGTAGGTTGTGAAGGTAGGGGGCTAAGGGCAGCATTTTATATAGCAAACGAGAGGATCTTGTTGAAGACAAAATCAAAATTTTTATTGATATTGGAAAACACTCTGTGGTTTCTTTCCAACCAAATTTGCCACATGAAATGATGAAGATAAAACTGCCATAACATCTTGAGGTGAAGGTTCCTAAAAGGGTTCCAGAAGCAAGACCCCCTCGAGAACAAATCAGCACTGAAGAAATCAGTATCCTATAAGTATTTGTGATGAACAATAGTAATCCAATCAAGACCATCCTTTGAAATTAGCCTCTAGGCCTGCTTAGCAAGAAGGACTGAGTTGAAAAGGTGAATCCTTATTAGGAAAACCCCACCATACTACTTTGGCCCGAAAAATTTATTCCAGGCAACAAGGTGAAACTAGCTTTTGATTCCAGATCTTGACCATAGGAATTTTTTTTGAATATACTCTACTTTATGATAAACCCCTGCTAGAACTTTAAATATGAATATGAAGTAGATGGTAATGCTTTGAAGTGACACATGTGTTAAGGTAATTTTACAATCTTGAGACAAGATATTGCATTTCCAACCTGCTAATTTATTTTCTAGTCTTTCAATAACAGTGTTCCACATTGAAGCATCAGGCTATGCCAAGAACAAAGGAATTCCTAGGTAAGCAGTAGGTAAAGGAGAAATTGAGCATTCATGGATGGCTAAAATTTTGAGTTATCTCTGAATGGGTGTATTTAGAAAATATATTTTTCTCTTGTGAAAGTTGATTTTTTTCCTAGCAACATCTTTCTATAACAATAAGATATGCTTTATGACTTTAACTTCAAGGATATATGATTTAGATGAGATGATAGTATCATCCATAAAATGTTGATGGGAAACTTGCCTAGTCGTGGAAGTAGCTTTTATACCTGAAATGAGATTGAGATTACAAAGTGCTTTTATTGTTCTTCCTAAAGCTTCAACAACAATTATAAACAGAAAGGGGATATGGGATCTCCTTGTTGAATGCCTCTATTGATCAGAAAATAACTAGTAGTGGATCCATTGATAAGTACTGAGAACCATGGGGTGGAAATACACCCTTTGATTAACTCAACCCATTCAAAGTGGAAACCAAATTTTAGGAGAATTGAAACAAGGAAATCCTAGTCTAATCTGTCATAGGCTTTTTTCATGTCCAATATCAAAATAAAAGCAGGTTTTTTTTATATTTGAACAAAATGAAGAGCTTCATGGATAGTTATGACTCTATCAAGGATAGATCTACCACAAATGGAACTTCCCTAGAAAGGATCAATAATGGAAGGAATGATATATTTCAATCTATTAGCAACAATCTTTGTGAGGATTTTTTAGACCACATTAGATAGGCTAATAGGTATAAAATCAATCATGTATTTATCATTTGAGTTCTTTGGAATGAGGGTGATAAAGGTTGAGTTGAATACACTGGGATATTTTTAGCATATTGAAACTCTCTAATGGTAGAATAAATATCACTGCCCAATATATCCTAAAAGTTCTAAAAAATCGAGGAGGAAATCCATCAGGGCCAAGGGATTTTTCAGGATACATTGAGAACATATCTGAATGGATATCCTCATCAAAAAAGGAGCTAGCAGTTTGGAATTAACATAAGCTAAAACCAAATTGAGTATTTTTGGCATTTTTGCCATATTATTTTTGTTGTTGTTCATGCAAAATAATGCACAAATTGTAGAGATACTCACTCCTCTGTTTGTCCCTCCAAGCACCTCGAAAGGGATAATTAGTAAAAAACAAAAATATCTAGAAGTTTTGTGCCAAAGAAAATTAAGTTAAAAATGTCGCGATATCACGACATGTCACATTTTTGCAACCTGTCGTGGTTTCACGGCATCCGATGCAGAAAAGAGCTAAGCACAGAAAAATGTCACGATATCACGACATGTCGCATTTTCGTGACCTGTTGCGGTTTCACGCTACAAAGCAGAAAAGGGAGCAGTAAAGACAAAGTTGTCACAACATCGTGACATGTCACATTTTCATGGCAGACAGTGGCAAGAAAGCAAAGTGATAGGCGGATGTCACGATTTCGTGCAATACAACAGCAAAGGGGAGCACCAAGGAAAAATGTCACGATTTCATGACATGTCGTGATATCATGACCTGTCATGTTTTCACGGTAGGAAAGCAAGGAAGGAGCAAGATGAGAAGATTGTCGCGATATCGTGACATGTCGCATTTTCGCGATGGAGGTGGCAACGAAGGAGAATACAGAAAAATGTCATGAAATCATGACATGTCAGAGTTTCGTGACCTATCGCATTTTCGTGGGGAGAAAGCAGAAAAGTACAAGGCGGGAGAAAAATGTCACGATTTTATGATATGTCACATTTTCATGACTTGTTGCATTTTTGCAGAGAGAAAGTGGAAATAACAGCGCCAAGTACGACATGTCACGATTTTGCGACCTGTCACATTTTCGTGACAAGGAGCAGTAAAGGAACAAAGCGAGAGGAGGATGTCGTGATTTCGTGACATGTCACGATTTCACAACCTGTCACATTTTTGCGACAAGGAGCAGTGAAGGAAAAAAATTAATGCAAAGTTGTCACGATTTTGTGACATGTCACGTTTTCACGGAAGTGCATGAAGACGAAGGCCAAGTGAGAGGAGAATGTTGTGATTTCGTGACATGTCCTGATTTCATGAATTGTCATGTTTTCGCTGAAGTAAAGAAGACGAAATCCAAGCAAGAGGAGGATGTCGCTATTTCGTGACATGTCACATTTTTGCAACTGGTAGCAATAGGAGAAAGCAACAAGGGAAAAATATCGTGATTTCATGACACATCGCATTTTCACGATAGAAGCGACAACAAAGGCCCAATAAAGTTCTATTCGCATTTTTTTTCATATTGCATAGGAGAACGTAAGGAGAAGAGGAAAATGAGGATTGAACAAAGTAATGTTTTAAAATATCTCCAATTGGTTTTGAGAATCAAGGTCAAAGAGGCTCTGAAATTAAATGTTTCGCTGCTTACCTATGTGTGCAAGATGGGAGAACAGTTTATCATGCAGTTTTCGAAGCCACCAAAATTAAATATGCCTTCGATATTAAAATCTCTTGTTCGTGATCTCCTTACACTTCAAGCATACCCCGAGAACAATCATTTAACGAAGAAATATGGTCCCTTGTTTTCATTCGATTTTCCAACTTGATCCATAAAAATAGGGAATGTGATTTCTCCGAGGCAGATTTCGAGGGATTGTTTCTCTTTTCAAGTGCATATTTTGTGGATCTCCTCTTCAAAATCTGTTTTATGTTTTAAATGTTGTGATTCGAAAGGGAGAGGGAAGACCTCTATAAATACTAATGTAAATCTCAAGAAAAAGAGAATGACCTTTTTGCAAAAATTGAAGCAGAAATCCTAAATGCATTTTTCTCTGTTCTTAGAGTCTTTTGAGTTGGTGATCCAAAATGATGTTCATGTGATGCTTTCTGTGTAATTCACTTCTGCTTAGTCAAGTGCTAAAATATAAGTTGAATTCTGTTGTTCTGAATTTGTCTATGTTTTCATTTGAACATTTGAAGTATAATTGAAGGCAAACTTATGGTCAATGTTTGATCCAATTTTTGTATGTGCATTCTAAGAATCAATTGCTGCTTATCTTTAGGATTTAGTTTGAGGTTATTTGCTATATGAGGTTGTTCTCCCTATCAACTGTCGGCTTCAGCCATATTTCCATCTCTTTCTATTATTTCTAACCCTAAACCTTGAAATCATTTTAGATTAGTTTGGGAGCCAGCCCTCTTTGGAGATTGGCCCAGGAGACTTCTCTTTCTCTCGGCCTTTCAATGTTGGCCGGGTCTAGGGCGCATTTTATATGACTAGGTAGATTCGTGACCAATAGTTTTTGGCATGCCCGGTGGGACAGAAATTTTTTGTCTTATTAAGATCCATAGTCAGTGGGACAAATATTATTTCAAGTTGACAAAACCACCGGTAACAACAGTTTTTGGAACACCCGGTGGGACTCACTAATCCTATATTTTGACACCCAGAGGAATCAAGATCTTTATGAACTATCTTAACCTCAAAGCAGAGATTGTAATTTCATCTTGTGACTCTACTGAGGGTGACTGTATAGTACTTAGAAATATTCAACCGTGAAGCTAGTGAAAATATTTTCTTCATGATCACGAGATCAAGAGCCAAAGAATCGAAAGACCCAGTCAAATTCTTCGAGATCGATGTTCAAAACTAGAGGGAGCGCTCAAGATTGGTAAGTCCTGTGATCCCGTCATTTGCTATCTCTTTGCAGGCAGTGGGTCAGTTTATGCCATCTTCGACTCCTCCCAGTACTACTACGAGCTTGCTAGTACATCCAAATCCAATAGTGCAAATTGTTGGTCAACAACCTCATCCATGTCAATTTCCTGCTTGGAACCATCCGGGAGCATTGGACCTGCCTTTTTAAAATCCATTTCGTACTACAACATTAAAGGATTTGCCTACATACGATGGGACTAGAAAGACCATGTATGAGCATGTGTCATATGTGGCATCCTTGGCTACAATTCATAATATCAAAGATGAAGATGTCATGATAAAATTGATTGTACTGTCACTTTGCGATAAGTTATTGTGGTGGTATAGATCCTTGTCTCCCAACTCCATAAATTTGTGGGATCAATTAGCAGAGATGCTAATTAAAGGGTTCAATGAGCAAGCAGAACCATTTTCTTTGTTGCATAAATTTACTAATATCAAGAGGCATCCTCAAGAGGAGATAGTGGATTTCAACGTTAGGTTTGACCGAACTTGGCAGAGAGTTCCTGATGGACTCCGCTCAACTAATGACCAAGTGACATTTTACTATCTTAGGGCTTTCCACTCAGATATTAGTATGAACATTAGGATTTCCAATGTTCAAACCTTTCCTGCACTATATTCCTAGGCATAGAAGACTGAGGCCGATCTGATTGCCATTGGGAAATTACTTTCGAAAATGACTATGCCCATTTTTCTTGAGCTTTCACAATACCAGCTTATAGGTGCAGCCTCTACATCTTACACTGCTCCATCCATGTACCCTTCATCTTCATGGAATCCTCCCACAACTTCGGTACCTATGATTCCCATTCCACAGTTAACCTCTCCAGTTCCAACTCCTGCATTACCTTCTCCACCAGTTACATTACCTCTATCGACACCGCCTATGTCCTCAAACCTAGATCCTCAATTGGTTGTTTTGCAAGAAATTTAGTCAGCCATGAGAGCCCTCACTACCAAGATGACATATATGGACCGGACAGAGGCAGAAAGGAACTTTCAGCCACAAATATTTATTCTGGTTGTAAATAGAGAGAAAGTTGCTCTTAGTAAGGTTATAGAGAAATTACCTGAGAGGAACTTAGCAATCCTAGTAAGAGAAGAGGCTAGCCCCTCTGAAGTTTCACATGAGTCATCTTACTGGTGTTCTTCATGCAATAACCCACATGATGAGTCCACTTGCATGGTCCACCAAAATTATTTACAAGTTCTTACGGGGAGCCGTATAAACATGATTCGAGAGATGGATCATAATTCTGTGATGTCTCCTGAGGAATACATAATAGTATTGACACGCAGTGGAAAGAAACCAATGGTGGAAGATCTAGCTAAGATGGAGTCATTGAAAGCGCCTCCTACATAAGCAACAAAGCAATAAATACCTGCAAAGACTCATGATCCTCCAGCCCCTCAACAAGACCCACCTATTTTGTCGAAGGATTTTCTTCCACCACAAGCAAAAGAGAGGTTGCAAGCTAAGGCTTCCACCTCCCAGCCGCAAGAAAAAATGAAGGAACAAGCTAGAGAGACGTTGTGGTATCCATATTTGAATAAACGACAGTGAGTGGAGGCCACCCAGTAATATAGAAGTAGATTTGAATCTGCTAGTGGAGGGAGAGAGCTGATTTCGATGGAGTACAACATCGTCAAAGAACTCAAAAGGATACCAACCAAGGTAAGTCTATATGACACCTTGCAGCTTCCTGGATAGGTGAATCTCTTACAGGAATCCCTGAAGACCACACAAAGTAAGGGGAAGGCTCCAGCCTAGGTAGTTATGACTCAAACTCTGACCTCTTCAGTCATCGAAAAAAATAGACCACCACCTTTTTATCTTTCATTGAGAATAAAGGGACATGTGGTGCATAATTGCCTCATTGACTCAGGAGCAGCTACTACTGTCATGCCTAATGTAGTATGTGATGTCATAGGCATGGAATATACAAGGACTAGCACATGATTTTTGCAGCTAGATGGTACCTCAATAAAGATGATGGGCATAATTAAGGATGTTCCTATCTCCCTGCATGCCATGCATCAGATTACTGTGATTTAGGAGATCATAGTAGTGGACCTAGAGCCATATTTTGGTATGTTTCTCTCCCGAGAGTTCATGGCTAAACTCGGGGGTTACCTTTCTTTGGATTTTACTCATTTGGAGGTGATTCATAAAGGTAAAAAGTTGAAAATTTTCAATGAGAAGTCTTCCACATTTCATGTGGAGAGAATAGATGAAATGGACAGGTTAGTGAATTTGGTGCACATGATGTCTGAAGAATTTGGTGAGCTTGACTTAATGGAAGAATCTTTGGAAGAGTTCCGCCCAGAAAATGAATTTTCCATGGCCAATTTCAATGCCATGATGAAAACTGACTTGGGGTGTTACTCTGTTTTTAAGCCTGAAAAGGCTAAAGAAAAGAATGATGAAAGTCAAGATCAGCTTTGGAAGCTCTATTTCGATGGAGCTCAATGTAGAAATGGTGCTGGAGCTGGGATTGTTCTAGTATGTCCTTCTAGGATTCAACAATCCTATTCATATCATTTGACCTAGAGCTACACAAATAATGCAACAGAATATGAGGCTTTATGCCTAGGCCTCAAGAAGGCTGAGAAAATTGGAGTGCGATAGTTGCAAATCTTTGGTGACTCCGAGCTGATTGTCAATCAGGTGACAAATAAGTGTGTGTCCAAGCACCACTATCTCAATAACTATCGCAACAAGGTCTGGGACCTATTTGAATCGTTCTCTGCTCTCAGCATGTGTTTTGTTCCATGAGAACAAAATAGACATGCTAACCTGCTGGCTTCCTTGGGAGCAAATTTTTCACCAATCGAGCAAGTGGTGAGAAGGCCAAAAATAGTGAGAATGGTGTATAGGCCCTCTGTCCCAGACAAGGACACCTTTTGGGAAGTCTTCTATAGCGATGAGCAAATTGTAATTTTTTGGTTCAAGAAGCTGCCACCATCAAGGGAAGGACCTTGGAGCATGAAGGAAATGAAGCCCTAATTCAGTTGCAGAATAACCACATTCCTAAAGGCCTCATTACTATAGAAATCTTGTTTGATCAGAATGATCAGTCCAAGAAGCATCGAATCAAGGTCGATGAGAAAGAGTACATGGAGCTTCAGTTGGAGGCTGATAAGGTCATCAAAATTGGGACTGATTCTACTCCCGCTAAATTACAAGAGATCAGACAATTGTGTCAAGAGTTTTTTGACATCATGGCCTGGAGCTACGAGGATCTGAGGGGATATGATAAAGAGATAATTCAACACACTATCGATCTGGAAGGAGTCAAACCCTTCAGGAAGAAGTAGAGATCGGTGAACCCAAATATTGAAGCCCTCATGAAGGCCGAACTTGCAAAGATGTTGTAGGCCAAGATCATATATCCGATTAAGCACTCAACTTGGGTTGCTAATTTGGTTTTGATCCGTAAGAAAAATGGAGATATACGACTGTGTGTGGATTTTTGAAACTTGAACCAAGCATCCTTGAAGGATCACTACCCATTGCCTCATATTGATCATATCCTTCACATTGTTTCTAGGGCTTAACGCTTTTCATTGCTAGATGGATTCTTTGGATACAATCAAATTTGGGTCAGGGATGAGGATCAGCACAAAACCGTGTTCACAACCAAGTGGGTTACCTTTGCCTATCAATGCATGCCCTTCGGATTGTCCAATGCAGGGGCTACGTTTCAAAGGGCCATGGACATCACATGTGGGGAGCTTTTAAATAAGATCATTGGCATCTATCTTGATGATATGACTATCTTTTTGCACAAACGAGAAGAACATTGTTCTCATTTGAGGCAGATATTTGAGAAATGTCGGGAGTTTGGCATTTCCATCAACCCAAAGAAGTCCATTTTCGTATTAAAGGAATGTAAGCTCTTGGAACATGTCATCTCAGAGAATGGTTTTGAAATTGATCCATCGATAGCTGAAGCTTTGAAGAAACTATCGCTCCCTGCCAATAAGAAAGAGTTGCAATCTTTCTTCGGGTAAACCAATTTTGTCAGAAAATTTATTTTTGACTTTGCCCAAGTATTCAATCCCATGACTGAGCTATTAAAGAAATATGCGGAGTTCAAGTGGAAAACTCATAGGAAAGACGCATTTTGGGAGATTAAAGATAGAATTGCACAAGCCCCTGTGTTGATCAATCCAGATTATTTTAAGAGCTTCATTCTGTATGTAGTTGGAGAGGACGAAAGCTATGCTGCAGTGCTTACATAGAAAGGAGATGATGGGGATGAAATACCCATTACTTTCCTTATCTAGGTTATCTTACCCCATGAGGAGAGATACAATTTCATTGAGAAGTAGGTCTATGCTATCATGAAGTCTCAAAAAGTTCAAGCACTTCGTATCTCAGAGCAAGATGATCATCTACGTCATCCACCCCGATGTAAGGAACTTCATAATTTAGGGCGAGATGGATGATAAGCATGTCGGTTGGGTCACCAAAATTCAAGATTTCTATGTTGAGATCCATCCAACCAAGTTGGTGCGGGGTAAGGCCTTATGATAGCAATTAGCAAAAACTGTGGCCTCTGAGATAGTTGATCATCAAGTGAACGACCCTGCTGAAGAAAGGAATCTAGTGAACATCTTTGCACAAGGTCAAGATTGGGTAGATGACCTTTTTGAGTATTTTTCAACGGGTATATGTCCCTCACAATTACATGCTTTGCAACAGATAAGGTTTCACCTACAAGCTCTTAGGTATGTATTGTTTCCTGAGGGATTGTTCTTCAAAAACATTGATGGAGTTCTCCTAAGGTGCGTTAAGGAACCCGAGAAAGCTATATTCCTAGAGGAGTTTCATTCTGGCATGTCGGGAGGACATTACGCTAGTAGGCCTATGGCATTAAAGATTATTCGGGCTGGTTACTATTGGCCAAATTTTTTCGCGGATACTTTCAAGATTTCTCAAGCTTACGACAAATGCCAAAGGTATACGGGATGGATCAAAAATGCACCATTGCCCCTACATACAATTCAAGTAGAAGCACCTTTTCAGTAGTGGGGACTAGAATTTATTGGGATCATTGATCCAAACTCTTCATCCGGACACAAGTACATCTTGATGGCTACTGATTATTTTACAAGATGGTCTAAGGCCATTCCAACCAAGGCTACAAATTAGGATGTGATAATCACTTTCATTGAAGGATTGATCATGCATTTTGGCATTCCTGATGCCATTATCATAGACAATAGAACTCCATTAATTGGATCCAAGCTAGGAGAATTTACAAAAAAGTACAGTATTTTTCTGAAGACATCCTCTAATTATTACCCTTAGGGGAATGGCTTGGCGAAATCTACAAATAAGAAATTACTATGGATTTTAAAGAGATCCTTGGGGGATAATAATAGATCTTGGCACCTTTTGCTGAATCAGGTCTTATGGGCAGATATAATTTTTATCAAGAAGTCTATCAAGACTTCACCATATGCCTTGGTATACAGGAAAGAGGTAAGATTGCCTATTCATTTAGAACTGCCTGCCTTGCAGCAATTGAAGGAATTCTTGGATGATGAAGAAAATATGGATCCTATGAACATACGATTGGCTCAGTTGTTGCAGTTGGAAGAGCAACATTCTTTGGCCTATGATGAGTTTGTTAAGCATTCACAGGCGATTTTAAAATGGTTTCACAAAGGTTCTACTGACCGTACATTCAAAGTGGGTGATTTAGTCTTAAAGTGGAATGAAAAGAAGGCCAAGCCAGGGATACACAAAAAATTTGATGCTCTGTGGGAGGGTCCATTACGGATTTCCAGTACAAGTGCAGCAAATTCATTTTATCTTGAGGAATTGGAAGGTAATTCAATTCCTATTTCAGTGAACAACTTTCATTTGAAAGCCTACATTTCATGATATGGAAACACAGTGTTACCTTATACATTTTTCTTGTTTGTTTAAAAAATAAAAATAAAATAAAATAAAAAAGAAGCACCACTTGTAGGAGTCCCCCTTTGTACAGAGTTTGTCAACTTCAACTCATTTTGCACATGAGCCCACAGGTATGTCTATTTCTTTCTCTTTTTCTTTTCCTTCCCAGCATGTAGTGGCTTCCATCTACTTCTTTATTCCACTTCTTTATTTTCATTCCCTTCCTCTCCCACTCCTTCTTCCACTGTACATAATCAAACCACTACTATTGTTTCTACTCCCCTCTCTGATGTTCCTGTTTCTTCACTTCCCATTTCTTCCAATCCTTTATCTTTTGAGAACTTCTCCATAGTTCCCACCACTTTCTCCATCCCATCTACTTGTTGTGGCTGATCCACAACACACCCCAAAATTGGGGGCCCACCTTTTTTGCATGCTTTCAAAGAAGAAAACAGTGACCCAGATGCTAAAAAAATCAAGGAAAAAGGAAAAATTTCACAAAAGAGAAAAGTTGTCGCGATATCGCGACATGTTGCTCCGTCGCGACCGAAAAAGAAAAGTTGTCGCGATATCGCGACATGTTGCTCCGTCGCGGCCGAAAAAGAAAAGTTGTCGCGATATCGCGACATGTTGCTCCGTCACGGCCGAAAATGAAAAGTTGTCGCGATATCACGACATGTTGCTCCATCGCGGCAAAAAATGAAAAGTTGTCGCGATATCGCGACATGTCACGTTTTTGCGGCCAGGGTAACTAAATGCAGCAAAATGGAAAATTGTCACGATATCACGACATGTCACAAAATCACGGTCAAACCAGTCAAACAGGGCAAGCCACTAAAGTTGTCACGATATCGCGACATGTCACGTTTTCGTGACCTGAAGCAACAAGACATGCGAAATAGAAAAGCGTCGCGATTTCACGATAGAAAGTAGCACAGTTGTACGGAATGAAAAAGTGTCACGATTTCGCGACATAAAGCACTAGACAGCTCAAAAATGAAAAAGGTTGGATTGTGACATAAGAGAAAAGGACAAAATGAAAAGTGTCACGATTTCATGAAGAAGTTGAAAAAAAATGATCGAAGATAAAGTGAACGAAAGAGAAAAGTGTCACGATTTCATGACATAAAGCAACCAAAGTGTACGAAATGAAAAAGTGTCACGATTTCATGATAGAAAATAGCAAGGTGATGCCAAATGAAAGTGTCATGATTTCAGAAAGGAAGAAAAAGTGTCACGATTTCATGACATGTCGCGTTTTGGGGAAAAAGAAAATGAACAGGCGTCGTGATTTTGTGATAGGTTGCATCCTCATAGACCGAAAGAGAAGAATGTCATGATTTTGTGACAAGTTGCAGCGAGATAGCCCAAAACAGAAAAGTGTCATGATTTCGTGACATGTTGCATTTGCGCGGCCCGTTGGCAAAAAATATCATGATTTCGCGACAGGTTGCATTTGCGTGGCCCATGGGCAGAAAATGTCACGATTTCGCGACATGTCTTATTTTCACTGTGCATGAAGGCAGACAAGGTTGCGGACCAAAAAATGTCACGATTTCGTGACATGTCTTATTTTCGCGATGCAGGTGGAAGAGCAAAGCTGCATGCCAAAAAATGTCGTGATATCGTGACATGTCTTGTTTGGTCGCGATTCACAGCGGACCATTACCAAACATGCAGGGAAGCGCTGAGCACGTGGCACAAAGGCATAAGGGTTATGATAACGCTTCAGATCGACAGTTACAGTTAGCAGAGAAGACCAAACGTTTCAGGCTCGAGCAAAAGGTCAAAACACCAAAGAAGCGGGAAAATGAAGCGAAGCGATCTGGGAAATGAAACGAAGCGTCACAGAGCGAAACAGAGAACCGCAACAGAAAGTTTAAAAGCAGAAGTGAAGATAGATACAGGGGCTGGAAATTGTAACAAGAAAAGCATTATCTTTTTGGAATAAAAGGAGTTTATTTGGCAAGAGTAACTTTTGTGTGTGAAATCAAAAGGAGATTGAAAGCTAAGACTATTGTTATCTCTGTAGATCTTTCCTTTGCATTATTTTTTCTTGTATCTATTCGTTTACACCATAATGTGGGTTACGATAGGTGAATGATAGAATGATGCAATTATTTATTTCCTTAGAGTCTTGCATCTGATCTGATTCGACTGTGTTTTATTACAGGTCTGTTAGGTCAGGTTGTTTTAGAGTTTCATCTCATAACTTGGGGTTTTGCAAGGAGGAGATTGCTAACCAAATTAACATCCTGTTTCAGTTTTTCCAGCTGATTCTCATAAAGAATGTTTCTGTTTTAGTTTTTGATGTTATATTTTTAATCTTACTTGAAAATCTGCGTTTCGGATTCTGGTACATTCCAGAATACTTTGCTAATTTTACTAACACCAAAAGCTAACATAGAAGTAGCAGAACAGTGTTAAATAAAAAGATAAAACGAACCCGTTAACTATAAAATGAACCTCATGTTAAAGGCACGGAGCTTAAAATGAAGTGGCTTATACCACGCATTTTCTCATTTGAAATCCTTTTAAGCCGAAAGATAAAAGAGGTCACTAGCTTATTTTCGGGTAGACTTCATTATTCTCAAGAGCATTAAGAAAAGATATTTACACAGTTGGTTAATTTAATAGATTACGGTTGCAAAGTTTTCTTTGAATCATTAAAGGCCCCTTGTTAACAGTTACTTGCAGGGTTTAAGTTATTCTAGTATACATTCATTTATTTGCTTTAAGTCTTAATTGGTTATATGCATATGAATGTTTGTTCACAAGAACCTTGGAGAAATAAAAAATAACAAATTTCTTTGCAAGAAAGAGTTTCCTGTCTGAGACTCTAGTTGCGTGGTCATTTTGTTATAGGGAAAAATATTCACTCAACATTTTGGCGCTAGAAGGAGGGCCTTCTTTATTGCTTTGTGATTATGATCTGTTCTAACGATTAACGTGGGTAGTTTTGTTTCCACCTATTGTGCTTGCAGGTATAACATTTAGATATTTTATGTTGCAAGTAAGTTGAGAGAAGTCTTTTAGAGTTCTAGAGTTTTCAAGCTGGCCCAACCTGAGTACATAGCTACTAGGTCCAAGACCACAGGGGAAACTATTTTCCAAAGCCTTTCTCCCACTGCTAGGAAGCCGAAAAACAAAACATTAGAGATCGAAATACCACCCAATATACTTGAGTTAGGGATTTCTTTAGACTCAAGTACGTCTAGCGGGCCTGAGCCCTTAGTTTCAAGTGCGACAACAACACCAGGTGTATCTGTCCCCATAGTTCCAAGCATTTCCATTGTTCCCACAGGGTTAACACCTTTGAATAACATGGCCCAACAACAACAACAACAACAACCACCTGCCCTCTGGTATGGTGCGCAAAGTTCCCCCTTGGATATTCCTAGGGCAGTCCATGACTTGCCTAGAAACATTGAAAGGGGATTGCCCAAATTCACGCACGATGGTCCCACAACAACCGAAGAACATGTCCAAATTTACAAGGATTACATGTTTAGACAAGGGGTTATTCACGAAGATATTGCTTGCCGAGTTTTCCCTGCTAGTTTAGACAACACGGCCAATGAGTGGTACAGGAATCTTCCAGCAGGGTCCATCACTTCATGGGCCCAATTAGAAACCGCCTTCATTAGCCAATTTAGAATGTTATTGGATCCCTCCATAATTTATAATTTGTTCGTATCATGCAAAAGATTACCCAATGAGCCCATACGAACATTCAATCAGAGGTTCCAAAAACTATACATGAATTTGACTCGTCACTTTGCGGTAGATCCTGCGGTCGCCTTGCAATTATATTTCAGAGCTTTAGATCCTTTAACATCTTTATTGACTAGAAGGAATCCTCAGGTTACGACGCTTCCTTTAGCCTATGCAGAGACAATGACTCTCGAACAACAAATGAACTTACCAGGAGCAGGATTGTCTCAATTGATTGGGATGGGACAATACGGTCCATACAGTCAATTCGCCATGATGAACCAGTTAATGGCACCACAGGTTCCTACGATGAACAATTTCCAACCACCCGCTCAAGTGGCATCATTTCCAACTTATCCTAATGCCTCCGTTCAAACACAGGGATTAATTCAAAATAGCCCGATGGGTTTGCCTGGGTTCGGCATGGGCAATAATTTGTTGACCATACCGGGGTTTGCTTCGATTAGCACGCCAAGCCCAACGACTTATCCAACAATCACTCCGATTCAAAGTGTGAATCTAGGATGGAATCCAACTGCCCAGACCCAAGCCATTGTACCTATTCCAGAGGTGGCTAATGCAGCAAACACAACTGGACCCAGGATTACCGTGCCCCAACCACAAGGGCCCGAATCCATGATAGAAAACATGAAGGAGACTTTGGCCAAAGTTTTGGTTACCATGGGAAATGTCAATAAAAAGGTTGACCAAGCCATGGGTCATAACCGACTTCACAACCATAGAGGAAAAGGAACATACAACACGCAGCCTAATAATGGGCGAGTACCCAATCCTGTAGCCAATCAGGCAGATGTCTCGAAAGATTTTGGAGAATTAGGACCTTGTGACAACGATTGCCCGCACTGTGGCCACGGGAAGCAGGAGTCTATACTGACTGAGGTTATACATTCCCAAGAAAGTGAAGAAGAGGAGGATGTGGAACTTTTTGGAAATGAAGACGAAGAAACGTCGGAAGTTCATGCCAACAAACGTTTTGGGAAAGGAAATCACAAATATTACACTAGGAGTTCTAAGGAGCCCAAAACTTCTTCTACTCCTCCAAACAACCAATTACTCCCTCCTGATTTCAAAGGAGATGTCAATCCCTCTCCTCCATCCATGGTGGAAAAGTCTAAGATGGTGCAAAACATGTCAAATTCAGAAAAACCCACTTACGACTTGGTAGAAGACATGAAGAAAACTAAGGCCAATGTCTCAATGTATGATATGTCCCGACTATTAGGCCAAGAAGTAAGTCCACCAAAAAGTTTGGATCCATCTGCCCAAGTTCATGAAGCTAAAAGTGTTGAGTCCCGATTGGTTTTGAAAAGGGAAAAGCGAGATATACCCCCTTTTCTGATAACCATTAGAATTGCGGGTAAAAATCTGCACAATTGCCTAATAGATTCAGGGGCCTCGGCTACCATTATGCCCCTAGAAATCTGTCAAAAATTGGGACTTACACCAAAACCTTCTAGAAGCAGGGTGGTGCAACTGGATAGATCGACCATGGAAGCAGTGGGAGAATTGGGTGATGTTCTTATTCAAGTCAACTCAGAACCTAGGGTTCAACATCACATAGATATATTGGTGCTCGACATTCCTATCAAATATGGCATGGTGTTGGGAAGAGATTGGAGTAAAAACTTAAACGGTTACATTGTGACAGACTCTTCACATATGTGGTTGCCTTGGAGGGGAGTGGCCAACCAAATTCGGATTGATAGTGAACCTAGGCTCAAGGAAATGATCACAGAATACAACAAACCTAATGAGATCCAATACATTGAAGCTGAATTAGGAGCATATTGTTTGGACGTAGAAACACCTGAAAATTCCCAAAATGAAAGGATTGGATGCAATGTTTCTGAAGGACACCAGGACATTTGGACTTTAAGATTTGATGGATCCAAGTCCAGACAAGGGGCAGGAGCCGGTATTGAACTGTCATGTTCAGACAGAGAGCCTATGTTCGCTGCATATAGACTACAGTTCCCTGCCACCAACAATGTGGCAGAATATGAGGCCTTGATTCTCGGACTTCAATTGGCCCTTCGAAAGAAAGTTAAATGTATCAAGGTCTTAGGTGATTCGGAATTAGTGGTAAAACAAGTGAAGGGACAATACGTATGTAAGAACAAGCGGCTCAGACTTTACCGAACCAGGGTTAGAGATTTAATAGATGAGTTTGATGCTTTTAACATATCTCTGATCTCTAGAAAGGGCAATCGTCTGGCAGACTCTTTAGCCGTAGCTGCGAGTATGTTGAAACCAGTGGATCACAAGAAATGCAAGAAATTTTCCATAGAATTGGTCCCTTGCCCCTCGATACCGGATAATGTCATGAATTTCCAAGTGTTTGATAGTGACAGACACATATTCCATTTTGTCACTAATTCTGGTATCTTTGAAAAGCAGGTTATAGATGAAGACGAGAGGGACCTAGAAGAGGCAGATTTGGAAGAAAAGGTTATTGGAAAATGTAATAAGATGCCAAATGAGATGGCTTCATTAGAAAAAATGTTCGATATCGGATACCAACCAAAAGGAGGTAGAAAGGTTCCACCTCCCAAAGAAGCCTGTGACTTAGTTAATATTGGAAGTGCAGAAAACCCTCGAGAAGTATTCATAGCGAAAGCATGTACCAAACATGAGAAGGATTCCATTGCCAATGCATTAAAGGAATACATAGATTGCATAGCTTGGAGTTATAAGGAACTAAAAACTTATGATCAGAATGTTATAACGCATACGATTCCTTTGAAGCCAGACTCCAAACCCTTCAGGCAAAGACAGAGGCCAGTCAATCCATTATTAGAACCCTTGATAGAGAAAGAGGTAAAGCGACTGTTAGAAGCTAAAATCATCTTTCCTGTTAGGCATTCCACATGGGTTGCTAACTTGGTCCCCGTGAGGAAAAAGAGTGGAGAAATAAGGTTATGTATTGATTTTAGAAATCTTAATAAAGCCTCACAAAAGGACAATTACCCTTTACCCACCATTGATGAAATACTTCAAAAGGTAAATGGGTCAAAAATGATGTCATTCCTGGATGGTTATTCGAGATATAATCAGGTCCTTATCCATCCTAATGATAGGATGAAAACCGCCTTCACCACAAAATGGGGCACCTTTGCATACAGGAGAATGCCTTTCGGACTATTGAACGCAGGTGCCACATTCCAACGAGCTATGGACTTTGCTTTTAAGGGGCTCATAGGTAAGTGCATTATTGTCTATGTAGATGATATTCCTGTCTTTTCTAAGAGCAGGGAAAACCACGTCAAGGATCTAAAGAAAGTCCTTCAAAGATGTAGGGAACATGGCATTTCACTCAACCCAAGGAAGTGCATTTTCGGGGTAACGAAAGGAAAATTATTGGGACATGTAATATCCAAAGATGGAATTTCCATTGATCCTGAAAGAATAGAGGCCATACAACAGATTCCTTGTCCCAACAACAAAAAAGAGTTGAGATCATTCTTTGGGAAGATTAATTTTGTTAGAAAATTTATTGCAGATTTTGCAGAAATAGCAAAACCTTTGAACGACATGTTAAAGAAAGAGGTCCAAATCAAATGGACAAATGAAAATAGAGATGCTTTCAAAAATATCAAGGATGCGATTTCTAAAGCCCCAGTTTTAGTGAGTCCCGATTATACGAAGCCTTTCTATATTTACACATTTGCTTCAGACCATTCCTTTGCGAGTGTTTTAACTCAGAAGAGTGAAGGCAACATTGAAAATCCTATTGCCTTCCTGAGTAGTCCTCTCAAAGATGCGAAACTGAGATATTCCATATTGGACAAGCAAATGTATGCTCTATTTAAGACAGTTAAAAAATTCAGGCATTATATAGTCCACAGTAGGGTGTTTGCTATAGTCCCGGATCCTGCAGTCAAAGCCATGTTTATACAGAATGAATTAGGTGAAAGACGAGGTAAGTGGATTTCAACTCTGCAAGAATTTGATCTTGAGATTCAATCCATGAAGATAGTGCGGGGACAAGGGTTGGTTAAGGCTATAGCAGAAAAGGATCCCTTAATTTCATGTCAACATTATGAAATCGCAGATATAACCAAAGATGAGTGGTACGCAGATGTTGTGTATTTTTTACTAAATGGTAAATGTCCACCACATTTGAATTCTACTCAACGAAGAGCCTTGCGCTTGAAATCTGCTAATTTTCTAATTAGATCCGGCACGTTATACAAGAAAAACCATGAAGGAATTTACCTTCGTTGCGTTGATCGAAGAGAGGCAGCGCAAATACTCAAGGAATTTCATGGTAAATATGGGACAGGACATGGGTCCGCTAATGCCACAGCCCATCAAATCCTTAGAGCCGGTTATTATTGGCCTCGATTGTTCAAAGATGCCCATACTCATGTGAGGTCATGTCATACATGTCAAACTGCAGCCAATAGAGAAAGGGGTGCTTCCATGCCATTACAATCTGTAATTGAGTCTAGACCTTTTGCGCAATGGGGCCTGGATTTTGTTGGGATTATCAGTCCCAATTCATCCGATTCCCACAAATACATTCTAACAGCTACAGATTATTGCACAAGGTGGACGGAAGCTATCCCCACAAAGAATGCCACTTCGGAGGTTGTTATTAAATTCTTAGAGGATAATATTGTCACTCGATTTGGAATGCCTAACTCCATTGTAAGTGACAATGGTTCAGCTTTCTCCTCTCTGGAATTTGCTAATTGGGCATTTGACAACAGGGTGAGTTTAAAATTCTCTTCCAATTATTATCCGCAAGGTAATGGATTGGCTGAATCTTCTAACAAGAATTTGTTATGCGTCATAAAAAATTGTTGGAAAGAAATCCTAGAGATTGGCATAACAAACTTAAGTTGGCTCTTTGGGCTGACAGAATCAGAGTCAAAGAATCAATAGGAACATCTCCTTACCATCTGGTTTATGGACAAGATCCCATTTTTCCTACAAATCTCAAGTTACAAACACTGCATTTCATGAAAGATTACTTCGGAACTGATGATAAACTTGAGTCTAGACTAACACAATTAATGCATCTGGATGAAAAAAGGGATGAGGCTATGCTTCATTTCAGTAAACACCAAGATGTAGTAAAAATATGGTTCGACAAAAAGTCTAGAGCCAAGGCTTTTAAAATATCAGATCTAGTGTTGTTATGGGATAAAAGACATGAGAAGAAAGGAGATCATGATAAGTTCGACTACTTATGGTTGGGTCCTTACCAGATTTTAGAAGTCCTAGGGGAAAATAGTTTTAGACTAAAAACCTTGGATGGAAAGGATTTGGCATTACCTGTCAATGGGTTGCACTTGAAACACTATTTCCAGGCCTGAAGCGGCTGGGTTTTGTATTATATGTAATTATGTCATGCTTTGTTTCTTTTGTGTGTGCAGATTTGATGTTTAAGTGGTGTGTTTATTTGACATGTTTGGTTTCTCAAAAAAAAAAAAATGAATAAAAATTTGAGATGTTAACTCATGCCTAAGATCAGGAAAATATGAAACATTGGAATTGTGTTGTAAAAGCTCCGCATGTAACACAAACAGTTAAATAATATCGTTTGAAACTTGTGATGCATGAAGTAGTCAGTTTTACAAATTATGACAATACTTTATCTGCAATTCAAAGGGCAATGCATTCATATTACATCTCACTTTGCATATACATGCCATCTTAGTTGCATATGCATTTCAGATACAAATCATTAAAGTGTGTCAAATCCTCTTAGGGTTATGCTATAACATAAATAAGAAAAATCCTAAGGTTGGGAACTGAGCCCCGAGATATCTAGAACCAAGCACATTTTATACACATTAAAAAGGATCTTGAGCAAAATGATCAAAACCTTGCTTGGAAGAAAAGGTCAAGCGAAAGAAGTATTTCATGTCTATCCTATTATGCAACATGATCCTTAAAACAATGGTTTTTACCACTTCCATAAAGCTTAAAGCCTAAAATCAGAGTAGTAAGGATAGGGTTAAATCCTCATCGAACTTAGGTTGAGGATCCAACTCCCCAAAGCTCTGATTTGACCTACATGGAGTAGTAAGGATAGGGCATAATTCTCATCTCGCCTAGGTTGAGAATCTGATTCCCCAAAGCTCCTATGTCTCATTTCATCTAAATATTGGATTGGAAGGATCGTACTACATGTCCTCTGCAAAGGATGGGTAGTCATCCCCAAGGTCCAAGAAATAAAAACTAAATATTTCCCATTTCATATTAATATTGGATTGGAAGGATCGTACTACATGTCCTCTGCAAAGGATGGGTAGTCATCCCCAAGGTCCAAGAAATAAAAACTAAATATTTCCCATTTCATCTTAATATTGGATTGGAAGGATCGTACTACATGTCCTCTGCAAAGGATGGGTAGTCATCCCCAAGGTCCAAGAAATAAAGAAATGAAACTAAATCATGGATTATGGGGTTAAGTATGCCCATGCGTGGCAACATGTCTTGTCTAAAAACAAGACCACTGACTGTTCAAACGGATAGACTAGCATGACCATTTCATTCATAACTGGTTAAATTATTTTTCTCAAAGTGAGGTAATGAATTCCAAATCAGAGTAGTAAGGATAGGGTTAAACTCCCATCTCGATTAGGTTGGGAGTCTGATTTCCCAAAGCTCTGATTTCACTTTCACTTGCACATGGGTTCAAGATAGTAGTGACTCATAACCAACTTTGGGATCTAATAAAGCAATTCATTATACATATAGTTGATCCTAAGAGGGTTTGATAATCTTAAATATTTGTATATGATGTTAGAAGGCTTAAAGCTTTTATAAAGCAGGTAGTTATATCTCTAGATCATTTATCAGGCCATGCAAATCATTCACAATCTCACATATGCATTCATGTGAAACTGACAATGGAATGTTGATCAATTTCAAGCGATAGGGAATGAAAACACATTGCACACACCGAGCTGATACTTAATGATTCTGATGTTTCATGTATTTCTGATCTATCGGTATTTGTTTATCTTTTATGTGTTGACGCCTGTATCTAAGCTTGTATATTTCAGGTTGGGTTCTCACCAAAATGCTCTGGAGCATTTGACAGTAGAGTCGCCATTTGTTGTGGCTGATCCACAACACACCCCAAAATTGGGGACCCACCTTTTTTGCATGCTTTCAAAGAAGAAAATAGTGACCCAGATGCTAAAAAAATCAAGGAAAAAAGCAAAATATCACAAAAGAGAAAAGTTGTCGCGATATCGCGACATGTTGCTCCGTCACGACCGAAAATGAAAAGTTGTCGCGATATCGCGACATGTTGCTCCGTCGCGGCCAAAAATGAAAAGTTGTCACGATATCGCGACATGTTGCTCCGTCGCGGCCGAAAATGAAAAGTTGTCGCGATATCGCGACATGTTGCTCCGTCGTGGCCGAAAATGAAAAGTTGTCACGATATCGTGACATGTAGAGAACAAATGAAAGAAAATTGTCGCGATATCGCGACATGTCTCAAGAAAGAAAGTGTCGCGATATCGCGACATGTCAGTTTGGGGGGGGGAAAAAGTCATGATTTACTTGTTGTGACATGTATCATTTTCGGATGCATGAGGGGAAAATGTTGGAAAAAATGTCACGATATCGCGACATGTCTTATTTTCATGGGATGAAGAAGAGCAAAGGCTGCATGACGTAGAAAATGTCGCGATATCGCGACATGCTATTTTTTGTCGCGATTCATAGCGGACCGTTACCAAACATGCAGGGAAGCACTGAGCACGTGGCACAAAGGCATAAGGGTTATGATAACGCTTCAGATCGACAGTTACAGTTAGCAGAGAAGACCAAATGTTTCAGGCTCGAGCAAAAGGCCAAAACACCAAAGAAGCGGGAAAATGAAGCGAAGCGATCTGGGAAATGAAACGAAGCGTCACAAAGAAAAACAGAGAACCGCAACAGAAAGTTTAAAAGCAGAAGTGAAGATAGATACAAGGGTTGGAAATTGTAACAAGAAAAGCATTATCTTTTTGGAATAAAAGGAGTTTATTTGGCAAGAGTAACTTTTGTGTGTGAAATCAAAAGGAGATTGAAAGCTAAGACTACTGTTATCTCTGTAGATCTTTCCTTTGCATTATTTTTTCTTGTATCTATTCGTTTACACCATAATGTGGGTTACGATAGGTGAATGATAGAATGATGCAATTATTTATTTCCTTAGAGTCTTGCATCTGATCTGATTCGACTGTGTTTTATTACAGGTCTGTTAGGTCAGGTTGTTTTAGAGTTTCATCTCATAACTTGGGGTTTTGCAGGGAGGAGATTGCTAACCAAATTAACATCCTGTTTCAGTTTTTCCAGCTGATTCTCATAAAGAATGTTTCTGTTTTAGTTTCTGATGTTATATTTTTAATCTTACTTGAAAATCTGCGTTTCGGATTCTGGTACATTCCAGAATACTTTGCTAATTTTACTAACACCAAAAGCTAACATAGAAGTAGCAGAACAGTGTTAAATAAAAAGATAAAACGAACCCGTTAACTATAAAATGAACCTCATGTTAAAGGCACGGAGCTTAAAATGAAGTGGTGTATACCACGCATTTTCTCATTTGAAATCCTTTTAAGCCGAAAGATAAAAGAGGTCACTAGCTTATTTTAGGGTAGACTTCATTATTCTCAAGAGCATTAAGAAAAGATATTTACACAGTTGGTTAATTTAATAGATTACGGTTGCAAAGTTTTCTTTGAATCATTAAAGGCCCCTTGTTAACAGTTACTTGTAGGGTTTAAGTTATTCTAGTATACATTCATTTATTTGCTTTAAGTCTTAATTGGTTATATGCATATGAATGTTTGTTCACAAGAACCTTGGAGAAATAAAAAATAACAAATTTCTTTGCAAGAAAGAGTTTCCTGTCTGAGACTCTAGTTGCGTGGTCATTTTGTTATAGGGCAAAATATTCACTCAACACTACTTCCATTTCATTATATGTCTTCATGGAATCCTAGTAGATGGTAGCATAGTAGTGCCCTCTTCAGTTGTTGTATCTACCGCTTATACTCCTCCATATTCCACCATTCCATCATTCACCATTCCCATTCCATGACCTGCACATCTTCCAATCATCACCCCATTCATTCTCGTTCTTATAACCCAGGTGCTTCTCACCACTACCATGGAGACCTATCGCATTTTCACGGGGAGAAAGCAAAAAAGTATAAGGCGGGAGAAAAATGTTGGGATTTTGTGACATGTCACATTTTCGTGACTTGTCGCATTTTTGTGGGGAGAAAGCGGAAATAACAGCACCAAGTACGACATGTCATGATTTCGTGACCTCTCACATTTTTGCGACAAGGATCAGCAAAGGAACAAAGCGATAGGAGGATGTCGCGATTTCATGACATGTCACAATTTTGTGACCTATCACATTTTTGTGACAAGGAGCAACGAAGGAACAAAACGAAGGCAAAGTTGTCACGATTTTGTGACACATCGCATTTTCGTGAGTGCATGAAGACGAAGGCCAAGAGAGAGGAGAATGTTGCGATTTCATGATATGTCACGATTTATCGACTTGTCACATTTTCGTGGAAGTAAAGAAGATGAAAGCCAAGCAAGAGGAGGATGTCATGATTTCATGACACGTTGCATTTTCATGACTAGTAGCAATAGGAGAAAGCAGTAAGGGAAAAATGTCGTGATTTCATGACACGTCGCATTTTCATGACAGAAGTGACAACAAAGACCCAATAATGTTTTGTCCACATTTTTCTTCATATTGCATAGGAGAACGTAAGGAGAAGAGGAAAATGAGGATCGAACGAAGTAATGTTTTAAAAGCTCTCCAATTGATTTTGAGAATCAAGGTCAAAGAGACTCCGAAATTAAATGTTTCGCTGCTTACCTATGTGCACAAGATGGGAGAACGGTTTATCATGCAATTTTTGAAGCCACCAAAATTAAAGATGCCTTCGGTATTAAAAGATCTTGTTCGTGATCTCCTTACACTTCAAGCATGCCCCGAGAATAGTCATTTAACGAAGAAATATGGTCCCTTGTTTTTGTTCGATTTTCCAACTTGATCCATAGAAACAGGGAATGTGATTTCTTCGAGGCAAATTTCGAGGGATTGCTTCTCTTTTCAAGTGCATATTTTGTGGATCTCCTCTTAAAAATATGTTTTATGTTTTAAATGTTGTGATTCGAAAGGGAGAGGGAAAACCTCTATAAATACTAATGTACATCTCAAGAAAAAGAGGAGGACCTTTTTGCAAAAATTGAAGCAAAAATCCTAAACACATTTTGCTCTATTCTTAGAGTCTTTTGAGTTGGTGATCCAAACTGATGTTCATGTGATGCTTTCTATGTAATTCACTTTTTCTTAGTCAAGTGTTAAAATATAAGTTGAATTCTGTTGTTCTAAATTTGGCTATGTTTTCATTTGAACATTTGAAGTATAATTGAAGGCAAACTTATGGTCAATGTTTGATCCAATTTCTGTATGTGCATTCTAAGAATTAATTGTTGCTTATCTTCAGGATTTAGTTTGAGGTTATTTGCTATCTGAGGTTGTTATCCCTATCAACTATTGGCTTCAGCCATATTTCCATCTCTTTCTATTATTTCTAACCCTAAACCTTGAAATCAATTTAGATTAGTTTGGGAGGCAACCCTCTCTGGATATTGGCCCAGGAGACTTATCTTTCTCTCGGCATTTCAATATTTGTCGGGTCTAGGGAACATTTTATATGAATAGGTAGATTTGTGACCAACAAGTATATGATAAAGAATATAATTAAGAGCAATATTAGAGGGTATCCTTCTTTCCCCAAGGATGCTGGTAAAATAAGAGACAACCTTAGATTTAATTTCCTGAATATCAGAGGTAATATACCCATCAGTCTTTGTCAGTTATTTGATTCTATTATGGCTTATGTTTCACATGGTGGAGGCATGAAAAAACCTAGTGTTTATATCTCCTTATTTAAGCCACAAAGCTCTAGATTTTTGCTTCTAGAAAATTTCTTCACAATCAAGAATGTTGTGATAATCAACCAGGGTGTTTCTTTCTTTAGCACGGGTTTGATCATCATAGTGGCCTGCTTGAATTTTTATTTCTATGGAAAGAATTCTATATTGAATGTATTTTTTGATCTCAAAAAAATTTACAAACAGTTGTTTATTCTAAATTTTATGATTTTATTTTACATGCTTTAAATTTTGTTCTAGGCAGAAGGAAGAACAACATTGAATGACCTGTTGCCACCATTGGGATATATTGAGTCTCAATTCAGGGTGCTGGATCCACATTGATTCAAATATGAAAGGTCTTCTGAAAGGGTTATCCTTTATAATATCCAAAAGGAGTGGACTATGATCAGAACCAAATTTTTGGAGAGTAAGAGGGTTGGCATCTGAAAGCACGAGGATACGGAAGCAAAAAGGAAAGCGAATACGAAATGCAAACAAAAAAACCGAACTCAACGCTAAATCCTAGGAATTTGAAAGTGCATGAAAAGAGAGAAAGGCATGAGCGAATCGAAATGAAACACAAGTGAATAAAGAAGACAGCCCTTTTTATTGATATGTTTCAAACTCGGTTACAATGCGCATCCTTCCTTTCCAAGGGCTAGGAGCGTTTAAGCATGCGTTCTTGTTACATCCATGGGTGCCTTTCCTTCTTCCGCGTGCCCACATGTAAGATGGGCGGACCAGAATGTCACCGCCACTTGTGTCTATGAATGTTGATTCCTTGCTGCTCCTCCAATGTTCCGATCCTACGTTCAAGGGAACAAGAAATAGTTAGTAGCACCTGCAGATGAAACAAAACATGCAATCCCCAAGCCTACGATAAGCGAATGAGAAAAATGAATTAAACTATAACTAAAATGAATCCAAATGCTCTAGAAATTTGATAGGGGCATCAAGACATCACCAGGAGGGCACTACAAAAAGAACAGTCAAGAAATTCCTCACCGATTTGAATTCGCTCTGGGGTGGGACGAATTCACCTACAACAAAATGCCGAAAAGGTACTGTCCCAATGTCCTACCTAGGAAGCTCCAAAAGACCTACAAACTTGGGGTTAGCTAATTGGGGGCATTTTGGGAAGACCCAGATGGTCATATTTTCCCAATTTGGCCTCCATTAGCAGGAATTTGATGATGCTACCTGCAAGTTAGTAGAAGCGAGCAAAGATAGAAATATGGTCAAACTTGTTCAAAACGAGACGAAATTCAAATGACAACCTATCTAAGCATCATAGAACTGAATGCAAAAATGAAAGAAAACAAGTCTGCCATGGAATTCCCATCATTCCGAAAGGGGGCGATTAAGATTGTGGCAGTGTGGGAGGGGGCGCCCATGGGGCAGGCCGCCCACCGTTTGGGGCCTGATTTCGGCACCAATCCACTTGGGATGGGTCCAAAACCTCTTGTGTGGTATTGTCGAAAAATTTGGTGGGATATTGTGGCCAAATGTCAGGTTTTGGGCTCCAGATTCATCCTCCCAATAGTCACCCAATGACCTCCCCTCTAAAGGAGATCAAGGATGTGAAAGGTGCAAATCCAAAAGGTGTGAGGCGTGTAAATAAAATGGCAGCACTTCGTTGCTCTAAAATGCTCCTTCTCTGTATATTTTGGGGTGAGGAAACTCACCAATTTATAGACCTGGAGGTCTCTTGAAATGGGCATGCAGAGGCGCCACATGGCAGCCATGCCCTCCCAGGGGGAAGGAGATTCCTCCCTGAATTGGGACTTCATGACTGACCTTGCAAATGCCTCTAACGCTCGAAAACGCTCACCCATACTCCCATGCGATGAAGGAAGCATTGAGTGGCGGATCTGAGCTGCCATTTGTCAAGATTTGACTTTTTGCCCATCAAACCTGCAATTCGCCCCACCCTAGAGCGAATTCAGAATTCATCCCTGGGTGGGGCGAATCCTAATTTGAATTCGTTCCAGGGTGGAACGGATATTGAGCAAAGTGCCTGAAGGTGCCAAATTGATCTCTGGCCTTCCAAAACTACTGTGAGAGTGGTTAGGACCACTGTTTAACCTCTGGGGGCTGCCCTTGGGGCTGTGTGTGTCAAAGCGATCAGTGTTTGCAGTCACATAATCGGATTGGTGTTGTTTTGGTGTCTATAGATGCCCCTTTTTGGGATGCGCTGTGCATGGCGCAGCATCGAGCAAAAATAGATAACCAAAGCACTAATGATTAGGGTTTCTTAGTAACCTAACCAACTTTTGATGCCCCAAGTATGAAAAGGGCATGCATTCTTGAATCCTTGCTTCTGACGAGCTAAGGAACTTCATTCAAGTGTTAACCTTTTTCGGTGAGGTGTTACTTGAGCTTGGACATTGATCAGTCATGAATAGGCAAAGGGCGCAACCTTTTGTCTATGGGAACCTTGAGTTCATGATTCATGAATGCCAAGTGATTGATCAGCTTGTGATTATTGCTTGTTTACTACCCCAAGCAGGAGCGTGATTTGTCTTTGTCAATGATTCTTTGAATGCATGCTATTTCCATGATTGGGTGTGTATTTGTTGATTGGTGACTAAGTGTGACTACCCCCTCAAGCGACGAATCGATGAGGGAATGACCTACATGAGAAAAGCGATGAGTCACTTGACCCAAGATGACTTAGGTAAGGGTGCCTTCAGAGATTTATCTTTGAATGTGTGTGCAATTTTTTGACATTTAGACCTATTTTTGGTGGGTGTTAACCCTTTTGGCGATGCCGTTTGGAGCTAAAATTGTCAAAAATTCGTCTTCCCGTGGAGTGGTCCGGCCATGGTGGCCTTCTTAGGGAGTAGGATGGTGACGATTTATAACCCCAATGTCTATTTTGGATGCCAAGAATGTCAGGCATGAAGGCGCCTTCGTTCGGCAACTCTATTGCTATTTTTGGGTGGGTTTTGACCCTTTTGGTGATGTCGTTTGGGGATGAAATTCTCGAAGATCCGTCTTCCCGTGGAGTGGTCCGGCTATGGTAGCCTTCTTAGGGAGTAGGATAGTGAGGATTTGTGACCTCGACATCTATTTTGCATGCCCAGAATGTCAAGTGCAAAAGCACTCTCATTGGACAGGTTTATTGCTGCTTTTGGTGCATTTTTGTGCATTTTTTTCCTTTTTGAAATTTGTGTGCTGAATTCATTCTAGGGTGGGATGAATTCCTATGTAGTATTCATCCTAGGGTGGAACGAGCGCTAACCAGAGTGCTCATTCTAGGGAGGAACGATTACAGGCTCAAAAAGCCTATTTAAAGGCCAAAACTAGGTTTTGGGCTCATTTGCACTTGTTTTTTTGGCGATTTGGAGCTCTGAGGAGGAGGAGGTCAATTCTGTGAAGCGAAGCGCTGCCGAATTTCTCTCGACATTATGAGTGCACAAACCGGATCGAGCGGCGGAGCCGAAGCGAGACCAGTAAGTGCTCCTTAGCGTTATTGCTTTTGTTATATGTTTTAAAACTGCAAGTGATTTGTTTAATTTTCTTTGTTATGTTGCTTTTCAAAATTAAAATTGAAACCCTAAAACTGAGCTGAACACAAACCAAGACTTAGCTTAAAACTGAGCAGAAAACGTAGTTAAAACCTAGGTGAATTTTTTTTTTTTAATGTTTTTGTGTTGTTTTCTTTTATAGGTTGTGAAGAGCCGGTATCGTGTACCTACTACTTTTGCGGAAGCACGGGGGGCACTGACTATGGCTGACTAGGAGTGGCTTGATGCCCTTGGGCTCAAGCAGGTGGCTCGACTGGAGCCTATGGTCGGGGATCGGGCCTATCTGATGGCCTTGATCAACCTGTGGGATCCCCGGACCAACACCTTCCATCTCCCAATAGGGGAGATGACAGTGACCTTGGAGGATGTTTATCGGCTTCTGGATTTCGATAGATGGACTACCGATCAGGATGACACTGGATCAGTGAACAGCGGTGCTGATATGATGCTTCGAGCATGGGGAGGAGTTGGGGGTGGATGGTCCAGTGGAGATGGCAGAGGTTGACTTCCAGATGGGCGGGATTCTGGTTCGATGGTGGTTTGAGAGGGGGGTGTTGGGAGTGAGGCACGCATTGCTTATGGGCCTCATTTCCAACATGCTACTACCTGACTCATCAGGTGCGAGGTTCTCATGGAACCTACTAGATGTGGTCTATCGGCTGGTGGAGTGTTCGACGCAGGAGCCTTTGATCATGAGATGGGGACAGACGCTGCTGGCATAGCTCTATGGGGAGCTATATGAGGTCCGCTATCGGAGGTGGAAGGGGATCAGCTATAGCTATCTATTGCAGAGTTGGGGTTGGCAGCACATAGTGGTGGAGAGACTAGGGGGGTTACCATGGATGACGTGGGCAGAGATGGTAGATAAGGATATCGGGTATGCGGCTCTATGGCGGCGGTCTGAGGAGCAGGGATAGAGTCGACGGTGGGCAGGTGTCGTAGGGCACTATGTCGATGCCTTCGCTGGGCTTACTCTAGGGGAGGTGTCTTGGCGCCCTTATCGAGACTGTCCAGCCTGGCCAGAGGCTGGAGAGTGGCTTCGATGGGTACGTAGGGAGCGATGGCTGATTGGGCGACATGGGACCGAGCATGAGTTCTTCCCTTATAGTCGGGTGACATGATAGTTTGGGGTGCGCCAGGGGTTGCCTGGTGAGCCCATGGTCTATCGACGTCGGGGGATGAGAGGACTCTGGATCGATCGATCATCGTGCCACTAGGCGAGGATTCAGATGTAGTGATCGACGTCCCGGATGTGGATGACGTCGGGACTACCGTAGAGTATGACCAGTGGTGGGTACTACGGCGATGGTGGGGAGAGGGGCCACTAGGAGGTGCGGAGGTAGCAGCCATGGGTGGGGAGGGTGCCGAGGCACCAGGAGATGCTTGGGGAGCTCCTCGGGAGGATGCAGATATGGTGGAGGTGGAGGATGAGGATGTGGGGGTTTCGGATCAGCCGGAGATGCAGGACATCACGGAGCAGTGGGAGCCAGAGTAGGCTATTGTTCTAGATATGCCTATGCCTCAGGCAGAAGTGGAGGACATGGAGTCTGGGCTATGTGTGGAGATTGCACGGTTGGCGGAGCTACTACGGAGGTGGGATGAGGAGTTGGGGGAAGCTTTGCAGGAGAGGGATCTCCTACGGGCTCAGCTGGCAGAGCGGGAGAGCGCATTCATTGCACACCATCGGGGGATGGGGACACCAGTGCTACATAGGAGAGGGATCTCCTATGGATGTAGCTGGTGCAGCACGATGATGCAGTAGCTTACTACCATCGATGGGAGGTAGAATGGTTGTGATGGGAGGTAGATTGGTCTCGACATCGGATGGATATGGAGGGAGAGATTATCCACCTCGGTGGGCGGTTACCTGAGCCCTCGGGAGGTGGGTCTTCACGTCGGACGAGGGCAGTGATACTGAGCAGTCAGCATCATCTCATCGTAGGCGATTGGATGAGGGAGGCGGTAGTAGGCGTGATGCGAGGGCTAGCAGTAGCCGCCCTGAGGGGTCCCATAGGACCCACACCATGGGGGGTAGTTCCCATCGCACCGATCCTGCGTGATCATGGTGGCCGACGCCTTAGGCTTGGGGGTTTTGAGATTTTGGATTTTGTTGCGGGGTCAGAGGACCAGCTCTTTGTAGCCTACGGGCATTTTTGCTGATATATATATATAGACTTTATTTTGTTTATGCGCATGTGATGATTTGATTTTATGCATGATGATTGATGAATATGGATGTATGCATGTTAAGTTATAGTGATGAATGCATATGTTGTGCTAAAATGTGAATGTTTGTAATTTATATGATATGCAAATGGAATGGATGAATTGAATTTGTGATGTTTGGTAGTCGCACCATAGACTGTTTAGAACTTTATGGCTTTTTGTCCTAGGCGATTGCTGCGGTGAATAGCTTTGTAGGCATACATGTTTTTTTTTTTTGGTATGGCGAGACTAAAATATAGCAAGTTGGTTTCAAATGTAGTTAAGGTTTTCTGAGACTCAGATGTTTTAACTAACTAGCCATGACTGTACTTTATCTCACAAGACTTTTTGAACAAGGTATGAATCGGACTTGTTTTGGACCAAGTTATTTCACATCCCTGTGTGTGCAATTGAGTTCATTTATGTGGTGTTGGTCAGGATACCGCCAGTGCCAGATAGGCTATCAACCAAACCTGTATTGAGGATCACCTGATTAGCTCCACTAACTCCTTTGTTGTATTTAGTCAGATTAATCTATGGTGCTATCGTAGGATACCATAAGCTAGCTCATCCACATGCAAACATTGATCTACGCACAAGTTAATGTGACAGATATATCGTCATGCGGGAGGTTTACCACCAGTGACCGATAGGCTATCAACCAAACCGGTACTGAGGTTTGCCTCATGACCTGTCGAAATGCTGAGAGTTCCAGGGATTCAAGTTCGACTCCCTTCTTTTCTTCAATTGTATTGGGATACTTGCTCTTTTGTAGTGATAAAAATCACTGTTTATTTTTGTATTATATTTTTCTTTTGAGCAAGGGATTAGGATATGGAGTGATGAGAATCACTATTGTTTGTGCCTTTTGATGTGTGCACTTTGGGATATCAAATTTTGGAGTTTTGACTTTTGCAAATTGTTCTGATGTTTTGCAACCTTTTGAGAACTTGGGATTCTTGGGGAATTGGGTAGGGAGGATGCTTGTCCTTTTGCCAACTCTCAGCATTCTTTGGGGTCATTCGCACAGGGGGATGAGCAAGATAGCCATTTCACTTATGGTGACCTGGATTGCTTTGCAGGTTTCATCTTTCATTCACACAACTTGGGAATTTTGTTATATGTTTTAACTTGTGTCGGGATGCTACGTAACAAGGTGTGATCCAAGTAGAATTCTACCTTCGTAAAATCTGTCTAACTTGGTACAGTATGTGGCTAGAAATCTAATGATGACTGAATGACGTGAAAACTCTCGATACATTAGAAACAACTGACTATGATGTGGGAGAATAATGTGAATGGTGGTTATAGGCGATGAGCTATTGATAAAGCGGAAAAATGTAGAAGATGATGGTTTTTGCCAAGTAATGATAGTCTATGGTGCTTTGACCTGTATGACCACAAATATGCAATGTATGCAGCTATATATTTTTGTATTTTTGAGGGATTGATGTTTGTGAGTATGCAGATGAGATGCAAAAGAGCTCTGTACTGTTATGATGATTTTGCGTATGCATGGAAATGAGATGCAACTTTTTGTTATTTTTGATGATTTTATTGTTTTTGAATTTTTCTTGTTTTTGACCAAGTGATTATGGGAATCCTTGGAGCCTTTTAAGTTGTTGACCAGGCGTGGTTTGGCGGGGTTTTGGGTCCAAGCGATTATGGGAATCCTTGGAGCTTTTTGGGTGGGCTATGGCTCCTTTAAATATGGAATGGCCGCAAGTGACTGATGTTCAAGGGTTCTAGTTCCTTGATTCCATCAAGAGAGGCTAGCCGGTATGTTCCAGGTCCTATTTTGCTATCAATTACATATGGACCTAACCAATTTGCCGTGAACTTGTCCCTTAGATGGGATGGCAAACTAGAGTTCTGTTGGTTTTCTTTTAAGACCAAGTCACCAATCCGAAAGTCCCTCAGGTGAACTTTCATGTTGTATGCTTTCTTAAGTCGCTCTTGATAGATACGTAAATGCTCGAGAGCATTAACGCGTCATTCATCAAGCAACGTAAGCTGGTCTAACCGGGCCTGCCATGCAGTGTCATCATCGATGAACTCTTGCATTGATATGCATAGGGAGGGAATCTCCAACTCGAGAGGCATGACTGCCTCGGAGCCATACACGAGCAAAAATGGAGTTGCCCCGGTGGGCGTCCGAATGCTAGTGCGATAAGCCCATAGGGCAAGTGGGATCTGAATGTGCCAATCCTTATGACTGTCTGCGACTATCTTTTTAAGGATAGCAACTAGCATTTTGTTTGACGCCTCTGCTTGCCCATTTGCCTACGGATAATAGGGTGTCAAAAAACTATGCTAAATTTTGTACTTTGTGGTCAAAGCACGCACATATTTGTTCTTGAATGACGTCCCATTATCCGAGATTATCTTGGATGGAATACCAAAATGACATATGATGTTATGCAAAATGAACTCCACAATGCGGGGTCCAATCGTAGAGGTTAGCGAAACCGCTTCCACCCACTTGGTGAAATACTCTGTGGCCATTATGATAAACGTGTGATGACCGGACGATGTAGGGGAGATCTTTTCGATGAGATCTAAGCCCCACTATGAAAATGGCCAAGCCGATTGGATCGGTTGCAAGGCCTAGGAAGGTACATGTGTCAAATTGGCATGATGTTGACACTTCATGCACTTCCACACATATGCACAACAATCTCGCTCTAAATATGGCCAATAATAGCCCATGCAAAGAATGCACTTTGCGATGGCCATACCACTGAAGTGGCCACCGCATGTACCATCGTGCGCTTGGGTGATCGCCCAAGTGGACTCTTGCTGGTCTAAGCAACGAAGGAGGATCCCTTCATAGCTACGATGGTACAAAATGTCTCCTAACAAGACATACTTTGCCACTTTCTGCTTGAGTGCTCATTTTGTGGCATGCATCAATCCAAGCGGGAGGTTACCTAACTTGAGGTAGTCCCTGATGGGGGAATACCAATCCTGCTGATCAGAAGCCTCGATGGTATGAACAACCAGTCCCTCTTGAAGTTCATCCCTAGCAAAAGCTGAGCGGGAGAGAACTTGCAAGAATAGCGTTGTATTGCTATTAATGGGAGTAGGGGAGAACAAGGACCCCCAGTTGGCATGTTTCAAATGATCATGGATTCGAGAGAACCTGTCCATGGATGGCTCAATCTGGATCAAGTGGATTCTTGGCGTTAAATTAGAGCTTGCTCGCTCCATCGCTGATTGCGATAGTGTTTTGACTTGAATGGTTGTCATATCACCAGAAAGGTCTTGCGGGATTAGCGACCCCAAAGAGGCCATAGTGTCCGCAAAATGGTTCGATGACCGAGGGAGTGCCTCGATGTCGTACCATTCAAGATTTGCCAAGAATTTGTCCACAAGGGCTTTGTAGGCCTGCAGAACTGGGCATTTGCATTGGAATACCCCTTTGACTTGATTGACGATTAACAGCGAATCACCAAAGATATTCAATCATTTAATGTTCATGGTGATTGTTGTCTGAAGACCTATGAGCAAGGCTTCATACTCTGCATTATTGTTGGTGCATGGGAAATTTAATTTAAATGACAGGGGCATAGGAGCGCCCTGCGGTGTGAAGAATACTATTCCCGTGCCACCACCTTGCTCACATTTAGAACCATCAAAAAATAGGGTTATGTCAGCTCGTGACTCAGGCTCGTCAGAATCTGGTGATTCTGAGACATGGAAGACCCCATCATCGGGTAGTTCTATAGTCGGAGGTTGGTCATCTTCGAGAGGAGCCTCTGCTAGTTGATCGGCTATGACCTGACCTTTTATGGATTTCTGTCCGATAAACTCTATGTCAAATTCCGTCAACAACATGATCCATTTCGCCGTGCGACTACTATGATAAGTATGACTCATCATGTATCACAATGGATTCTCCTTAGACACAACATACGTCTTGTTGCTCAACATGTAATGGCATAACTTTTTGGTAGCAAACACCACTGCCAAGCAGAGTTTCTCAACGTATGCATAGTTAAGTTCATAGCTGACCAGGGTGCGGCTAAGATAGTAAGTAGCCTGTTCTCTGTGAAGTTCATTCTTCTGGGCTAACATGGCTCCCAGTGCCACCTCAGTAGCTGAGATGTATAAGTAGAATGACACTCCTGGTCTAGGTGGTGCCAATACTGGCGATGAAGCCAAGTATTGTTTGATGTCATCAAAGGCTGACTGGCACTCGTCATCCCAGTGAAATGCTACCCCCTTGTGCAACAACTTGTTCATTGGTCGGCACTTGTCAGATAGCTGCGCTATGAAGCGCTTGATCGACGTGACCTTTCCTTGCAGGCTTCTGAGCTGCTTGATGGTAGTTGGGGGAACCATTTCAAGGATTGCCTTGACTTTGTTTGGGTCCACCTCGATGCCTCATTTTGAGACTATGAAACCCAAGAGCTTTCCAGATGTGATGCCAAAAATGCACTTCTTGGGATTCAGTATCGACTTTATGCTCCATGAGGTGATCGAGGATCTTGCTTAAGTCACCGAGATGATCCGAGCGCAAAAGAGATTTGGCCAACAAATCATCCATGTAATCTTCCAAAGTCTTGTGCATGTAATCATGGAAGATGTATGTCATGGCACGTTGGTAGGTGGCGCCAGCATTTTTAAGGCCAAAAGGCATGACCTTATAACAAAATGTTCCCCAAGGCATTGTGAACGCCATTTTTAGCTGGTCCTCGAGATTGATACAAATTTGATTGTATCCCGAGAAACCATCCATGAGGGAAAGCATTTCGTGACCCATTGTAGCGTCTACCAATGCGTCGATGCTCGACAAGGGGAAATCATCTTTAGGACTCACTTTGTTTAGATCTCAAAAATTAGTGCATATGCGAATCCTCCCGTCAGGCTTCTTGACGGGCACCATGTTGGACAGCCATGGTGGATAATCCATGCAGATGACAAACTGTGCATCCAACAACTTTTGCAATTCATCTTTGACCATTAAGGCCACTGTTGGGTGCATCTTGCATAGTTTTTGCTTAACTGGCTTGACTGTCGGATCAAGCGTTAGATTATGCGTGACTAGCTACGGATCTAGCCCTGGCATGTCTCTGTATGACCATGCAAAAACCTCCTTCTTCTCTTTGAGAAGGGCAATGTAGTCGGCTTGCTCTTCGAGGGATAAACTTACCCCTAGCTTGATGATCTATGGATTCATTGGATCTGAGCCGATGTCTACGTCAGTCGTCTCCTCGACCGACATGTGGGATCCGTCTTCCAACTGATGTGGAGTTGGGATCAAGTGGATATCATTTGCTGAGTTTAGATCATCGTTAGGAACCTCGGGTCCCTCTTCAGCATGGAAGATATCCTGAGTTGGCCCAGGGGTAAAATGGAGCATTTCACCGAAAGGCCAGTACTCGGATGGGGATGGAGGGGAATCGACGCGATCCCAGTCTATGGCATCTATGTCTAGATACAATGACTATGCCGGATCGGCCGGATTGTGGATGGGGCGGTTAAGTCAATGGAGATCATGTTGATGAAATGATTTTGGTCTCCATTACCATGGGTGTGGTTACTCGGACATCCTGGATGCTCTCTATGCTCTGGATCTGGCTCTAGAGGGACGGGCACGAATGGATCGGCCCTATGTGCGGATAGGAAGACAGGGTCTACCCTCGGCACTGATGTCACTATAGGGTCTCTAGGTGGAAGGTGCTCTTCGTATGCCCAGAGTAGCGGATCCAACACTTGGTCCCACCGCGCTGGGTCTACGTACCACTCATGCCCTGGCACTATGTTTAATTGTTCAAATATGTCGTTAATCTCCAAGGGGTGCCGATGCTGCATCTGCCGCATGTGATTAAGATATGCCATCTCTGTTTCATCTTCATAATCACTATCGGAGATCCAAAGGCCTTCGTTGGCTCCGACTGCTTGTGGCATTAAAGGCTCGCCTTGCTCAAGCAAATTGATGTGGTCCCACCTAGGTTGTTCCGCTCTCTACGGGGGGACTTGATTTCCTTGGAGCGGCGCTTGCTCGATGGGAGCATCCAAGGGGAACATTGTCAAGAGGCTTTCTTGATATTCATCCATGGGGATCACCTGTGAGTGATCGCTATCTGATTCGAAGGGGTCACATGATGCTACCTCATATTCCGACTCGTCCTTCGAGGACCCTTCTTGACATTGTCTAGACCCTCCTTGAAAATGAGCTCTCGAGCTTTCTCCTCTCTCGAGCGAAGGGAAGGGATTGCTAGAGCCAACAAGGTTGATTGCCGTTAATGGGAGATAATCCCTCAATGTATATGTGGTGTTAGGGTTGGCATATGGATCCGATGCCAATCCCCCCTTGTTGCCTATCCCTAGGCCTTGCATGTTCTCCACCAAGATGTCCAAGGGGAGGGGGTGGTTGAACCCTACTCCTGACTTGTCATATGGCATTTGGTATCTTGGTTGGCAAAGAACACGTATCCCTTGCTCATATCGGCCTAACCCATATCCGTGCCAATTGCATTGGCCAAGGTATCTCAGAGCAAAGTCTGGGTTAGACAAATAGTTGACATTTTCAGCAAAAGGCTCTTCGTCTTCGTCCTCTTGCGTGCATGGTGCAACGCCATGATCAAGGCCCCCATACACAAAATTTGTCTGGTTCGGCGGGTAGCCTAGGGGAACAATAGTGCCAATGGGAAGGCGAGGTCTCCCCATGTCCTGCATGGACTCTAGTGCGGGTGTTGCTACAATATTCCACACCAGATACTCCCCAGGCCCGTATTGGCCATTTCAACGGTGATCGTTGGTGGTTGAGGGGGAGGGAATGGAAGTTCTCCTTGAGTCCACTCCATGTCGGGTGGGCTAGAAGCCTCGACTTCCATCCGGCTAGGCATCTCCTCAGTAGAGATAGTTGATACTGATGGCAGTGTCTCTTCCAAAGGTTTTGCCTCTTCCAGGGGTTCCTTCCCTTTGTCCTTCTGTTTGGCCCCCATAGATGATGTCGTTGGTGGAGGACCAGATGATGAAGATGAACCCGGCTGGGATTTTGAAGAACTTGTTAATGGGGATGCCTATGGAATCGGACCCTGTTTAGATGGATTTAACTAAAAATCCAAATGCGTTGATGGCGAGGGTCGATTGCGGCATCAGCTGCACCGCATTACAATACTTGAAGGGTTCCAAGTCCATCGGGACTACATGCACCTCCCCTTCAAATGTATACTTTAAACATTGGTGAGCTATCGAAGGGACACACTTCATGTCCCTGATCCATGGCCGACCCAGCAAGATGTTGTAGGCCATCTCACCTTCCAATACGTGGCACAATGTGGGTATGGTCTTTTGTCCCACTTGGATTGGTAGGACTATTGTGCCGACTGTCGAGCAGATTGCGTCATTGAATGCTCGCAGAGTGTAGGTGGAAGTTGTGATGTGAGATGCGGGCAACTTCAGATGCTTGAGAGCCATAGTTGTGATGATGTTGTTGGACGAGCCAGTGTCTATCAACACCCTCTTGTATGGGATCCCGTTGACCCGCACGATAACGTGCAGGGGTGGATCCGCCATGTCATCAGTCACTGATCTCAATTCGTCTTCTCGAAATGTGATGACCGGCTCAGTGCATCATTTTACATGCCCCACAAAGTTGTTGAAAGAATTTGTCTCATGGGGCTGCAACTCGATGGCTTTCAAAATCTCCATTAGAGCTTCTCGATGGGGCGTAGATTGTTGTATAAGCTCGTATATGGAGAGCCTAGCCGAGGTGGTCCTCAAACTCTGAGTTAGTTTGGTCCGAAGTGTGGCCACCGGCTTAGGCGGAGGAGGTTGTGCAAGGTGCTGTTGTGGTTGCGATGTTGTTGGCACCTCTCCTCCGCTGCCGCAGGAGCATTCGTGCTCGGATACCTCCTATTTCGAGTCACTATACTGATCATCCCTACATACCCCTGCATGGGGCAGTTCTGTGTGACCTCGTTAACTTGTAGGGTCTTTGCCTACGGAGCATGAGCAGGCAAGGGGTCTTTGAAGACCTCCATTTGTTGATTGCTTGGTGCGACGGGATTATCCACCGCTAGGGTCTTGTTATCAATCAGGTCCTGCACCAAGCCCTTAAATTTCCAATAGGCATTTAGGTCATGTCCCTGCCGCCTATGGAACCTATAGTACAAGTCCTCTCTATACCCCTTAGGCTTGGGTGCGTTGGGATCTATAGTCTGAATCTCTGGTAGGTTGATCAGGTTTGCCGCTAACAAGCGGTCAAACAAGGAGTCCCTGGACTCTGTGTAGGGTGTGAATTGTCGCCTAGGGCGACGTTGCTGACCCTGTTCTTGCCTCTAATTTTCTTTGTCATAGTTGTTGGGAGGCACTGCCTGATAATTAGCCTTTTGAGGCTGAGTTGCTTGCACAGGTTTAGGGACATTGATAGCAACTTGGTTAACCGCAGCGGGTTTTTGTTGCGTGGTCCCAGCTTTAGTGTTTTTAGTCCACTCTTTTTTCTTAGGCTTGGCTATCTCGCCATCCTGTATTTTGATCTCTTCAATGATTCTGGCTTGTGCCAGAGCTTCTTCTAAGGTGGCATATTGCTGCAGCTGCAATAGCACAGAGATCGATCTCAAACAACTTTTGGAGAACATCTGAGTGAGGTCGGACATAGGAGGGAGGTAGGGAAGCTTTGAGAGCAATGTCCTCCACCGATTCCCGTAGGCCGCCATGGTCTCCTCCTCATACTGCCTGAGGCTGGCTAAGTCACTTAGTGACGCCTTCTTCTTGGTATTGAAGGTGAAGCGTTCGAGGAACGCATCCACTAACTGATCTAAATTGTTAATGTTGTGCTTTGGTAACTGAGTAAACCAATCCGAGGCAGGGCCTACGAATGTGGTTATGAATGTTCTCAATAACAAAGCATCATTGTCCTGAATGCCGAAGCATTGGCTCAGGAACCTTGTCACATGCTCTTGAGCATCCTCCTCACCTCTAAAGGTTGCCAACTGAGGCAGCTTAAAGTGCTCAGGGTAAGGAGGTGCTGGCACTGACGGATGCACAGGATGACTACGAAGCTGGCGTAAAGTGGGCTTTTGAGGCCCAAAAGTTTTGGTCTCCACAGACTCCAGCCGCTCTAGCAGTGCTTTGTATGCATCTGAAGATTTAATCTCTTCCTCTTTAGTTTGCTCCCATTGTGGGTTGTGGGAGACTTGAGGCCTCTGAAGGGGTGGCCGGATGGCAACCCCTCCGCCTAGGTAGGGCATTTTAGCCCGCTCTTCTTCTTGCTCGTACTCCTCGTAAGCTTCTTGAGGAGTCTCTGGATGAGACCTATGACCCTGGGTGGGTCCCCACGGAGGGTACCCATGGTAGGGTACCTAGGAATAGATATTTGGGGATATATTATTATATTGTATAAGGGTTGGCATGGGCCACACATAACCCAAGGTTGATTGTATTATAATATTATATTATATTTTAATATAATATAATATTAGTAGTAGGCTCTCCAAAGTAGAATAAGAATATGGATATATAAAGAAGAGATATTTGCCATTGTAAGAAAATTGATATCATTGAAGAAGAATCTTATGTAATCGTCATGCCCAAGAAGTGGCCTCTCATCTTGGGAGATCTTGTGGAGTTATTCCTTCCTTAAGGATTATTATTGGTGTTGACCTACCTTAAGGGTATTATCTATCTCTCTTTCATTTGTGGATTGTTATTGTGGATAATGTATTATGGATGAATGATTTGATATTTTTGCATATTGGTGAATGGTTCATGTTTAATAATAATAGTTTTGCAACAAGTGGTATCAAAGTAACGATTTTGGCAAAGTGGGGATTTTTGTGTGAAACCCTAGAATTAGGGCAATTTTTTTGGAAAAACATCTCATCTTTAAGGGAGCCATATCTCTGCGCAAGTTTATCCGATTCAGGCGATTCTTGGATCAGATTGTGTAGAATTTGAAGAGCTTTAAAATGAGTGGTCATATGATGGAATCTGAGCAGTATTGAGGGAGATACGACCTTTTGAAATTAGTCATCCGAAACAAGGATAGTGACGAATTTCACAGATTTTTCTAGAAAAATGCCTCATCTTTCAGAAGCCATATCTTTGCGACATTTAATCCTATTGAGGCGATTCTTGGATCAGATTGTGCAAAATTTGAAGAGCTTTACAATGAGTGGTCATATGAAGGAATCCAAGCAATATTGATGGAGATACGACATTTTTAAGTCAGCCATCTGAAACAAGGAAAGTGACGAATTTTCAAGTCGCGAATTTTTCAAAAGACAATTTGTTTAGTTCGGGTAAGCAAATCAGTTGCACTTTATTTTGTTTGGAAGAAAAATTGCAGATGTAGTTGTCTTTGGGATTTTTAGCTTCAACTTGGTGGGAAGATTTTTTTTTTCCATAAAACCCTAGTTTGCATTAGGGCATGATATTTATTATCAAAAAACCCTAGTTGCATTAGGGCATGAACAATGGTACTCCAACATTTTTTTGGAGAAGATGATATTGATGCTCGAGAATGGTGGAAAAATCATAGATCTCGGTATTGTAATGTCTCATGGGGGAAATCCCTACTTGGTTTACGTCTTCAAGGGAAGGCTTTGCTTTGGTTGGATAAGTTTCGTAAAGAAAGGAATAATGAATACACTTGGGATGAAATAGAGCATGCATTCTTGAGTAAATGGGACCCATATTATGTAGATCGCCTAAGGGATTTGATCGACGACTATGAAAAAGAAATAAAATTACTCAAGAAGAAAGAGGAAAAGGTCAGGGAATATAAAAAAGATGTCGGTATGCGGACAGAGGAAACCATACTGTGGTGGAAGATAAATTAGAAAATGGACAAAGGAATTTGTTTAAATCTAAAAAGTCTATTTTGCAGGTTCATGGAAGCATTCAAAAGGAACAGGTTATTATTTCCATTGACCCTGGTAGCAGATATAATTTTATTAATATTGCTTTGGCTAAGAAGTTGCAAGTTCAAGCAACAAAAATTAAGGACATATAGCTAGAGGGTGAGAATGTTCAGATTTTTAAATATTTGAAGATCACCATGGATAAATATGTTTTACATTCAGATTTCTATGCTATTGATATGGATGATGAGGATATTGTTCTTGGTTATCCTTGGTTAGATTCTTTGGGTACTGTTAACATTAATGTGCAAAATAAGTTTATGAAGTTATGGTACAGAAAAAAGAAGATAACATTGCAGGATATGTCTCAGCTTGAGGAGCAAGGATACAAGGAAAATCAAGAAGTGGTGGTAGAAGAAAAAATTGAAGAACATGAAATAGAATCCAAGAAGGTCATAGCAGCAAAAGAGTCTATGGAAGAAGTAGCAAAAATTGATTCAGTGGAAATAACAGTAACAGAGTCCAAGGAAGCTTTGATAGAAGAGCACAAGGACACACCAAACAAAGAGAACATGAAAGAACAATGTGTAGAGGAATTTAAAATAATGGAGCCAAATGTTGAGAATTCAAAGAAGGTAGAACATAAAGTAAAGGTTGCACCATATCGCCATCCACACCACCATGAGCGAAAACAATATTGGAGACATGGTTCAAGCCAACAATATTATGGTTCTACATGTAATCAATAGGGCACCAACTATGGTAGTTTTTGGCAAAGAAAGCATAGTGATCATGGTTTTCAGCATGGTTCATTAGCATCAAGGAACAAGTGGACCCATCATTCAAGTTATCAAAATACAGCAGTAGAAGCGTGGAGCCAATGAAGCATATTTGGATACTCAAGTAACAAAATGGCGTACCAGCATCATCGGGTTTCACTTGGATGGATGGATGAGCGAGATTGGTACCAATTTCTAACATTGCTTAGCAAATCATACTATCAGGTTTCTTCATATGTTTCGAGGATGAAACATTTGTAAGGAGGGTGGCATGGTAGGGTACCTAGGAATAGATATTTGGGGATATATTATTATATTGTATAAGGGTTGGCATGGGCCACACATAACCCAAGGTTGATTGTATTATAATATTATATTATATTTTAATATAATATAATATTAGTAGTAGGCTCTCCAAAGTAGAATAAGAATATGGATATATAAAGAAGAGATATTTGTCATTGTAAGAAAATTGATATCATTGAAGAAGAATATTATGTAATCGTCGTGCCCATGAAGTGGCCTCTCATCTTGGGAGATCTTGTGGAGTTATTCCTTCCTTAAGGATTATTATTGGTGTTGCCCTACCTTAAGGGTATTATCTATCTCTCTCATTTGTGGATTGTTATTGTGGATAATGTATTGTGGATGAATGATTTGATATTTTTGCATATTGGTGAATGGTTCATGTTTAATAATAATAGTTTTGCAACAACCCATCATTGTTCCAGGGAGTGGCCTCCCGCTCAGGTCTAGGGGGTCTCAGAGGCAGCACTTGGTAAGGTCGTGAAGACCTATCTCGCACCAAGGGATTACGCCTCTCATATGGTTTTGCCCTTTGGGTGCACGGGGTTGGAACCCTCTCAGGCACCGGGTTATGGAGTAGCTCATCTATTTGGTGCCTAATGCACTCTTTGCTAAGGTGATATAAATGCTCTAGCTGCTGCTGGTCTTTCTCAAGCCATGTGATCTGCGCTTGGCGAGCGACATGTTTGGTGACTGCTAGGTCGATTTGTTTCGCCATATTGAACCTAGGAGGCCTAGATGCCTCTCCTATGCATTTACCTCGATCATGATGATTCGATATCTCAATAGGTCGCTTCCCTCTATCGAGGTTGGCAAGATTCACCCGAGGCTCTGTCCTTAGTGGGAGATCATGGTATCTAGCTGGTGTAGAAGCGCATGGCCCCTAAACTGTATATTGCTCTTAAGGGATGTAATCATCTTCCTCGAGCTCCATTTCATATGTGTGAAAGGGGTGGGCAGAGTTAGCTCATCCGGTTTGAAGAGCCTTGCACTCTGGATTTTGTCTATTGGTTCTAACAGTGATGGGGGGCAAAGGGGTGAGGCCATCATCATGTGGCCCCTCCTCATGGAAACTATGTCGCTCTAGCGCTTCATCACATGGTGGCCACTCATATCGAGCTTCTAAGGGAGCTTTCCTGTCTATGTTGAGTGCCACATGCAAAGACTCCTCCTGAAAGGGGCTATGATGAATGGGCGTGTCCCTTAAAGGGGTGTCCCTATAATTCCATCTTGACATGGAATGATGCAGACTCTCTTGTGGGTCAGGCCACCAAGGAAGTATGACTAAGTCCTTAGGGCTATAGCTGACGTGACTTGCGCCTCCTTGTACACTTTTCATAGCTTTCGCCCTTGATTAGGCTTGGCTACATGTGTAAACCATGGTGGTGCTCTCCTACAAGCTATGTAGATTTTTATATCTCTTTTATGATTTTTTTTATGCTACACTAAACAGAAAAGAGCACACACATACACAAATAGTGATTATCTCGTTTAAAGATTGAGAGTGTGTCCTAACCTGGTTTAGTGTGTTTTTTATTTTTGTTTTTGTTTCTTTTTGTTTTTGAAGGTTTTTTGTAAGGAACGTTTAAATGCAAAATGAGGGCTCTTATGACTCCCAAAATTGGTCGCCCCTTCGATATACCATTGCCAGGCCGATATACCAACCTCTCTATATACCCGCCATTACGTGAGGGAAACTATAGGTACGTGAGAGCAGATGGTATGTGGAACGTAGGCAATATGGAAGGGGAATCACCCTATTTATGACACCTACCATAGAAGACTTATCCTCGTGCACTGGGAATCACACCAGCTACACTTGGTCAGCTTTCATCAGGATTTACATCTAACAATAGTTGCGATCGAGGTAATGGATGCAAAATTCAAGCCAAGGTGGTGATGAAATCAACCATTGGTCTTGATCAAGGGCTGGGGTTTTACGACTAGTGCCTCGGTTTTTAAGTTGCCACGTGGTGTGTGGGGTTATTTTTATTTTGCAAAAGGAAACAAGCAAACAACAAAAAAAAAACTTCCCCTAAGCAAACAAATAACCCAAAAAAAATAGAAACACTGAAAATAGAAAATGACAGAGAAAACACGGAATCCTTACCTCTTCTCTGCCCGCATCTGTCGGTCCTGGGTTTCTGCCCAAAAACTTCACAGATTGGAATTCATCCTGGGGTGGAATGAATTACAGGACTGTATTCATCCTAGGGTGGGGCACATTCCAATTCGTCCCTAGGTGAGACGAATTACAGTTCTATGTTTGCCACAGACTGGAACGAATAGCAGTCCTGCGTTCCAAAAAAAGATACCTACAAGCAAGGTAAATTTTGATTACATTTCTAATCCAAAAAGGTAGATGACAGGGTCCCACCATGATTTCCACTGAAATCACGCCGATACGGAAGCAAAAAGGAAAGCGAATATGAAATGCAAACAAGAAAACCAAACTCAATGCTAAATCCTAGGAATTTGAAAGTGCATGAAAAGAGAGAAAGGCATGAGTGAATCAAAATGAAACATAAGTGAATAGAGAATATATCCCTTTTTATTGATATGTTTCAAACTCGGTTACAATGCACATCCTTCCTTTCCAAGGGCTAGGAGCGTTTAAGCATGCGTTCTTGTTACATTCATGGGTGCCTTTCCTTCTTCCGCGTGCCCACATGTAATATGGGCGGACCAGAATGTCGCCACCGCTTGTGTCTATGAATGTTGATTCCTTTTTTCTCCTCCAATTTTTTGATCCTTCGTTCAATGGAACAAGAAGTAGTTAGTAGCACCTGCAAATGAAACAAAACATGCAATCCCCAAGTCTACGATAAGCGAATGAGAAAAAAGAATTAAACTATAACTAAAATGAATCCAAATGCCCTAGAAATTTTATAGGGGCATCTAGACATCATCAAGAGGGCACTACAAAAATAACAGTCAGGAAATTCCTCACCAATTTGAATTTGCTCCGGGGTGGGACGAATTCACCTACAACAAAATGCCGAAAAGGTACTATCCCAATGTCCTACCTAGGAAGCTCCAAAAGACCTACAAACTTGGGGTTAGCTAATTGGGGGAATTTTGGGAATACCCAGATGGTCATATTTTCCTAATATGGCCTCCGTTAGTAGTAATTTGATGGTTCTACCTGCAATTTAGTAAAAGCGAGCAAAGATAGAAATATGATCAAACTTGTTCAAAACGAGACGAAATTCAAATGACATCCTATATAAGAATCGTAGAACTGAATGCAAAAATGAAAGAAAATAAGTCTTCCACTAAATTCCCATCATTCCAAAAGGGGCGATTAAGATTGTGGCAGTGTGGGAGGGGGCACCCATGGGGCAGGCCGCCCATCGTTTGGGGCCTAATTTCGGCACCAATCCACTTGGGATGGGTCCAAAACCTCTTGTGTGGTGTTTTTAGAAAATTTTGTGGGATATTGTGGCCAAATTTTAGTTTTTGGGCTCGAGATTCATCCTCCCAATAGTCACCCAATGACCTCCCCTCTAAAGGAGATCAAGGATGGGAAAGATGCAAATCCAAAAGGTGTGAGGCGTGTAAATAAAATGGCAGCACTTCATTGCTCTAAAATGCTCCTTCTCTGTATATTTTGGGGTGAGTAAACTCACCAATTTATAGACCTGGAGGTCTCTTGAAATGGGCATGCATAGGCTCCACTTGGCAATCATGCCTTCCCAGGGGTAAGGAGATTCCTCCCTGAATTGGGACTTGATGACTGACCTTGCAAATGCCTCTAACTCTCACCAATACTCCCATGCAATGAAGGAAGCATTGAGTTGTGGATCTGATCTGCCATTTGTCAAGATTTGACTTTTTTCTCGTCAAACCTGCAATTTGCCCCACCCTGAAGCGAATTCAGAATTCATCCCTGGGTGGGGCGAATCCCAGTTTGAATTCGTTCCAAGGTGGAACGGATATTGAGCAAAGTTCCTGAAGGTGCCAAATTGATCTCTGGAATTCCAAAACTACTGTGAGAGTGGTTAGGACCACTGTTTAACCTCTGGGGGCTGCCCTTGGGGTTTTGTGTGTCAAAGCGATTAGTGTTTGCAGTCACATAATCAGATTGGTGTTGTTTTGGTGTCTACAGCATCCCCAAAGAGTTGAACAACCTCATGTGATAAAAAAATTATGTATAATTTTACTTGAATGAGTTTATTTCCTGATCTTCGATTGCTCCATGTGTATTTTCATTTTTGAGCTTAACATCCATGAGATTATTAGTGTTGACAAAATTTTAAAAATCTTCCATACTTTTTTTAGGATACCCTGAAACTCAAAATTTGTCTGATGGGTAGAGAGGTGTGTTGAAATATCTAGAAACAATCCAAGGGGCATTATTGAAAGAGTGTTTAATGCTACTGAGCATATCCCATAAAAGGGCCATCTCAGAAAAATAATTTGGAGCATAAATGTTTGACAAACTCCAAGAAATATTGGAATCTCGCTCTTGAAATATGACACTAATAATCCTTTCACTAGACTAAATCAGTTCTCCATCCACCTTCCTTGGGTCCCAAAAACATATGAGTCCACCTGAAGCACCTCTATATGGATTAAAAACTAGTTTTCCTCTACTCCAAATTTTGAGAGTAGATGAAGTAGAGTTATTTGGATCAAGTTTTGTTTCTTATAGGATTAAAATAGTAGGATTTATGTCTTTTGATAATGAGGTAACCACCCTCTGTTTGGTTAATTGATTCATACCTATCACATTCCATGAGAGGATCTTCATTTGGAAACCTTAGAAAATTTCTTGCCTCCCTTACTAGTAGGTTGGGGAGGTTTGGTGCTTTTTGGTTCATCCTTAGCCCGAGATCCAACAAGGGGTAATAATATTTTCTGGATGCCATTATCAATGTCATCCTGAACTGTGTTTTTCTATTGTTCACTCATAGAATGTCATCCTCTTTTTTTATCACTTCTACAATCAATTGGGGATTTTTTGGAGCTATGAGTGTGCTTAAGACTAAATTTAGACAGAACTATTTGCTCAACTATAGAACCTGAAAACATTAAGAGATTTGAAACTTTATCAGGGCTAAAAGTCTCAGGAGGAGTAATGATGGTCCAAAATTTGTAGGATTATCAATATTTTGAGGAATTTTTCGGATAACTTGTTGATTTTCTTGATCAAACAAGTTGGAATTAGCCATAACAAAAAACTTATTAGGGCTTGAAGGAACAGGATATACCTCATCACTTGAATCTGGATATGGAGATGGATTCATAGTGATCTGATTTCCCTTTCCAACAACCTCCAAATAATCTAGTGGGGGTTGAAGATTTTCTAGGTTCACGAATGACAATGTCTTTGTTTCCTTGATGCTGCACTTGCTTGGACTGCTTGAAACTCTTTTCAGAATTGACACTCTTCCACGCATGGGTATTTTTACCTAGAGAAACAAGTCTAGATTTATTCCATCCATGTACTTGGTGAGAAGGATCTTCAGGCTACTCAATTGGTTCATCTGCATATTTAAGTTTTACTTTGAATCCTGAGATATCCTTGAGTTTAACATTCCACACAAAAAGCCATCTTCTTTTCGTATTTGATAGTCTGCTTTTGATAGAATCCACTATATTCAAGCTCCACAAAAGTTGGGAGTTTTGAATCAAGGTTGGCATTGACACATATTCTAGCTATGGTCATCCGGGATCTGACTAAAGTAGTATGATAAATAGCAACCAGGGTTCCAATTGTTTTGGAAATAGCAAAAATAATATCTGGATATTAGCAATGCCAAGGAATATTAGGAATTCTAACCCAAATAGGTGTAAAATTTATACTTTGGCTCTCAGGATCAAAATCAAGATCCCATTTACAAAGAAAAAGGCTCTTATGCCCTAGAAACCAGGGACCACCAGTAAGGATTCTGCTTGCATCATCATGGTTACTTAAGAGAATACCTAAGAAACCCCTAGTCAGGCTAAATATCTCCATGGACCCAGTAGTCTTCCACTTGGAAAAAACCCAACTTCAGATGACTTATAAATTAGGTCACCCTCCTATCACTTTACCAACTAAATTAAAATATTCATAAGACAAATATTTTTGAATAAAACTGTTAGGAATTCTTACTTTTGACCACTAGGTTTTATAACAGATTGGGACTCAAGTAAACATTTTTGTCCTCCTCCAAAAACCTTGGTGAAAGACACTTTTTATGAGCTAGGTCCTTCAGAAGAAGGGGGTCCATGAGGATCACCTTTATCAAGGGGTTCATCACCCCAAAACTCAATCAGATTATCAGTAAGGGTTTCCCCATCCTCAAAAATTCTGTCATTCTAGTTGCAGTCAAGGGTATCCTGAGCTCCATAATTTTGAATTTGGGCCTTCTCATCCTATGGATTTTGAAAGTTTTTCTTCCCACCTGCGCAGTGTATACAACCGCTTGTCATGTTGAGTTTGAATGCAATATGGTAGGGGAATATACTAGAGGCCTTCACTAATTTGTATGATGTCTTTCTCATCAAGATTTTTTCTTATTTTTAGAATATGATATTTAATATTTTTATTGGTATTGTTGTTATTTGCATCCTTCACTATATTATTAGAAGATATTCTTGAAGAGTTTACTTTTGTCAAGCTATTAGTTTGTGGGTTTTTAGAAATTTCTTTAATCCGTATTGAATATTCTCTTTCATTACAATTTATAGATTACCAATCATGCTTTCCATTGAATCAATTATATTTCTAAGCCATATTGGTATTTTTCTTTCTCATTTTCTAGTTGTATTATTTGATGAGTTCTTTGGAGTAGACATTATTATAGTTTCTTATTTTATAAATTGAGAACATTTTTGATAGAACCTTTGAAGTAGTATACCTTATGACTCCCTAGTAAAAGGATTAACTATTACCTTTCAATTTGAGAGATTAATCTTGAATACAACCTTTTCTAATTTGCAATTTTTGTAAAATATCCTTTTGTGATAGTATGCTTAGATTTATAGGTTTGATTTGAATTCCTTATGTCTCCCTAATAATGATATGACAAGTTTAATATAATGTTTAACTCTTTAAAACAACCATTTTCCTTGAAGAAAGCTCAAATATGCAATTAGATAGAAATTATCAATATATTTAGGATAGTTAAGTGGAATTTTATGTCTCTTCAATTGTGAGTATGATACTAATAAAATCAATATTTCAACTTTTAAATGAATCTAGAGTTTGACTTGCCTCTACCTTTGTCTAATGAAGTTTCTAAATTTCTACAATTTCAATTTGGAGTAGGGTTCCTTATATCTCCCAAGTTAGAAATTTAGAAAGACTAAATATTTTCATGTTTTATTTCACTAACCTTATGTCTCCTTGTTTATGGTTTGAAAATGTTTGAAGCAATAAAAATAAAGATTTTAATGCTTCTATTTTCTACTTCCTTTAAAAATGCTTTCTAGAGATTAACACCTTATTACTCCTATCATTCAATATATTTAGAGTATAAATTTTAGTTGATTTTAACCTTAATAAACTTACAATAGAACTTTTACCTTTCCAATGCTTAATTTGAACTTGCAAGTTCTATGTAATTAACTTAAACTCTTACGACTTGATGGCAGTTGACTCCTTGTCAACTTTGAGATGCTACGTAAAGATCTCATGCCTTGTTCCTTGCATCGACATGCCCACTTTAGAAGGATACGATCCTAGAGGATGGTTAGCCAAAATGGATGGTATTTTTTGTCTATACCATATACCAGAAAGAGGTCATGTCACGTTTGGGTCTTGTAAAATGGGTACCCAGGCTTATCAATGGTTGTTATGGCAGCCCTATCAACATAATCACTCTCTTATGTGGCCTAAATTTAGGAAACTATTCCTTAAAATATTTGATAAAGGCTATTCCTCATCATACATGGTTCACCTCATGGAACTCAAGCAAACATGTTTAGTAGAAGACTATGTCATTGAGTTCACAAGTCTTCTCACCTATACACATGAATTGAGTTCAACAATAGTGGTATCCACTTTTTGTCATGGTCTCAAGGATAAAATTCAAAAGGAAGTTGACATGAATGATTTCGTGTACTCTTGATGATGCCACATGTATAGCTCAAGCAACCTAAAATAAGCTCCAATATGTTATATCCTATAGATGTGATTGTAACTTTTGTTGTCCTTATGACAATAATGTTCGTTCATCCATTTTTGCTTTAAATGTTATTTTTATCATTCGAGAGATCAAGCTTGTGTAGTACATAAATTATTTATCATGGAATGTGATACTAATGACAAAGAATATTTACAAGTGGTATCAAAGCCTTTACAACATAGAAGGAAGCATAGTCCAGAAAGTATTCTGAAAATAGGTCGAAATTGATTCTATCCATAGTGCTTTGCAATGAGGATGAGATACTCATACTCGTCTCCAACATGCATCACAAGAAAATAATTTCATAGTGATCGTGTATATGGCAAAGGAAATCAACATTGGTATCTTTGGTTTGTAGTATTCCCTCGAAAGTTTTAACCATTGTTTGGCTTTAAAATGCATATACAATCCTCCCTCTCGATCATTAGCCAGGGCTTCTCTAAGAAAAAAATCCTATCAATCACAAAAACATTTATAGCCTAAAGAAAAATTACATGTGACATCACAAAGATCGCACAAAAAACAATTATAGAAAAATTAAAAACCTATTCTAAGGTTTATTTTGACCAAACATGTCCTAGTTTTGAAACCCTATCCCATCAGAAGTAATCACATGGTGGCAGCAATATTTAAGTTATGTATGCGTTGATACTTTTAGGTTAATTCACAGTCTCCATCCGAATTTGGAGGTGAACATCAAATTGGCAAACTAAGTATCCGGTGACTTCATCTTCCAATCTCGATGAATACTACTAATTTCTGGTTTAACTAACCAGATTACAATAGCAAAAGAAAAAAAAAATTGTTTTTATGATCATTTTGTTGTACAAGGTCCCTATATTGCTTATAAAGGTAATTAACGATGATCTACCTTTATTAAACGATGATACACCATACAAAATATTTAAAATATGATACACCTTTTAAGTGAGATAATTAAATGCTGAGATAAACATTAAATCAAATACAAAGTTTCCTTAAAATAAATTAAATGTCCTTCTATGAGTGATAAAATGCCCCATAATTGAACTACCGCCACTTGTCCCCACAAGGCCCAACATTTGACAAACCCATATCGTGAAAAGTAAATTTAATTATTTTATTTTTATCTGCTAAGGTTTTAAAGGCCAATTAGATTACAAATTTGCAATTTTTGGATCGCAAGGACGAAAAAAATAAATGAAAATACAATTAGCAGGCGATGGAAATTTTTTGGAGGAAAATTAATAAAATTTTCTAAAGTTTTAATCAACCATTCAGCGTGTAACAAGTGGCCATTCACTTAGGAAATTTCCACTAAAAACATTCACTGATGATGTTTGAAATTACTAAAGATGTCCAAATTAATCGAAGAGGTTGAATTTATTGACAAACACCTTGTTGATTGATTTGAGGGCAAGACTCCACCCACCATTATTTCGGTAACCTTATCTTTTCATTGGAAAATTTCTAATGGACACTTTATTTCAGATAATTATCCTTGGTGGGATACAATGAAAATTGTGCAAAAAACTTTAGGATTTTTACAACCTACACTCCACCTCCAAGCAGACTCAAAGTACCAAACCATAAACATATAAGAAAGGCTCACATTCCTGGCATACATACAACTTTCCAGCTTCGGATTTTTGATTCATTGATGGAAATCAGAGTGCACTTCATTGGTGTAGAAATTCCAGTGTATCCACAGTTGTGTTCGTGTATTTTTTCAAAATAAGAACAACGTAATAATCCCACATTGGCCCTGTTATGGCCAATTTACTATTTATAACCTCCATCACACGTTTAAGTCTATAACCACCTTCTCGTGGTTGTATTTTTCTTGTGTGTTAACAACCTTGGTAGAAAAATTTATAATCTTTAGTCTGATATATCCCACATCAGTTTCATGGTAAGGCAAAGGGCATGCACAACGAAAGGAAAGGAAAGGTGACGAGATGTTCAACCTTCCTCACACGCGTGTTAGGCAAGCACCTCTCAGGGGTGTCACTTGGTAGATTCATGACCCTTGTCGTGATAACCCTTTAGACTCGACCATTTACCGTGATCGTAGTAGATTCATCACCCTTGTTGTGATTACCCTTAGACTCAACCATTTACCGTGATCATTGGTTAGATAATTGGACCGTTGCATATATTGAATGTTGGAAATTCAAACTCATGGAAAACCAAAATTTTCAAAAATTGAATTTAAATTGATCGTTGGAGAAAACAATTTTTCAAATTTTGAATTTAAATTGACCGTTGGAGACAATAATTTTTTAAAAATTCAAATTGGGTGTTAAATTTTTGTAGATTGGATGCTAAATTTATTGAATTTAGTAGATTCATCACCCGTGTTGTGATTACCCTTAGACTCAACCATTTACCGTGATCATTGGTTAGATAATTGGACCGTTGCATATATTGAATGTTGGAAATTCAAACTCATGGAAAACCAAAATTTTCAAAAATTGAATTTAAATTGATCGTTGGAGAAAACAATTTTTCAAATTTTGAATTTAAATTGACCGTTGGAGAATAATTTTTTAAAAATTCAAATTGGGTGCTAAATTTTTGCAGATTGGATGCTAAATTTATTGAATTTAGTGCCAAACTAGCGTAAATTTGATGACCATTTCAAATATTTGACCATTGAAGATTTGAAAATGACGCCATCACTACTACAATCTCGAACACGCCATCATTGAACACTCCATTTTCAAGAGTTCCTAATTAAATGGTTGGGATTTCCTAAAGAAGATGCTACATGGGAGTGAGTGAGTATTTTCTAGTTTTTTCCAGCTTTGAGGATAAAGCTTTTGAGGGAGGGAGCCATGTAACGATCCCAATAGTCATATCGATCCCTCAATTGGTCATGTCTATTCATTGATTATTTCATCTATTTACAGGTAAAATAATTTATTTAATTTATCATCTTCAATTTATTTATCCATTTGTGTATATTTGCATGAGACTCTACCCTCTCTAAGTGGCTATGAGACTCCACCCTCTCTAAGTGGCTATGAGACTCCACCCTGTCTAAGTGGCTAATTTACTTGGTTAAATCATTATTCAAAATTTGATTTGCATATTGCATTTGATTTATCCAACGAGTAAGGAGTTTCCTTATAGCAAAGCTCTCACTCCTTCATCACTGAATCGTGTACCTTATCCAATGTTCACAAGTGGCCCTACACTCTCCTCTTAAATCGATGAGCATGCTTCTCTTTGACATCTATATGTTGACTTGTACACTCCAATTCAACTGGCGAGCTTTCCCTTCAATGTTAATATTTTTTCCTGCACACTTCTTCAACGGGTGAAGTAAATTTTTTTATCACTCCTTGATCTATGTTTGCTATAAACTCTTTAATGTTACCTTAATTTCACTCCATTATCTTTGAATTGACATCCCTTATATGAGCGCTGCACAAGTGCCTCTTTTAAGGTGTGTTTCTACAATATTAGAACATAGTCTAGGAAGGATGGTGTCAAGTGGCACTTACTTTATAGAAATCCTTCTTCTAACATCGAATTACAAGTGACATTAAAATAGTTGTTCATTACCTTCAACACCTCAAACCTATGACTAATGCTTCTTCAAGAGCATTATACAAATGATGCTACATCCAGGTATTATTCTATGTTGAGCACTTGAGGTATCTTTGATGTAGAGGTAACTTTCTACTGTTTGTATGAGACACCTTCTTCCACATGGTGTAATTTCATCACCACTTTGCCCTAACTCCCTTGGCTATACAAATTCTCTCACATTTCTAGTTTAATGCTCGTTAACTACAAGTTTTGGTAGAGTCTAGTGCTTCAATTGATCGATATTATCCTAACTCTTCTATTGGATATAAATAATGGTGATTCTCTCAACGCTTCTCTAGTAGAGATGATTATCCTTCCAATGCTCCTACTGAGTGCCAACCAAATGTATGTGGTGGCTTAAACGATGGGTAACTCCTTAAAATTGAGTTAAACTTAGAGGATCTGCACTATAATTTGATATGTCTCCTCCTTTTCTAGATGATGCAAATTGCTTGAGTTTGCTTTACCACCTGTAAATACTTCCACATTGTATATCGTAGCTGAATGCAATGCTTCATTTGGTGCAAGTTGTATGGGAAAAATATGCTTACTCTTGGTGCCAATGATGCTACTCCCAATACTTCTATTACATGGATAGAACCCTACGATGCTTGTGTTGTTCAATTTACATTGTTGAGTTTATCCTATGATGCCTTCACCAAAGGCTTCCAACTATCAAGTGTACCTTGCTTTACCTTCACCAAAGGTTACCAAATGTACCTATTTTTTCCTTCATAAAAGGCTATTTCGATTCTAGACATATTCAACTTGATGTCCTTAGTATAGCTATACCTTATACCTATTTATTTTACCTTTCTTATTGTCTTCTACTTGTAAGTAATATTTTCTATTTCTTGGGTTATGAATGTAGGTTGATGCTACTAAAAGTATCTCCATTTCCTTGGAGATACTTCCTTTTTAGAGCTCTTTAGAATGGCTCTAATGAGGTGCTATGCAAACATAGAATATTATGGTGTAGATGTTTACCCCCTTGTGCTCTTAAACCGATTCTCTTGACTTCTCAAAATATTGGCTTCAAATTCCTTTATAGGCTAAGATAAACTAAAGTCAATATTACCTTCAAACTTTTGGAAATACTTTTCTTGCATGGTTAAATCCAAGATTTTCAATGAAGTTTTACACTATAGTATATGCAAATCTGTAAAGTCTTCTTTTGCTTAGAATAGTCAGTAAAATATTGATAATTTTCTTTCTCTCACAATATATCTTATATTTTTATGTGTAGGTTTAAACCTTGAAGACAATAACTTCTGCACTACCTTGAAGACTTTGAATGACCACTATTTATGCAACCTTTAAATCTTGAAACTGGTGCTCAATAAACTTAATAAGATACCAAACATAAAATTTTAGCTAATGAACATTTTTCACCTTTATTGCATACCTTTTTACCTTTGTAGATGATGATGATGATGGTGATTTGAATCACGTAAATGCTACCTTTTGTAAATGATATCGCAACTCTTCTAGCCTATCCAAAAATAGCTCTTTGGCTCACCTATTTGTACCTTTAACACTTCACTAAATATGCTACCCAAAACTATGATTTGGTGGTTCCAATACTCCTTTAGTATATACCTCTAAATCCTGAACTGTAGCAGCTACTAACGCTGCCCAAATTGCTCCCTTGAGATCTGAAATTTTTTTATATTGCAGTCACAAACTTCATTGAAATTTTGTTCTTGAATATTAAAAATTTGGTAGGAAACTCCTCCAAATTGTAGTTGAGATATTCCTCAAGAACCCTTCAATGACAATCCCAAAATATCTTAGATTTAGTGTTTCTCTATCTCATTTCTCTTGTCGAATTCTAACTTCAAACTAGATCTTCTTCTCAAGAATTTGAAAGTCTTGAGATCTTCTCCAAACTACTCCGAAATTTAATAAACTTCTTGCCAAATATTTCTCTCTTGGGCTTGTTATCGAATGGTGATAATTGTCCCAATTTATTTACTATCACGAGTGTTAGCTTATGAGGATATATGCAGAGGGAGTGATCTTACATAGGTCCTGATAATATAAAATAAGTGATTCTGCAATATGAATGAAATATACTATAAATAGAAAGTGGTGAAAATACAATGCAATATGGAAGATAAGGTCACACTATTAATATAAGCTAAAGAATTACATTGTGCTCCATATAAGATCTCTACCACAAAATTCTCTCTACAACAACACTCTTGATATCTATAGGCTCTTACTTATGATCTATCACTATGAGGCCCTTTAAATAGGAAAAGAGATTCCTTGGATAACACTCAACCTGGTTGTACAAGTAGACACCTTGCACATTACAACATGCACATTGACACTTGTGCATTTATTACATTGCTTGAAGTAGCTAACTTCCCCCTAAAGTAATCTCTACTCTAACTATGTATCATAGGTGGTACATTTAAATGAACCAAATTATGTAATATATTATAACTCTAACACCCCCTGTATTATATTATTTGGGTATTGAAGAGTTCAATATTCAATATGGATCTTCTTCTTCTAGATTCTCTTTGTATTGCTTAGGTTCTTGCATTGTAATTTTCCTTGGATTGGTTATTATTTTTCTTCTTCTAATTTGAGTCAAATATTGAACTTTTATTATCCTTCTTTTCTTATTGTAATATGATTAAGCAAGTATTCAGTGTCTTCATATGATGCAAAGAGAGTTGTAGCTGAAGGTTATTCATCCTTTTGAAGATGCTTGTATGGTTCAATCTTTGTGATTTCTTTGTTATTCATGTTCTCTCCATTATGATTTCTTTTAGCATACCATTTATTCATTTTTCTCTTACTTCTCCTATGATTATGCATAGATGCTAGTGGAATTTCAACTTCATGAGGAGTTAGTCTATCATCACAATAAAATTGATTTGTATTGCTAGCTTACTTCATGTGTTGTGTGAGTAAAGATACTATTAATAATAGATAAATCATAAAATATTCCTCTAATGTAAATATACCTATCTTTTGTAAAGACCACCATGCCTTGAAAATATTTTTATGAAGATAACCAATTAATACTTCAAATTTTGCCTCTTTTCCTCTTTTAAAAATAAGGAGAATCTCTCTTTTTCACTATTTGATAGATTCTCATATCCTTCAAGGGTATCTATCAAGTTTTGAGAATATAATTCCATTTCATGAAACAATTATTTGTTGATAAAGGTATTTCTTATTATTTCATCCATATTCCTTGATAGATTTAGGATAGTGTTACTTGTAAGAAAGAATTTGATAGAAAATTTTTAGATTTTAGGTTTTTGTAGACTTCCTTATATCTCCCTAGTTAAGTGAATTGGTAAAGTATTTGTATATCTTGTAGAAACCTTGTGATTCCAAATAAACTAAATACTTGATAATTTTGATGAATGTTATAATTATCAAGTTTTCTAGAATACCTTATGACTTCTTAGTGTTTTTTGATATGCTATATGATGGATAAAGTTCTTCTTGAGAATAGTAGTTCAATTTTGGGTTGATTTTGTGATGTTTTGTAAGTGGAAAAAATCAGATTTTATTACACCTTATTGCTCCTATTGAACTTAAGCATGTTCTAATTAGATGAGGTTCTATTAGTTGGATTTATTTTGTCCTCTTTAATATGATTTAAGATAAGCATGCCAATGTATTTACAAATCTTGATTTTTCTTAATAGACCTTTATAGCTTTTGATGTTTAGTGTTTATAAATTCCAATTAATTTATTTGATGTAGTATTACTTATGACTCCCTAATTTGGAATATTAGAAAACAATGTAATATTTGCAATAATATGATTTTAATTTCCAAGTTGAAATTCCTTATTCCTCCTTTATTATTTGTAAATATAAATATTTTGTAATATGCTTGCTTGATATATTACTAATGCTAAGTTAATGAATTGCAATAGTAAATATAATTACCCTTATAACTCCTATATTTATTAATTTATAGTAAGCAATAAATAGTCTTTGATTTACCTTAGTATTCCTTTGCCTTTGACATTGTGAGGTGGTAGATTTGAATGCTGTGATATAGCAATCACTACGTCCTTAGATCGACATTGAATTATTCCTTATGTAGAACTTTGAACGATGATAAATTATCCTTTATGTAGTTCTTATATTCTTTATAACTAGTGCTGATATAAATTTGAGAACGTTCAGTATTATCTTTACCTCCAATAATGTGCTTCCATATCTACAAATAGTATGTTGATATGCTATTTTCAATGATGTATTCCTTCCATGAACAATGCGATGAATTTCTGATTGAATGAAGTGCTTCCTTCTACGAGTGAGACATGGTTTGTTGATTGAATGTGCCACTATATTTGCTAGTATTTATGATAGCTTCTTTAATCCTAACTCTCTCTCCTTCGAATGACACACAAGATTAAATTAGCATTATCCTCTGAATATGCTTCACACCATTCAATGTTATTCTTCTTCTTTAACCTATGATGCTTTCTTTATTCAATATGGATGCTTTAAATAGGAATGCTTCCTTGTAACTTTCAAACAAGTGTCACTTGAGTGTTACTTTGTTAGGCGTTCATATTCCAACATATGCAATGATAAGTCTAGTAGTAACCTCCCAAAGACTTTTAACTCTTCTTGGGCATTGGAATATTTATAAACATTTGAATGCTTAGATCTCGTGTGCCAAGTGGTACTCACAGATTATGCATGTAAGTATTTCTTCTAATGCTCCAATGATACCCTATATTTTACCTATATCTTTTAAAATGTGCATTAGCTTGCTATATTTCTTGAAATACAAGCAATATCTCTTCACTATTCACTCATTGTATTGAAGAAGATTATGGATGGCACTAGTTGTATTGCTTCTTGGCTCTATGGCACTCTTAAATGGTGGTCCTATGGTGACTTCTTGTGCTCTTCAATAGTGGACGTTCTCTCCAAGTAGAAACCTTGGGTATAGCACTTCTTCCTACACCTCTAATATGTTTCTTGTTCATTTTTGTAATAGTCAATTGCTTAGCCTTTTGCTTGTATTTGATAATGCTTCTTCTATGTTGTTTATATATTTTATAACAAATAATTGCTAGCCTTTTTCTTATCTTTGATGGTACTTCTACTTATGTAAATAGTTTCCCTCTGTATGCTACCCTTTTCTCTACATAGACTTGGATGGTAATGGCCTCTTATTATGACTCCAATGTTGTAGGTGATACACTCTCTTCTAGGGCTTGTATTGGATGTAGAGAAATGGTATTTTTAAACACCTTGATCCTTAGAAATGTGAGCTCTTCAGTGGCTCCTTCCTCTTGCTTGAATTCTTTCCTTCAACCTATAAAATATGATGGATTTTGTCCTTTCAAAGAAACAAAAGAGGTGCTTTGTAATAGATAGATTTACACCAATATGAAGGAAAGTTTTATGAAATACTTCTCACCTCTTTTAGTCTTTTTACTTGGATATTTTAATGATAGTTAATCTTAGCTAATGAGATGTTTTTTAAGTAAGGATTTATGCTCTCTACACATAAATGAAATCCTTATATTTTTCTTAAATCTTGATACTCACCAAGTCTTTATTTAAGGCTTAATTCAAGGATATTAGTGGTGGTTTTCTTATTCACATTTTTCTTGTAATGATGGCTTCTTTTGGCCACACAATGTTACATATTCTTGTGCTAGTTTTGTGTTTTTATTAACATAAAATAACTTCTTGAGAGTAACTAGTCAAAGACAACGTATAGTGCTATAATGGACTAATAATGATAATAAAATTTTAGACTAAATTCTATTGCACTTAATAATATTTTGCAATTTTCACTACAATCAATATTGTAGGATGTATTCTTCTTGTTTTCTAGATAGATAATAGGTAGATGATAGTTTTCTTTCTTAAAATGTGCAAATATATCTTAAAATGAATTCTCCTTTTTGCACTTTATGGAAGACTATAATATGATTCCTTCTTGCAACTTTAATCCAAATTTGGTGCTTAATTGATTTTAATAATGAACCTTAATTCAAGTTCAACTAATTTCACCCCAGTTGTTTACCTTTAATGGTTTCTAAAGTAGATGTAGATCTTGGTGTTTTGTTTTACAAAGTTGTTGCTTTTAGTAGATGAATTCATAGCTTCTTTTTGGCTATCAAGAATAGCTTCTCGCTTCACCAAATTGAGGTCTTGAACTTTCTATCTTGAGCCTTAGGTTTGGTGTCTTGATCCTTCTAGTGATATTCTATATTTTACTGTAGTTTTAGAGAACTTATTTCTCTAAACTTGTGCCTTCCTAATGTGAGAGGTAATCTCCAAGTCTCATGGATTTGATAAGCTTATTTTATTTGAATCTTCCTTCAACCTTCTTGTAGGACTTTGAATTCAAATAGGATATTTTTCTTCTCAAGATTCTGATGTCTTGAGGTATTCACTGGATTCTTCTTTTATATTTGGCACTCCTTGCCAAAATATTCTTCTTCAATTTGGCACTCCTTGCCAAATTTGTCTTCTTGAATTTGTCACTCCTTACCGAAGTTTTCTTCTCTTGGGCTTGTTTTTGTATGGTAATAATTATCCCAAGTCCTTCACTATCAGGAATTTTTCCTTAATAGTGGATTTCTATAACGAGTTATCTTAGTAACTCCTTTGATAATGCTTCTATGAGCTCTACAACAAGGCTCTACAAACCTTCTTCTTTTTTTACTTGAGACCTATCGAAGGTCTTCTATCTGGAATTTTCTTTTGTCTTCCAACCGAGACTTTTTCTTAAACCTTCTACTTCTGGAAGTGTTGGTGATGAGATTTTCTTCTCTAATATTTGATTCTATTGCTTCTAGATTCTGAAATAGGACTTCACTAGTCCTTTCTCTTTCTTTTACAATTTGTAGGCTTTTATGGAGATCACCAATATCCTATTTCTTGGACTCTTATTTGAGGTATTTATTTTGAATCAAGAAATTTATATTTTGTGTTAGGAATTCATTTTTGGAATTTTCTTTAGAAAATTTTCTTTGGATTTTTCTTCTGATTCAAGAATTTATCTTCTAAATTAGAAATCCTTCTCTGAAATTTTATTTAGAATTAAGGCTTCTATGGCCTATTTATTCTAGGATTCTTTGGCCTATTCCTCGACTTCTTTGGCCTATTCTTCTTCTAGGCTTATTTTACCTATTCTTCATCTGCACTCTATAGGTATTAATCTTGAATGAAGATCACCGATCTCCTATCCCCTCTTTTGACTCAAATTTTGGAATCTCATATTTCTTGAGTTTGCTATAAGGCTACTGTGGTCCTTTTATTTACTTCTGTAATTTGTAGGATTGTAGCTCTTGTAATGAGATATTTCTTGAGGTCTTTAAATCTTTAGTATTCTCCTTATTGCTGCAAGTACTAGAATTATTCTTGAAGATTTTCTTCTTAACTCTCTTGTAGGAAGCTTCCCAACTTTGTTTTAATCTTCTTTTCTTGCAACAAGCTATTATAAAATGGAATAAAAGAAATTATAAATCTAGAGATACTAACATTCACTAGTTGATTTGTCAAACTAGTGGCTTTAATGTTGAGTCCTAGTCTTCACGAGTTTTTTTGCATCTCTATGGAAAGACTCTAGTCAAATATAATATTAGGTTTTCTACAACTAATATTTAATCCTCACTTATCTAAGCCTATTGACTCTCCCTATTCCTGTTGACCTACTAGACTTCTCTTATGACATATGTATGTCCTCCTATTCCTATATTTATTTATAGTGGCTCTAATACCATTATTAACTTTTGAGGATATATGTAGAGGGAGATCTCTAACACAAGTTCTGATAATATGAAATAAGTGAGTCTATAATATGAATGAAATATACTATAAATGAAAAGTGGTAAAAATACAATGCAATATGGAGGATAAGGTCTCCATTAATATAAGCTAAAGAACTACATTGTGCTCCATACAAGAGCTCTACCACAAACTACTCTCCACAACAACACTCTTGATATCTATATACTCTGCCTTATGATCTATCACTATGATGCTCTTTATATAGGAAAAGAGATTCCATGAGCAACACTCTACCTAGTTGTACAAGTGGATACCTTACACATTACAACATGTAGATTGACACTTATGCATTTATTACATTGCTTGAAGTAAGTAGCTAACTTCCCCCTAAAGTAATATCTACTCTAACTATGTACCATAGGTGGTAAATTTACATGACCTAAATGATGTAATATATTCTAAATCTAACAAGGAGCTTCTCCTTTGTAGTAAATTTCTCTAATGAGTTCTTCTAGGAACTCCTTCAATAAGGCTCTCTAAGCCTTCTCCTTGTTTCTCCTTGAGATCTCTCCAAGGTCTTCAATCTTGTAGCTTCAAAAATACTTCAATGAGACCTTCCTTGATCTCCTTCTTGGATCTCCCAATTTTGTTGCTACTAAAATATGCAATAGGACTTTTGTTAGTCCTTCTCAATGCTCAATATTCCAACTATGGAAGTTCTTCGAAAGGGTCTTCTATGGACCTCTTCTTCAATGTGAAGTTTTAAATATTAAATGTGGCTTCCTTGGACACTAGATATTCTTATCAATATCCAAATAGGAGTCTTTAATCTAAAAAAATCATAATAGGATATTTTATTAGGTCTCCAAATATCCACTCTGCAACAAAGTATTAGGTAATGATAAAATAAATTTCCATAAATCTATAGAAAACAATATTCACTAGCTGGATTGCCAATCTAATGGAAGCAATGTTGAGTTCTAGTCTTCACAAGTTTTTCTGTTGCTTTGTGAAAAACTATAGCCATAAATAATTTTAAGAATTTAACAAATGAGATTTGCAATCTCCTCTCAATAGCTCTTATGGTTCTTCTCTATTTCCTATTGATCTACCTAGTGCTATGATACCATTGTTAGCTATGAATTTATAAAATTAAAGGAAATTCAACCACAAGTATGGATATAAGCATGCAATGTTATAACTATATTAATGGCTAATTAATATGCATGAAAATATGATAAGAAACTCCATAAATAACTCAAGAAATAGCCATTAATGAAAGCTCATGAAAATATACAATGTTATTCAATGGAGGTCACAATCTCTCTATATTTGGAAAAATATATCTACAGTGTATCTACTACTACTCTATCTATGCACTCCCAAATCATCATCATATTCTACTCTATGAAGGCCTATTTATAATGAGATGCAACTCTTTGCCTTCAATATTTCTATGACACCTCACTATTCTATTCTAATGACTTATGTACATGTGGAATACATGCACATTTACATCATTTCATGTTATAAAACTTGTGAATTTATTACATTGCTTTAATAAAGTACTTAAGTCCTAATAAAATCCTAATCTAAATATGTACCCATGATGGTACATTAGTAAAGAACCGAATAATATAATACATTCCAAAAAATACATTGATCCAGAGGCAGACACAAATAATTTATAAACTAAGACCTAATTAAGGTTTTATATATTTAGCCATGCCAAAGTCAAAGCTAAAGAATGAAGAGAAAGAAGAATCAGATATTGAAGGTAAAAATACTTCCTACCAAATAATGTAATAAATGGGGTGTTGGAGGTATTACATTATTTGGCCCCCTTATAATAATAGTTTGGTAGTTGATTTAAATTTTATATAATGTATATGTCAATATGAGATAAAATGTGAGGTATCAAGAGAAAATGAAGATTCACATTGATATGTTGCAAGATGAGAGTTTTGTCTTTATGAGAGGAATATGAAAAGATGCATCTCTTGGATGTTTGTTGAAAGCAATTTAAAATTATATATGGAGACATCTCTTCAAGTAATGTACTAAATAAGAATCATTCTTGTATGTTGTTATTATGATATTGAGATTTATTGTTAGTTTGATTAATGGTATATATTTTATTTATATATGATTGTAGAAAAGACTTTCTATGAATTAATCTATTCAAAAATCTAACCAATCTGTTATTTACAAGAATGTACCAAGGTGGTATATTAACATGTACTAAATAATGTAATATTCTCCAATTGTGGTAGCCTTGAGCTTCATCTTGGGCGTAAATTTGAATTCAACCTATTGATCTATAATTTCCTTCTATAAGTGGATGCATTATTAGAGATGTTGCTTTCATGCTTTTGTATCATGAAATAGAACCATCTAGCAAGCACCATGGTAGTTGCAAGTCTGAAAAATAATATTTAACTAAAATGCTCTTTATTTTACTTGTAGAGCTTTGTCAAAATAATGGTTTTGAATGTGTCTCTTTTAATGTTGTCTTATTTACTTTATGTGGCCCTAGTATCTAACTCAGAGTGATGATGTCAAGAGCTTTAATGGTCTAGTTTTGAGAAATTTTGCTTTATTCACATAGATGCCAGTTTTGAGCACTTTGGACAATCTTATGTAATACTAGGCTATTATTGAGCATGCTTATGTCATCATGAAATATCACACAATTTTAAGAATTATGGTCTCAAGTGGTATTTAGAGTTTGACTTGAACTATTTTGGGCTCTTACTTCTTTGGCTGCCATCACTGTCTCAATTGGCTTTGTTTTTTGATATCATGGCTTTAGGATTTTTTTTGCATGCATTTTCTTGATCCCATGTTTCTAATTTGGTTTGAATATATCATGGTCAAATTTAGCCCAATTTTAGGCATCACTGCCTTGGATGCTCATTTTGCTCATTCTCGTGGATTCAAATCTTTGTGCTAACATAAGCGGTGGAGTTCTCTAAGTTTCAGGCATCATAGTTTTAGGCTAGCCTGTAAACTTCAACATACTTAGTAATATTTTTGGGGGGATTTAAAAGATATTTTCCTTTGCTATGCAAATATGGTTGAAAATTTGACCCACATGACTAAAAATAATTTTGAAAGCTTTTCAACTTTTGAAGATTTTTTAATTTTTGAAAAGTTTTTAATTTTTTTTTTTTGCAAATTTAATATTAGGGAGTTAAAAGGTATTCTACATCAAATTATTAGAAGATTAAAATTTACATATTTCATATTTGATTTATTTATTAATTTGGGAGATATAAGGATTACTACTTTGAAGGAAATAAATCATAGAATTGATTCATATCATGGAAGAAGTTATTAGAAATGTATTCAATGAAGATAGTGAAGAAATGGTGAACAATCTAAATTTTTATTCTAAAATATTAATAAATGATTATGACGAAAAAAAGCAAATAACAAATATTTCAAAAGAAAATCTATTTTTATTTCTCACGTGGTGGAATTAAAAAAAAACCATTATATTTTCCTTATAATAATTATTAATGATGTATTTAATAATAGTTACCTTTGATATATTTCAATAAAAAGGTCAAGAAAATAAATATGACAATAATGGCATTGACAACTTGGATGAAGCTTATTTTAGCTTCATTGAGGAATCATTGAAATTAAGAATGCATTATCGTGATTATTACTAACTCAATGTCTAGAAATTACATCATCAGGTACATCACAATTAAAGATGAATAAGAGAAGAGAAAAAATAAGAATAGAGGAAATCACACAAGGAAATATAATAGAAAACCTAGATATAAAGCCAAAGAAGAATCATATACTAAAGATTTAGATAAATACTTGAAAGAGGACTAAATATGAATATCAAGAAAAGGTTCATGAACAAAGCAAGGTCACTTGAATATTGAATATAAAGATAAAAACCAAGACTAAAGACTAAAGTATTCAATAACAAATAATGTGATGCACAAGGGTGTTGAGGAATATTACATTATTTGGTACATACTAATGTACCCCTATGGTACCTTCATGGTACAATTGTAAATATGTAATATATTAGGGTTGAGTCTATAGTTTATATGTGTGATATATATTTTTTCTTTCATGTAAGTGCCAATGTATTGCAAGAAATGCACAAGTGTCATGCAAGTTAGAATCCAAGTGTAGATTGAGAGAATTTATGTGTCATGTATGTAAGTGTAAAAATATGTAATGTGAGGATATGCACAAGTGTCTTATAGTAGGAGTGCATGTAGAACTGTAAGAGTCATGTAGATGTGTTAGAGAGTCAAGTGTGCATGCAATATGAAAGTGAAGAGTCTACTATGCAAGTGGCAAGATGATAATCCAAAGGTCATGGGCCTTGTCATATGAGGAGCAATAATCAAGTACATGAAGAGTCATATTATATTTCTATATTATGGAGACAAATATCCATGAAAATATAATCAATTCCATATTTCATTATCTAATTGTAAAGGAAATCTAGTTTGGAATAAATTTTGTATACAAATTTTTAGCAATTAATATTATAAGTTTTTCATGCATACTTCACGAATGATTTAAGTCATTTGCATTCATATTTGATTATAGAAATGAATGTTATTTATAATATTATATAGGCCTTGATATACATATTAATTTTCTTATAGAAATGAATGGTATCCTAACATAGTTTATTCATACCCAAATTTATTTCTAATAAGTCATCACTATAAATTTGAACGTCTCCAAACAAGATAAAGTCAAATCATTTTGTAATAAAAAATTGTGGAATGGTAGGTATTGGAATGTAAATTTGGTATATAAATTTTATTATGCTTACACATTTATATATCAATATTTATAATTGAAAGGTCATCAACATAACTTTAGAAACCTCATATGGTTTAAATCATGTTGATTTACAATGGAATTTGTTTATATACAGCTATTTAATGTAGATTTCAAATATATAAATTTTATTTTATTGTATTATAGTTACATTTTTTATTTATTAATTATTAGAGGTATGTCTAACATAAAAATAAACTCTTATGTATAGGCAAGTATAAAATTTTCAAAAATACATAAAATTATAAATCATATCATTTTCCTAATAACTATTTTGATGATCTCATGGTGAAAATAGAAGGCAAACTAATTAGTTAAAATAGATGATGAATTTATATGATATCATGCTAATAGTGGAATGGAAGGTGATAGATTAGAATTAGATGTATCATAAATTTATAGTTGAATCCAATGTTTATAGAAAAATTATTCATTTGCATACAAATTATTGGTTTCCAATCTTATTTTTTTTTTAGGATTTACATCAACATTGTCTCCAATGAAAAATAAGCTTCAATGTTCTTGGTTTAGTTTGTTTGATCTGGGTAACTAAATATGGCCCAAAATTATATCTTGGGTAGATGTAGATGATGTTTCTAGTTTTTAAAATTTGAAGGTGATGAGGGATTCCAATCACATTATAGGGATTGCAGATCATATATTCTTGTGTATGAATGAATTTTTTTATTTTGGAGGATTAGCTTTAAATCAATAAGGATATTTTTTATTGAAACCCTAGTTTGCATTATAGTTAACTTGGGGTATGAACTTATGGAGCTACAAGATATTTTTGGAAAGGAAGATATTGGTGTTGGAGAATGGTGGAAAAATTTTAGGTCTTTATATTTAAATAATCATTTTGGCAATGTTTCCTTAGTGGAATATTTAAAGAGGAAGCTTGGTCTTAGTTGATAAAATTTTGTAACAAAAGGAATGATGAATACACTTGGGATGAAATGAAGCATTCATTATTGAGTAAATGGAACCCGTATAAAAATATAACTAGTTTGAAGATCACCATCAATGGATATGAGGAAGAAATAAATATGCTTTAGAAAGAATAAAAGGAATTAAAAATAGAGCTAGTAAATTTCAAATAAGTGGTAAAAGGTAATAAATATGTCAGTGTGTAGACAAAATAAACCACAACTTTGGTAGTAGATAAGTTAAAAAGTTGACAAAGGGATTGTTTGAATCTAAAAGGTCTATTTTGTAGGTTCATGGATACTTTAAAAGGAAAAGGTTATTATTTCCACTAACCCTAGCAGTAGATATAAATTCATTAATATTGCTTTGTCTAATAGGTTGCAAGTTCAAGAAAAAAAATAAAGGGCATACATCTTGAGGGTGAGAATGTTCAAATTTCTGAAGAGTTGAAGATCACTAAAATGCAAATATTTAATTTTCTTTACTTGGGTCTAAAATTTGAATTTTAAATTCAAATAAATTTATGTGGTAATGTGAAACAATGAAATGAAAGGTGTGGATAGTTTTAACAAACATTTAATAATTTTGACTTAAGCCACCAATGGGAATTTTAAAATTAAGTAAAACGAATTTAAACCCATGGAGTGTGAAAAGGGATTTTGCATTTAATATGGGTGTTCGATGGGATATTAGAGGGGTTTAATTAGTGGATAAGTGATATTATGAATAATTTGAGGAATATTAGGGGAAAATGATGGATTAAGTGGGATTTAGAGGGAAATTGGAGGATTAGGAAGGCTAAGAGGGGATTAGCGAGGGTTTTAGTGAGTTTGAGGTTTTGGTGGATGTAAATGACTAAAATTTTGTGTCTACACTTTCAAAATTATGATAGCAATATAATTTTTTTTTGAATAACTATACATGGAGGATGTGTATAGGTCATCATTACATATGGAAAAAGAATATAATAATTATATAAAGAATGTCAACATCTATAATTGTTGAGCAAGGTGCAGCAAAAGAATTGCAAAAGTATTGTCATTGTTGTCAACACAGACAGATTGATGCAGTTGATGCAGTTCAGAGGTCAGTCAGATCAAGTGCAGTGAATTTCAAGACAAACAGAGGTGACCCAGATTCAGAAATTGGCAGAAAGAGACAAGGAAGAAAACTGTCACGATATCGCGACATGTTTTCTGTCGCGATTTCGCGACAAAAAGTAGGAGAGAGAAAATGCACGCCAAAATGTCACGATTTCGCGACATGTCGAGTTTTCACTGAGGAGAGAGAAAATGTGTCACGATATCGCGACAAAACAGAAGAGAGAGAAAATGCAAGGAAGATTGTCACGATTTCGCGACATTGCCGAGGAGAGAGAAAGTGCATGCCAATTTGTCGCGATATCGCGACATGGCAAAGGAGAGAGAAAGTGAAAGGTAAACTGTCACGATTTCACGACATGCTGGCAGAGAGGGAAGCAAGGTGAAAAGATGTCACGATTTCGTGACATAAATGGAGGAAAGGAGCTAGCAACGAAAAGTGTCGCGATATCGCGACACGTCGGGTTTTCGCGACCCGAAGAGGAGAGAGAATGCTCAGCAACAAAGGTGTAGCGATATCGCTACATGTTGAAATGAATGGAAACAAAGGTGTAGCGATATCGCTGCATGATGAAAATACATGGCACAAAGGTGTAGCGATTTCGCTACAATTAGGAAGTGCAGAAAACAAAGATGTAGCGATTTCGCTACAAGTGAAAAGACACAAACAAGAAGATGTAGCGATTTCGTTGCATGACAAAATGTATAAAAACAAAGGTGTAGCGATTTCGCTACCATTCAAAGTTGCAAAAATTAAAGATGTAACAAGTCAAAAGCACAAGGCACAAAGTTGTAGCGATTTTGCTACTGCACGAAACAAAGAGTGTACGGAAGCAGTGAACGTCGCGATTTCGTGACATGTTCCATTTTCGCTGTTGCTGGCAAAGGAGAGTGTACGAAAGCCAGAAGCATCGCGATTTCACGACAAGAAGGATGATGATGTCAGCAAAGGCCAAAAAGTGTCGCGATATCGCGACAAGATGCAGGGAAAGCTTCCAAGAGCCAAAACGGTCACGATTTCGCGACATGCTTAAGGATGACGTCAGCAAATGTTGAAAGTGTCGCGATATCGCGACAAGATGCAGGGAAAGCTTCCAAGAGCCAAAACGGTCATGATTTCACGACATGCTTAATGATGACGTCAGCAAGAGTCGAAAACGTCGCGATTTCGTGACAAGAAGGATGATGACGTCAGCAAAGTTGAAAAGTGTCACGATTTCACGACAGGAGCAGCGGAAAGGCTTTCAAGGCCAAATTGGTCGTGATATCGCGACAACCTTCAGGGTGACGTCAACATAAGTTAAAAATGTCACGATATCGCGACAGGCGACAGGTTGGCAGGTAAAAGCCAAAAAAGTAGGCATGGTGACGCGTGTCATAAAAGACATCATGCAGCCAGTTACATAAAATGTAACTGATGTCAGATCTACAGTTACAGATTGACAAGTGTCAGTCATGCATTCGAATAGCCGTTTGCATGTATTCGAAGAATCAAATATAAAGTATCGAAAGGTTTTCGAAAAGTCTTTTTTACAGCTTTCGAACGGTCGCACTCATGGAATCGAACAGACATTTTGCTTGTATTCAAAGAGCCGAATATGAAGGATCAAGATATGCTTTTCGAGAAGATATGTTTGCAGCATTCAAAACAGCCATACTACAAGAAATCGAAACGCCGTATTGCAGGGTTTCAAACAGTCGTTTTCGGACAGCCACTTATTTGCAGGAGAAAAGAATTCGAACAGTTGGGTATATGATTCGATTGCATGCAGGATTGAAAGGTTATAAAAGAATAATCGTACAGAGAAGATGTTTCTATTGTTAGAGAGAAATTGCTATAAAAGGAGGGTTAGAAAAGAATCAAGAGAAAAATAAGCAGAGCCGTGAGAGTGTGTAGAGTTGGGTTAATTACAGAACAGTCAGGGTCATGCATGAAGTGAAGACATTTTTATGTCATTCTAAATTGATCAGATTTGCAGTCCAAGTTGGTGCTTGGTACTAGGAGTTGGTGCTCCATCTGTAGCTGCGAGAAAATTACAGGGTTGGTGCTCCTTCCAGCTTGATGCTGGTAAAGTATTTGTAAAATTGATATTTTGCAAAGACTGGATTTGGATTGGAGTCCAAGCAGTCATTTTTGAGGAGTAGCCAAATTGGTGAACCTCGGTATATTGAGTGTTGTGGTGTGCTCTCTTGTTCAAGTTGTTTTTTCAGTTGTCAAGTTCTCTTTATTTCATATTAAATGTTGTAGATATAAAAATTAATAGCTACACTGATTCACCCCCCCCTCTCAGTGTCATTGTGTAATCATCAATTGGTATCGAGCAAGGTTCCTTGTACAAGCTTAATCTGCTAAGGAGATCTTGGAAGAAACAATGGCAGAGCGGTGAAGGATTTTCATCCAACAAAGCTCCCTTATTTGATGGAACAAATTACACCTTCTGGAAACTCGGAATGCAAACATATCCGAGTGCATTGGGATACGATATTTGGGATTCCGTAGATAGTGGATACACAAGGACCCACTACCCCTCCAACAGACATCTGCTGAGAAAAAGAAATTTGAAAACAACTCCAAAGCTAAGAATGCCATAATGTGTGGGCTTGTTGAAAGTGAACTGATAAGAGTCATGAGTTGTAAATCAGCAAAAGACATGTGGGATAAACTGAAGAGCATCCATGAAGGAGACAGTAAGATTAAGGAAGCAAAACTACAAACTCATCGAGCACAGTTCGAAGCACTGCAAATGAATGAAGATGAAAACATAGAGACTTATATGCTGAGAGTCAACGAAATTATTAATGCAATCAGAGGACTCGGTGAAGAAATTGATGATGCAGTTGTTGTGAAAAAGGTTCTCAGAACACTTCACAAAATATTTAACTCCAAATTCTCTGCAATAGAAGAGGCAAAAGATCTAAACAACTTCAGCATGGATGAGTTGCATGGTTCCCCCGATAGCATATGAAATGAGAATAGGACAAACCAAGTCTACAGACAGAGAAGCAGCTTTTAAAGCACACAAGAATGTAAAAGTTGAACATGAATCTGAGGATGAAGGAACACTGGATGAAACAGAAGCCAATTTTGTTCGAAAACTCACAAAAGGAAAAGGAAAATATAGAGGGAAGCTACCTTTTAAATGCTTCAATTGTGGAGGAGTCGGTCATTTTGCATCCAAATGTCCAATGCAGGAGAGAACCAAAAATGGTGAAGGTTCACACCAAGAAAAAAGTGACTGGAAGAAGAAACAAAATTTCAGAAAGAACAACTTCAAGAAGAAAAGCTTCATAACCAAGAATGTCAGCAATTCTAAAGAAAGCACGAGATGAGGAGTCTGAAGAAGAAGGAGGTGAAGCTCTGTTCATGGCACTTGAAGAAGAAAGAACAGAGGAAAATCAGGAAGGTGATGAAAATTCCAAGGATGAAGCTGAAGTGTATTTGGAAGGAGAATTGGTTGCTGCACTTGAAGAGTTGAGTGCAGAAAGGAAGAAGAATAAATTTTTTTCAAAGAAATTAGAGAATACCACAGACATAATAAACAATCTGAAAATACAGACAGAGGAATTCAAGAAAATGTCTGAAGTTCTTGATGAACAATTAATCGTAAAGACAGTTGAATGCATCAAGCTAGAGGAAGACATTGTTAAGTTAAGGATGCGAGTTAGAGGAGATGAATATAAAATTGAACTGTTTTCATAAGTTTGAAGAAAGTACCGTAAAGTCTGGATAAAATGTTAAATAACCAAAGGCCTTCCGGCATCAAATTTGGTTTAGGCTTTGATGAAGGAGAATCTTCAAAGGATTCAAAGAACTTGAATATAGAACCCATAAAGAAAGAAGAAAAGATCGGGGTTGAACCGGAAAAACTAAATCATGCAAAAGAAAACAATAATGCCGATTCAAGAAGAATACCGACAAAGATGGATTCACAAAAGTCACACATCCAAGGAGGAGAAGAGTCATGGCTCCTACTTCAAACTGGCAAAGACCGGCACCCAGGTTTAATCATGCATTTTCTAGTTATTGTTTTAAATGCAATGCTTATGGCCATAAGATTTTAGATTGCAGGCATAATGTATCTCAAAGGAATTTTACCAGCAGAAATGTTTTTTCTCCCTTAATGAATTATGCAGTTGAATGTTATAATTGTCATAATTTTGGACATATTGCTAGAAACTGTAGAAGCACTTTTGCATCAAATAATTATCAGGGTAGAAAATCTCAGCCAAGTGGGTTGAAACAAAACCAGAAATTTCCTGAAAAACAGGCACATGCTAATGAAAGGACAAAGGCAAAACAAGTAGCAAAATCTGCTATCAAACCAGAATGGAAAGAAAAGGAATCTTTGATTGTCCAGACTGCTTTTAAAGCTCAGAACAAATCAGCACCTTGGATACTTGACAGTGGTTGTTCAAGTCACATGACAGGTGACAAGCAAAAGTTTGAGAATTTACAGAATTATGAAGGTGGTTCCGTGAAATTTGGAAATAATGATGGAGCAAAGATTGTTGGAAAGGGATCAGTCAAGATCAGTGATGGCAATATAAAATCAAAAGAAGTCTTGTTTGTAATTGGCCTGAAGCATAACTTGCTAAGTGTAAGTCAAATATGTGACAGAGGTCATGATGTAATCTTCAAGAAGGAGGGTCATGGAAGTAAGAAAGACAAAAAATGGAAAGTTAATAGCCACTCGGATCGAGAACTTCAAGAAATCAGTATACACTTTTAGAAACTGCAGAAGGAACATGCTTGATGGGACAGAAGATGAAAACGGCTATGGCACAAGAGGCTTGGGCATATTAGTTTTGACAATCTGCAAAAATCAATTCAAAAAGAGCAATTAGAGATATACCAAACATTGGCAAACCCGTAAATAGCATCTGTGAGTCATGCCAAAAGGGAAAACAAACCAGAGCCACTTTCAAAGCAAAAGAATACTTCACTAGCAAGCCATTAGAACTAATTCACACCGATCTATGTGGACCCATGAGAACTGAAAGCATAAATGGACACAAATATTTTATGCCGTGTATAGATGACTACTCAAGAATGACATGGGTACTATTTCTAAAACTCAAGTCGAAGCCTTTGAGATGTTTAAAACCTTCAAAAATCTTGTTGAGAATCAATCAGGAAAAAGAATTAAATGCCTAAGATCAGACAGGGGAGGAGAGTTTATCTCCGAAGAATTTGCAGAATACTATCAAAAACATGGGATAAGAAGACAGTTTTTAGCAGCTAGGACACCTCAGTAGAATGGTGTTGTAGAAAGGAAGAATAGAACAATGCAAGAAATGGCAAGGACAATGCTAGCAGAAAACAAAATAGCTGACATATTTTGGAAAGAGGCAGTCCATACTGCAGTTTACATTCAAAACAGGTGCATGCTGAGACCACATGAAAGCAAAACACCTTATGAGTTGTGGTTTGGCATAAAGGCAACAACAAGACATTTCAAAGTATTTGGCAGCAAGTGCTACATAAAACGGACTAAAGATAACCTCGGTAAATTTGAAGATAGAGCTGATGAAGGTATCTTTCTTGGTTACTCAACAAAAAGCAAGGCCTACACATGTTACAACAAGAGGTTGAAGAAAATTGTTGAAAGTGCTGATGTGAAAGTTGATGAAGGTAGAGAACAAGAAACTACTTATCAAGAAAACTACCCTATGTATGAAGAAGTCATTGAAGGTGATGATGAAAAAGAAATAGAGAAGAATCAAAAAATTGATCCAGATGGTGTAAAAACTGAATCTGAAGAAGAAGAAAACAGGAAATTTAAAACAGGAACATGCGCAGAAAAATCATCCAAGTGAACAGATTATTGGGGATCCCAGAGATGGTATTCAGACAAGAAGAACAACAGTGAGGAACTATTCTCTCGTTATCTAGTATTGAACCTAAAAATGTTGTCGAAGCAAGCACCGATGAAAGTTGGATGAAGGCAATCAATGAAGAACTAGATGAGATAGAGAAAAACAATACCCGGGAATTAGTACCTAGACCAACAAATAAAAACATAATTGGCACTAAATGGGTTTTTAGAAATAAATTGAATGAAGATGGGCAAGGTTGTCGTAAATAAGGCAAGATTGGTATGTAAAGGCTATGCTCAAGGTTGAAGGCATTGATTTTGAAGAAACTTTTGCACTCGGTAGCGCGACTAGAGGCAATCGGAATGTTTCTGGCATTAGCAGCTCATAAAAACTTCAAAGTATATCAAATGGATGTAAAATCAGCATTTTTGAATGGAAAACTGGAAGAAGAGGTTTACATTGAACAACCAGATGGTTTCCAACTTGGTGACAATCCAGATTTTGTTTGCAGGTTAAAGAAAGCTTTATATGGATTAAAACAGGCACCCAGAGCATGGTATGCAAGGCTGGATAATTATCTAATTAAACAAGGGTTTAAGAAAGGTTTGGTGGATAGCAACTTATATGTCAAAACAGAGAAGGGTCATCTTATTGTTCTTGTTGTTTATGTAGATGACATAATATTTGGCAGCAGCATGGATGAATACTGCAAAGACATATCAATTAAAATGAAAAAATAATTTGAGATGTCAATGATTGGTGAACTTTCTTATTTCTTAGGTCTGCAGGTCAATCAAAATGAAAAAGGCATTTTTATTTCTCAAGTCAAATATGTAAAAGAAATGCTGAAAAAGTTCACAATGGAAGACAGTAAACCGGTCAAGACTCCCATGACAACAAGTGCCAAGTTGAGCAAGGATGATAAATCCCCGGATGTAGATCAAACAATGTACTGTGTCTATGATTGGAAGCTCGTTGTATTTAATGACCACTAGACCAGATATATTACAAGCGGTATGTATGGTTGCAAGATTTCGAGCCAGTCCCAAAGAAACTCATGTAACAATGTAAAGAGGATCTTCGAGATATCTCAAGGGCACTATGGATTATGGGTTGTGGTACCCAAAAGGTAAAGATTTCACTTTGATTGCATATTCCGATGCAGATTGGGCATGATGTATTGATGACAGAAAGAGCACAAGTGGAGGAGCATTTTATCTTGGAGCCAGCGGCAGCATGGCACAACAAAAAAAAAAAAATCAGAATTCTATCCACCTGCAGAGGCGAATACATTGCAGCAACAACATGGCTGTACTCAGATATTATGGATGAGACAAACGTTGAAAGATCTTGGTATTCATTTCAAAGAGCCAATTTCAATTAAATGTGATAACACTAGTGCTATCAACATATCCAAGAATCCAGTAATGCATTCAAGAACCAAACATATTGCAATCCGATATCATTTCTTGAAGGATAAAGTTGCAGAAGGAGAGGTTAAATTGGATTTTGTTCCAACTACAGAGCAAGTAGCTGATATATTCACAAAACCTTTGCCAAAGGAAGTATTTGAATACCTTCGGAAGAAGTTGGGAGTAGTCACACCACCCAAGCACTGACTAGCTATGGGAAACACATTCTCGTGGGGAGCATTCAAACTTTTTAAGTCTGAGAATGTTGTGCATAGACTCATGGGGAGTCTGCAGCAGCCCTTTGGTATTATTGGCAAAGGGGGAGAAGAAATTAAGCAAGGTTGCAGTGTGTTGCCAACAATTCCAAAGGGGGAGATTGTTGAGCAAGGTGCAGCAAAAGAATTGCAAAAGTATTGTCATTGTTGTCAACACGAGACAGATTGATGCGATTGATGCGATTCGGAGGTCGACTGATCAAGTGCGGTGAATTTCAAGACAAACAGAGGTGACCCAGATTCAGAAATTGGCAGAAAGAGACAAGGAAGAAAACTGTCGCGATATCGCGACATGTTTTCTGTCGTGATTTCACGACAAAAAGCAGGAGAGAGAAAATGCACGCCAAAATGTCACGATTTCGCGACATGTCGAGTTTTCACTGAGGAGAGAGAAAATGTGTCGCGATATCGCGACAAAACAGAAGAGAGAAAATGCAAGGAAGATTGTCGCGATTTCGCGACATTGCCGAGGAGAGAGAAAGTGCATGCCAATTTGTCGTGATATCGCGACATGGCAGAGGAGAGAGAAAGTGAAAGGTAAACATGCTTGGCAGAGAGGGAAGCAAGGTGAAAAGATGTCACGATTTCGCGACATAAATGGAGGAAAGGAGCTAGCAACGAAAAGTGTCACGATATCGCGACACGTCGGGTTTTCGCGACCCGAAGAGGAGAGAGAATGCTCAGCAACAGTGTTTAGAACAAAGGTGTAGCGATATCGCTACATGTTGAAATGAATGGAAACAAAGGTGTAGCGATATCGCTGCATGATGAAAATACATGGCACAAAGGTGTAGCGATATCGCTGCATGATGAAAATACATGGCACAAAGGTGTAGCGATTTCGCTACAATTAGGAAGTGCAGAAAACAAAGATGTAGCGATTTTGCTACAAGTGAAAAGACACAAACAAGAAGATGTAGCGATTTCGCTGCATGACAAAATGTATAAAAACAAAGGTGTAGCGATTTCGCTACCATTCAAAGTTGCAAAAATTAAAGATGTAACAAGTCAAAAGCACAAGGCACAAAGTTGTAGCGATTTCGCTACTGCACGAAACAAAGAGTGTACGAAAGCAGTGAACGTCGCGATTTCGTGACATGTTCCATTTTCGCTGTTGCTGGCAAAGGAGAGTGTACGGAAGCCAGAAGCGTCACGATTTCACGACAAGAAGGATGATGATGTCAGCAAAGGCCAAAAAGTGTCGCGATATCGCGACAAGATGCAGGGAAAGCTTCCAAGAGCCAAAACGGTCACGATTTCGCGACATGCTTAAGGATGACGTCAGCAAATGTTGAAAGTGTCGCGATATCGCGACAAGATGCAGGGAAAGCTTCCAAGAGCCAAAACGGTCACGATTTCATGACATGCTTAATGATGACGTCAACAAGAGTCGGAAACGTCACGATTTTGCGACAAGAAGGATGATGACGTCAGCAAAGTTGAAAAGTGTCACGATTTCATGACAGGAGCAGCGAAAAGGCTTTCAAGGCCAAATTGGTCGCGATATCGCGACAACCTTCAGGGTGACGTCAACATAAGTTAAAAATGTCGCGATATCGCGACAGGAAACAGGTTGGCAGGTAAAAGCCAAAAAAGCAGGCATGGTGACGCGTGTCATAAAAGACATCATGCAGCCAGTTACATAAAATGTAACTGATGTCAGATCTGCAGTTACAGATTGACAAGTGTCAGTCATGCATTCGAACAACCGTTTGCATGTATTCGAAGAATCAAATATAAAGTATCGAAAGGTTTTCGAAAAGTCTTTTTTACAGCTTTCGAACGGTCGCACTCATGGAATCGAACAGACATTTTGCTTGTATTCAAAGAGCCGAATATGAAGGATCAAGATATGCTTTTCGAGAAGATATGTTTGCAGCATTCAAAATAGCCATACTACAAGAAATCGAAACGTCGTATTGCAGGGTTTCGAACAGTCATTTTTGAACAGCCACTTATTTGCAGGAGAAAAGAATTCGAACAGTTGGGTATATGATTCGATTGCATGCAGGATTGAAAGGTTATAAAAGAATAATCGTACAGAGAAGATGTTGCTGCTGTTAGAGAGAAATTGTTGTAAAAGGAGGGTTAGAAAAGAATCAAGAGAAAAATAAGCAGAGCCGTGAGAGTGTGTAGAGTTGGGTTAATTGCAGACCAGTCAGGGTCGTGCATGAAGTGAAGACATTTTTATGTCATTCTAAATTGATCAGATTTGTAGTCCAAGTTGGTGCTTGGTACTAGGAGTTGGTGCTCCATATGTTGCAGTAGAAAATTACAGGGGTTGGTGCTCCTTCCAGTTGATGTTGGTAAAGTATTTGTAAAATTGATATTTTGCAAAGACTGGATTTGGATTGGAGTCCAAGCAGTCATTTTTGAGGAGTAGCCAAATTGGTGAACCTCGGTATATTGAGTGTTGTGGTGTGCTCTCTTGTTCAAGTTGTTTTTTCAGTTGTCAAGTTCTCTTTATTTCATATTAAATGTTGTAGATATAAAAATTAATAGCTACACTGATTCACCCCCCCTCTCAATGTCATTGTGTAATCATCAATAATGTTCATCATAATTTTATTATTGAATAAAAAATAAACAACAAAATTACAAGAACCACCATAATTATAATAAGAGAAATAACATTTAAAAATAAAAATAGATATCTATATTGCACCTCTTACTCTTGCTACTTTTCAATGCTCCACATTCTCCAATATATATTTTTAGGGTTTGTGGATATCCTAGCCAAATAGGTCGTATTCATAATTTTGAAATTGTAAGCCATAGATAGCATGACATGTGTACAAATTCTTTGGTGGAATTTATAGAGGAATCTTGCCCTGCATCGATGAGGTCATAGTCATGAAAATAATTTCTCAAGGTTCCAAGCAGGGGTCAAAAGGAATACATTTTAGAGGTCACCATAATGAGCAAGCTGAGACATCACAACATTGTACAACTTTTTAGATGGTGCCATAAGAGGGACGAATTGCTTCTTGCCTATAAATTCCTAGTAAATAGAAGTCTGGATAAGTATCTTTTTGAGGAGAATAAGGGTGGTCTAGGTTGGGAGTGAAGGTATAAAATTACCTATGACATAGCCTCTAATATAGTTTATATTAATGAGGATTTGGACTAGTGGGTCATTCATAGACAAGTGAAGGACAAAAACATCATGTTGGATTCCAATTTCAATGCCAAGCTTAGGAATTCTAGCCTTCCTAGAGTAGTGAAACACACATACCTCAACTTGAAATTGAAATTAGAATCCAACATGATGATGCTCACCTTCACTTGTCTATTCATGACTCACTTAGAATACAACATGATGATGCTCATTGAAAGCACGAGGATACGGAAACAAAAAGGAAAGTGCTAAGTACGATGCTTGTAGAACCAAACTTAACGCTAAAAGCCTATGTATTGAAAAATGCATAAAAAGGAAAGCACATAGACGAATCGACACAAGATAAAAGCAATATGGAATACGACCCTATTTATTGATATGCTTTCAAAGTTGTGTTACAATACGTCTCCTTCCTTTTTAGGGGATAGGAGTGTCAAATATGTTTCTTATCACATCCATGGATAGCAATCCTTCTTTCGCGTGCCCACATGTAAGATGGGCGGACCAAAACATCACTGTCGCTTGTGTATATGATTTTTGACTCCTTTCTGCTCCTCTGATGTTGAAGACCTGCATTCAAGAAAATAGAAAATATTAGTAGCACCTAAAGATAGAATAAAACATGTATTTCCCAAGGCCTATTGTTAGTGTATTCATGAAAATATTAAACCGATAACCAAATAACATCAAAAAAACCTAGAAATTTGATAGAAGCATGAATATGTTACCAGAAAGCCACTACAAAAAGAACAATCGAGAAATTCCTCATAGATTTGTATTCGCTCCGGGGTGGGACGAATAAACCTACAACAATTTGTCAGAAAGCACCCTCTTCAATGTTCTATCCAGAAAGCTCCAAATAACCTGCAAAGTTAGGGTTAGCTAATTGGGGGTATTTGGGACAACCCAGATGGTCATATTTCTCCAATTTAGCCTGTATCACTCAAAATATGATGGCACTATTTGCATGTTAGTAAAAGCGAGAAATAATAAAAGCATAACTAAAACTTGTTAGAATGAAGTGAAATTTAAACTACAGCCTATTTTAATAACCTAGAAAATATGCAAAAGAAAAATTAGAGAAATCTGCCACATATTTCTATTCACTTCGGGGTGGGGCGTTTAGAACTGCGATAGTGTGGGGGGCGCCCGAGGGCAGGACGCCCACTGTTTGGGACTCTGTTCCAGCACCAATCCACTTGGGATGGGTCCAAAACTTCTTATGGGGTGTTGTTGGAAAATTTTGTGGAATGTTGTGGCCAAAAATTAGGTTTTGGGTCCAGATTCGTGCTTCCAATAATCACCCAATAACCTCCCTTTCGAATGAGAGATTAAGGATGTGAAAGGCACAAATCGCAAGTAGGTATGTAAATTGGCAGCACTTCGTTGCTCAAATGCTCCTTCTTTGTCTATTTTTTGGGTGAGAAAACTCACCAATTTATAGACCTAGGGTCTCTCTGTTTGAATTGCGCATGCGAGAGTGCTACTTGAGTTGTTTGTTCTATTTTGAGAGAAAAGATAATTCCCTGATTTAGAATCTCCTTACATGAGGTCTTTAAAATAAAGGCATGCATGACTGAAGTCTCTCTTCTTGATTTGGAGCCATTCCTCGCAATTGCATGTGCTGAAGCTTCAGTTAACTGGCGGACTTGTCGAGGTTTGAATTTTTTCTAGTCAAACTTGCTATTCGCCTCACCCTGGGGTGAATGCTGATATTCGTCCCTGGGTGGGACGAGTAGAGAGCAAGGTGCCAAAAAGGTGCCAAATTGACCTTTGACCTCCAAACTGCTTTTGGGAGTGGTTAAGACCACTGTTTAACCTTTGGGGGCTGCCCTAGGGGCTATGTGTGTCAATGCGATCAACGCTTGTCATCACATAATCAGATTGGTGTTGTTTTGGTGTCTATAGATACCCGTTTTTGGGAAGCGCTGTGCAGGACACAACATCGAGCAAAAATAGATAACCAAAGCACTAATGATTAGGGTTTCTTAGTAACCTAACCAAATTTTGATGCCCCAAGTATGGAAAGGGCACGCATTCTTGAATCCTTGCTTTTGACGAGCTAAGGAACTTAATTCAAGTGTTAACCTTGTTTAGTGAGGTGTTACTTGAGCTTGGACATTGATCAGTCATGAATAGGCAAAGGGCGCAACCTTTTGTTTGTGGGAACCTTGAGTTCATGATTCACGAATGCCAAGCATTTGATCAGCTTGTGATTATTGCTTGTTTTTTGCCCCAAGCAAGGGCGCAATTGTATTTTTCAATGATCCTTTGAATGCATGTCATTTCCTTGATTGGGTGTGTTTTTGTTGATTGGTGACTAAGTGTGACTACCCCCTAAAGCGATGAATCGATGAGGGAATGACCAACATGAGAAAAGCGATGAGTCACTTGACCCAATATGACTTAGGTAAGGGTGCCTTCAGTTGTTTACCCTTGAATGCAAAAGCAATTTTTGAACATTCTGATCTATTTTTGGTGGGTGTGAACCCTTTTTTGTGATGCATTTTGGAGCTAAAATTGCCAAAAATCTGTCTTCCTGTGGAGCGGTCCAACTATGATAGCCTTCTTAGGGAGTAGGATAGTGACAAGTAACCCCAATGTCTATTTTGGATGCGAAGAATGTCAGGCACAAAAGGCATCTTCATTCAACAATGTTATTGCTATTTTTGGTTCGGTTTTGACCCTTTTTGCGATGTCGTTTAGGGATGAAATACTTGAAAATCCATCCTCCCGTGGAGCGGTCCGACTATGGTAGCCTTATTAGGGAGTAGGATAGTGAGGATTTGTGACCCCGACATCTATTTTGCATGCCCGAAATGTCAAGTGTCGAAGCACTCTCATTGGACAGTTTTATTGCTTTTTTTTTTGGTGCATTTTGTGCATTTTTTTACTGTTTTTGAAATTTTTGCCCTGTATTCATCCCTGGGTGGGACGAATTCCTGTTTAGTATTCATCCCAAGGAGGACATGGTGACATGGTGGGGGTTGATGATGTTGGAGGGGATTTTGGGGTGCCAAATTAGTTGGATATGCAGGATGTCCCAGAGCAGTGGGAGCCAAAGCGGGCTGTTGTCTTGGATTCACCGATGCCTCAGGCAGTTTCAAAGGATGTGGAGGCAAGGAATCGTGTTGAGATAACATGATTGGAGGACCTGCTATAGAGACTAGATGAGGAGCTAGGAGAGGCTTTGCAGGAGAGAGATATCCTACAGACTCAGCTGGTGGAGCGAGAGAATGCATTTGCTGTGTACCACCAGAGGGATGAGGACACCAATGCTACACGGGAGAGGGATCTCCTATGGGCACAGCTGGCGAAGAAGGAAAAGACATTGGTGAAGCATAATGATGCAGTAGATTATTATCGTTGATGGGAGGCAGAGTGGTTTCAACGGGAGGTAGAGTGGTTTCGACATCGGATGGATATGGAGGGAGAGATTATTCACCTCGATGGGCGATTACCTGAGCCCCCTAAAGGTGGCTCTTTGCATCGGACGAGAGACAGTGATACTGAGCAATCAACATTGTATCATTCTAGGTGGATAGATGAGGGGGGAACTAGTGGGCATGATGCAGGGGTGAGTAGCAGTCACCCTGAGAGGTCCCATAGGACCAACACCACGGGGGGTAGTTCCTGTCGCATCGATCCTACGTGATCATGGTGGCCGATGCCCTAGGCTTGGGGGTTTTTGAGCTTTTGGCTTTTGTTGCGAGGTCAGAGGACCGGTTCATTATAGCCTGTGGGTATTTTTGATGATATATATATAGATGACTCTTTTTTGGTGTTTATGCACTTTTCATGGTTTGTTTTTATGTACCTATATTTACATTGATGTATGCATATGCTATTATGAATGCGATGTTTCTAATTTATATGATGTATGCAGATGGAATGAATGAAATGAGTTGTTGATAACTTGTCGATGGTACCATAGAATGTGTAATATTGACTGGCTTTATGGGATGAATTTATGGAATGACTTTGCAGGTGAAAACTTTGTTTTTGTATTTTGCATATTTTCTTATGGTGATGCACAAAATGAAATGTACCAATTTTTTTAATGTAGTTAAGCTTTTTTTAGATTCAGATATTTTAACTAACTAGCCAAGACTGTACATTTATCTCGCAAGACTTTTGAACAAGGTATAAATCTGACTTGGAGGTTAACCAAGTTATTTCACATCCCTGTGTGTGCAATTGAGTTTGTTTATGTGGTATTTATCAGGATACTGCCAGTGCCAAATAGGCTATCAACCAAACTTGTACTGAGGATCACCTAACTAGCTCCACTAACTCCGTTGTTATATTTAGTAATATTAATCTATGGGACAATCTAAGGTACCATAAGCTAGCTCATCCACATGCAAACATTGGTCTACTCACATGCAAAGCTAATGTGATAGACATATCGTCATGCATTTAGGATATCACCATTTCCAGGTAGGTTGTCCACCAAACCTGTAATGAGGATCACCTAGATGGTTTTTGAATGCTAAGAATTCTAGGGATTCAAGTTCAGGCTTTGTATTGGTGCAACGGTTGAGGATACTTGCTCATATACATAGTGATAAAAATCACTGTTTATTTTTCTCTTTGTTTTTCTCTTTGAGCAAGGATTTTGAATAGTGGTGATAACCACTGTTATTTGATTTGGCTTTTGAGCTTTGTAAGGTTAAGCTTGTATGTTTTTGGCGTATGAATGGCCTTGATCATTTTTGCCTTGGGGATGACTACCCATCCTGTTCAGGGATGTGTAGTATGAATCCTTACGACTTTGGGAACCAAAGGGGATGATGGAGATTATGAAGTAAGGGCATTGATCTTTTAAGCCTTGGGGATGACTACCCATCCTGTTCAGGGACATGTAGTATGAATCCTTACAACTTTGAGACCAAAGGTGAGTGGAGATGGTCGTGATGATGGCTTATGGGAATTTTGTTTTTGAATGGCATCGATCCATTTAGGCTTTGGGGACGACTACCCATCCTTGGCAGGGATGTGTAGTACAAATCCTTACAACCTTAGGGACCAATGGTGAGTGGAATTTGTGGTAGTGGTGAAAACCACTATTTATATAGGGGAATTGATGGGGAAGAGCTCATCCTTTTGTCAATTCTCAGCACTCTTGAACCATTCGCATAGGGGGATGAACGGGCTAATATTTCACCTATGGTACCCTAGACTGATTTGTAGGTTTCTCTTGCATTCACACAACTTAGGAATTATTTTATGTGTTTTAACTTGTGTAGGGATGTTACGTAATGAGGCTTGACCCAAGTAAAACTTTCCCTTGTAAAATTTGTTTAACTTTGTACAGTTTTTGGCTAGCAATTTAAATACAATTGAATGACAAAAACCCTATATACATTAGGAGACAACTGACTATGCTAAAAATGGTGATGGTGTTATTCGGGATGTATGCGTTTATAAAATGGATTGTGGAAAATAAAGGAATTGTCGAGTAATTACAGTCTATGGTGCTTGGGACATGTATGACCAACAAATATGCAATGTATGGATGTGATGCCTAATGCAACCTATATTTTTGTATTTTGATGTTTTATGAGTATGCATGGAATTGAAATGCAAAATTTTTTGTTATTTTTGATGATTTTATTGTTTTTGTTTGTTTTTTATTATTTATTTTGACCAAGCGGTTATGGTAACCCTTGGAGTTTTTGATTTGACCAAAGGGTTTATGGATACCTTTGGGGCATTTGAGGTTGACCAAGTGATTGTGGAAATCCTTGGAGCTTTTGGCTTGACCAAAGGGTTTATGGATACCTTTGGGGCATTTTGGGTTGACCAAGCGATTGTGGAAATCCTTGGAGCTTTTGGTTTGACCAAAGGGTTTATGGATACCTTTGGGGCATTTTGGGTTTGACCAAGCGATTGTGGAAATCCTTGGAGCTTTTAGTTGGACTATGGCTCTCTAAATGTGGAATGGCCTCAAATGACTGATGTTCAAGGGTTCTAGCTCCTTGATTCTTTCAAGAGAGGCAAGCCGCTATGTTCCAGGTCCTATTTTATTGTCAATCACATAAGGACCTAACCAGTTTGCTACGAACTTGTCCCTTAGATGGGACGAAAAATTAGAATTATGTTGGTTCTCTTTTAAGACCAAGTCACCAACCTAAAAGTCCCTTAGGTGAACCTTCATGTTGTATGCTCTCTTAAGTCGCTCTTGATAGATATGCAAATGCTCGAGAGCATTGACGCGTCGTTCATCGAGCAACATCAGTTGGTCTAACCGGGCCTACCACACAGTGTCATCATCGATGAATTCTTGCATTGAAATGAGTAGGGAAGGGATTTCCAACTCGAGAGGCATGACAACCTCGAAGCCATACACTAATGAAAATGGAGTAGCCCTAGTGGGCATCCGAATGCTAGTGCGATAAGCCCATAGGTGGGATTTGAATGTGCCAATCCTTATGACTATCTACGATGGTCTTTTTGAGGATGGAGACTAGCGTTTTGTTTGACGCCTATGCTTGCCCATTTGCTTGTGGATAATAGGGTGTTGAAAAACTATGCTGAATCTTGTACTTTGTGGTCAAAGCATGCACATATTTATTCTTTAAGGGCATCCCATTATCCGAGAGGATCTTGGATGGAATACCAATATGACATATGATGTTATGCAAAATAAACTCCATAATGCGGGGTCCAGTTGTAGAGGTTAGGAAAATTGCTTCCACCCACTTGGTGAAGTACTCTTTGGCCGTTATGATGAACGTGTGATGACCCGAAGATGTAGGGGAGATCTTTTTGATTAGATCAAATCCCCACTACAAAAAAGGCCAAGTCGATTGAATCGGTTGCAATGCCTAAGAAGGTACATGTGTCAAATTGGCATGATATTGACACTTCACGCACTTCTTTACATATGCGCAACAATCTCGCTCTAAAGATGGCCAATAATAGCCCATGCGAAGAATGCGCTTTGTGATGGCCATACCACTGAAGTGGCCACTGCATGTACCATCATGGGCTTGGGCGATTGCCCAAGCGGACTCTTGGTGGTCCAAGCAATGGAGGAGGATTCCTTCATAGCTCCGACGATACAAAATGTCTCCTAGCAAGACATGTTTTGTCACTTTTTGTTTAAATGATATTTTTGCGGCTTGTGTCAATCCAAGTGGGAGGTTACCTAACTTGAGGTAATCCCTTATGGGTGTGTACCAATCCTGCTGATCAAAAACCTCGATGGTATGAACGACCAATCCCTCTTGAAGTTCATCCCGAGCAAAAGCTGAGTGAGAAAGAACTTGTAAAAACAATGTTGTGTTGCTATTAAGAGGGGTCGGGGAGAACAAGGACCCCTAGTTGGCTTGAGTCAAACAATCTTGGATTCAAGAGAACCGATCCTAAGATGGTTCAATCTGGATCATGTGGATTCCTGGTGTTAGGTCAGAGCTTGCTCACTCCATCATAGATTGCGATAATGTTTTGACTTGAATGGTCATCATTTCACTAGAAGGGTCTTACGGGATTAGTGACCCCAAGGAGGCCATGATAAACACAAAATAATTCGATAATCGAGGGAGTGCCTCAATTTTGTACCATTCAAGTTATGCTAGGAATTTGTCCACAAGGGCTTTGTAGGCCTACAAAACTGGGAATTTACATTGGAATATCTGCTTTACTTGATTGAAAATTAATAGCAAATCACCAAATATGTTTAAACATTTAACGTTCATGGTGACCACCGTTTCAAGACCTATGAGCAAGGCTTCGTATTCTGCATTGTTGTTGGTGCACCAGAAGTCTAATTTAAATGATAAAGGCATTGGAGCCCCTTGCGATGTGAAGAATACAATTCCTGTGCCACCTCCTTGCTCACATTTAGAGCCATCGAAGAATAGGGTCATGTTAGCCTGTGACTCAGGCTCAGTAGAATTTGGCAATTCTGAAACATGAAAGACCCCATCATCCGGTAGTTCTACGGTCAGAGGCTGATTGTCTTCAAGAGGAGTCTCTGCCAGTTGATCGACGATGAATTGAACTTTTATGGATTTTTGTCCAATGAAATCTATGTCAAACTATGTCAAAAACATGATCTATTTCATCGTGTGACTACTATGATAAGTATGACTTATCATGTATCGCAATGGATTCTCCTTAGACACAACATACATCATGTTGCTGAGCATGTAGTGGCATAGCTTTTTGGTAGAAAACACCACTACCAAGCAGAGCTTCTCGACGTATGCATAGTTAAGTTCATAACTGACCAGGGTGTGGCTAAGATAATAAGTAGCCTGTTCTTTGTGTAGTTCATTTTTTTGTGACAGCATGGCACCCAATGCCACCTCAGTAGCTGAGATGTACAAGTAGAATGACACTCTTGGTCTAGGTGGTGCCAACATAGGCGATAAATCCAAGTATTGTTTAATATTGTCAAAGGCTGACTGGAACTCATAATCCCAATGGAATGCTACCCCCTTATGCAATAATTTATTCATGGGTTGACAATTGTCAGATAGCTACGCTATGAAGTGCTTGATCGATGCGACCTTTCCCTGCAGACTTCTAAGTTGCTTGATGGTAGTTGGGGGAAGCATTTCAAGGATTGCCTTAACTTTGTTTGGGTCTACCTCGATTCCTCGTTTGGAGACTATGAAACCTAAGAGCTTTCTAGATGTGATGCCAAAGATGCACTTCTTGGGGTTTAGTCTGACTTTATGTTCAATGAGGCGATCGAGGATCTTGCTCAAGTCACCGAGGTGATTTGGGTGCAAAAGATATTTGGCCAACAAATCATCCATGTAATCTTCCAAAGTTTTGTGCATGTAATAATGGAATATGTACGTCATGGCACGTTGGTAGGTGGCACCAACATTTTTAAGGCCAAAGGGCATGACCTTATAACAAAATGTCCCCCAAGGCATTGTGAACACCATTTTTAGTTGGTCCTCGGGATTGATATGAATTTGATTGTATCTCGAGAAACCATCCATGAGGGAAAGCATTTCATGGCTCGTTGTAGCATCTACCAATGCATCAATGCTAGGCAAGGGAAAATCATCCTTAGGACTCACTTTGTTTAGATCTTGAAAATCGGTGCATATGTGAATCCTCCCATCGGGCTTTTTGATGGGCACCATGTTAGACAACCATGGTGGGTAATCCATGTAGATGACAAACTGTGCATCCAACAACTTTTGTAGCTCGTATTTGACCATTAAGGCCACTGTTGGGTGCATCTTACGTAGTTTTTTCTTTACTGTCTTGATTGTCGGATCAAGCATTAGATTATGCATAACTATCTACGGGTCTAGTCCCAACATGTCTTTGTATGACCATGCAAAAACCCCCTTCTCTTTGAGAAGGGCGATGTAGTCGGCTTGCTCTTCGGGGGATAAACTTACCTCCAACCTGATGATTTGTAAACTCATTGGATCTGAGCCGATATCTATGTCAGTCATCTCCTCAAATGACATGTGGGATTCATCCTCCAATTGGTGTGGAGTTGGGATCAAGTGGATATCATTTGCTGAGTTGAGATCGTCATTTGGAACGTCAGGTTCCTCTTCAGCATGGAAGACATCCTGAGTCTGTCCGGGGGTGAAATGAAACATCCCACCACAAGGCCAGTACTCTGATGGGGATGGCAATGTGTCAGCACGATCCCAGTCTATAGCATCTAGGTCTAGATGCAATGACCATGTTGGGTCAGCAATATTATGGATGGGGGTGATTAAATTGATGGAGATCATGTTGATGAAATGATTTTGGTCTCCATTACTATGGGTGTGGCTGCTCAAACATCCTAGATGATCTTTGTGCTCTAGATCTGGCTCTGTGGGCACTAGCATGAATGGATTAGCCCTATGTATAGATAAAAGGATAGGGTCTACCCTAGGTACTGATGGCTCTATAGGGTCTCCAGGTGGAAGATGTTCTCTGTGTACCTAGAGTGGCGGGTGCAGTAATTGCTATAACTACGCCTGGTTGAGGTGCCATCGATGCCTTGGCCCTATGTGTAATTGTTCAAACATGTCATCTATATCCAAAGGATATTGTTGTTGTTGCATATTATTGAGATAGGCCATCTTAGTTTCATCTTCATACTCACTATCAGAGATCCAAAGGCCTTCGTTGGCTCCAATAGCTGTTTGTGACTCATGAGGCTCATCTTGCTCAAGCAAATTAATGTGGTCCCATCAGGGTTTTTTCGCTCTTTATGGGGGGACCTGATGCTCCTGAGGTGGCATATGATTAATTGGAACATTCAAAGGGAACATTGTCAGGAAGCTCTCTTGATAATCATCCATGGGATGCACTTGTGAATGATTGCTATCAGATTCGAAAGGATCCCAAGGTGCTACCTCGTACTCCGACTCATATTTCGAAGACCCTTCTTGGTATTTTCTATATCCCTTTTGTAGGTGAGGCCTTGAATTTTCTCCCTTTTCGATCGAAGGGAAAGGGTTGTTAAGGTCAACAAGGTTTTTTGTTCATAATGGGAAATAATCCCCCAATGTATAAGTTGTGTTAGGATTGGCATATGGATCTAATGCCAACCCATCCTTGTTGCCTATCCCTAGGCCTTGCATATTCTCTACCAAGATGTCCAGGGGCAAGGGGTGGTTAAACCCTACTCTCGACTTGTCATAAGGCATTTGATATCTTGGTTGGCAAAAAACATGCACTCCTTGCTCATACCTGCCCAACCCATATCCATGCCAATTGCATTGGCCAAGATATCTTAATGCGAAGTCTGGGTTAGACAAATAGTTGATGTCTTCAGCAAAGGGCTCTTCATATTCATCTTCTTGCATGTAAGGTTCAACGCCATTATCCAAGCCCCCATAAACAAAGTTTGTCTGATTGGGTGGGTAGCCTAGAGGAACCACAGAACCGATGGGAAGGCGAGGTCTCCCCATGTCCTGCATGGACTCAAGTGCGGGTGTTGCTACAATGTTTCGCACTATATACTCCCCTAGGCCCGTATTGGCCATATCAACAGTGATCATTGGTGATTGAGAGGAGTGAATGGGAGACCTTCCTGAGTCCACTCCATGGAGGACGAACCAGGCATCTTGACTTCCATTATGCTAGGCATCTCTTCGATAGAGATGGTTGAGACTAGGGGTTGTTCCTCATCTAAGGGTTTCTTTCCCTTGTCCTTTGGTGTGGCCACTGTAGGTGGCATTGTTATTGAAGGACTAGATGAAGAAGATGGACCCGAATGGGGATTCGATGGACTTGTCATCGATGGCGCCTATCGAATCGGACCCTGTTTAGATGGATTTAACTAAAAATACAAATGCATTGATGGAAGGGTCGATTGCAGCATGAATTGCACTGTATTACAGTACTTGAAGGGCTCTAATTCTATTGGGACTACATACACCTATCCTTCAAATGTGTACTTTAAGCACTGATGAGCTATAGAAGGGACACACTTCATATCCCTAATCCAAGGCCGCCCAACAAGATATTATATGCCATCTCACCTTCCAAGATGTGGCACAATGTATGAATAGTATTTTGTCCAAGTTGGATAGGTAGGACAATTGTGCCAATCGTAGAGAAAATCGCATCATTGAATGCTTGAAGAGTATAGGTGGAGGCCACGATGTGAGATGCCGATAATTTTAGATGTTTCAATGTTGTTGTTGTAATGATATTACTGGACAAGCCAGTGTCCACCAAAACTCTCTTATACAGAATCCCATTGAACCATGCAATGACATGCAGGGGTAGATCTGCCACATCACCAGTCACTAATTTCAATTCATCTTCTCTAAAGGTGATGACTGGTTCTGTACATTGTTTTACATATCCCATGAAGTTGTTGAAAGAGTTTGCTTCATGGGGTTGCAGCTCAATGGCTTTTAATATCTCCATTAGACCCTCCCGATGGGACACTGATTGTTGAATGAGCTCGTATATGGAGAGCCTCACTGACATGGTCCGTAGACTTTGGGTAAGTCTGGTCCAAATCGTGGCCACTGGTCTAGGTGGGGGAAGTTGCGTAGGGTGTTGTTGAGGTTGTGACGTCGATGGAACCTCTCTTGTGGCTATCGTGGGGGCATCTCCTGGGTACCTCTTGTTCTTAGTCATTATGCTTATCATCCCTACATACCCCTGCATGGGGCAATTCTATTGAACCTCATTGACTTGAAGGGGTTTTTCCTGTGCATCATGGGCAGACAGGGGATCTCTGAAGACTCCCATATGTTGGTTGTTTGGCACTATGAGGTTGTCCACCACCAATGTCTTATTGTCAATTAGGTCTTGCACCAAGCCTTTAAACTTCCAACATGCATTAAGGTCATGTCCCTTCCGTATGTGGAACCTACAATACAAGTCCTCTCTGTACCCCTTAGGTTTGGGTGCATTGGGGTCTATGGTTTGAATCTTTGGCAGGTTGATTAAGTTTGCCATTGAAAAGCGGTCAAACAGGGAGTCCCTGGATTCTGTGTAAGGTGTGAATTGTCACCTAGGGCAACGTTGCTGATTTTGTTCTTGCATCTAGTTTTCTCTGTCATAATTGTTAGGAGGCACCACCTGATAGTTAGCCTTTTGAGGCTGTGTTACTTGTGTAGGCTTAGGGATGTTGATAGCAACTTGATTGACCGCAGCGGGTTTCTATTGCGTGGTCCCTATTTTGGTGTTCTTGGTCCATTATTTCTTCTTAGGTTTGGCAATATCGCCATCCTATATCTTTATCTCCTCAATTATTTTTGCTTGCGCCAGAGATTCCTCTAAAGTGGCATATTGCTGCAGCTGTAATAGCACGGATATCAATCTCAAATAGCTTTTTGAGAAAATCTGAGTCAGGTCAAACATGGGAGGGAGGTAGGGTAGGTTTGAAAGTAGCATCCTCCATCGGTTCCCATATGCCACCATGGTCTCTTCATCATACTACCTAAGGCAAGATAGGTCACTTAATGACTCCTTTTTCTTGGTGTTGAAGGCGAAGCATTCGAGGAACGCGTCCACTAGATGATCCAAGTTATTGATGCTATGTTTTGGTAACTGAGTGAACCAATCTGAGGTAGGGCCTACAAATGTGGTTATAAATGTTCTTAGCAACAAAGCATCGTTGTCTTGAATACCAAAGCATTGGCTCAGGAACCGAGTCACGTGCTCTTGAGCATCCTCCTCTCCTCTAAAGAGTGCCAACTGGGGCAGTTTAAAATGTTCAGGGTATGGAGGTGCCGGCACTGACGGATGCACAGGGTGACTATGGAGTTGGCGTAAAGTGGGATTTTGGGGCCTAGAAGTCTTGATCTCCATAGAATCTAAGTGCTCTAGTAGCGCTTTATATGCATTGAAATATTTAATTTCTTCGTCCTTAGTTTGTTCCCGTTGTGGGTTAGGGGGAACTTGAGGCCTATAGAGGGGTGGCCGGATAGCAGCCCCTCTGCCTTGATAGGGCATTTTAGCCCACTCTTCTTCTTTCTCATACTCCTCATAGGCTTCTTGAGGAGTTTTTGGATGAGACCTATAACCATGGGTGGGTCCCCATGGGGGGCACCCATCATTGTTCCTGGGAGTGGTCTCCCGCTCAGGTCTAGGAGGTCTCGGAGGTAGCACTTGGTAAGGTCATGGGGACCTATCTCGCACCAAGGGGTTGCGCCTCTCATACACTTCTACCTTATGTGCACGAGGGGTTGGGACCTTCTCAGGCACAATGTTATGAAGCAATTCGGTTGCCTGACGCTGAATGCACTCTTTGTTAAGGTGATACAAATGCTCTAACTATTGTTGATCTTGCCTGAGCTGCGTGATTTGTGCTTGGCGAGAGGCATGTCTGGAAAATGCCAAGTCAATTTGTTCCACTGTATCATTTTTAGGAACCCTAGATGCCTCTCCTACATGTATATCTTGATAATGGTGATCCAAGACCCCTATGGGTTGCTTTCCTCTATCAAGGTTAGCGACATTTACCTAGGCAATGGCCTCAATGGATGATCCCAATACATAGCAGGTGTAGAGGTGCATCATTCCCATGTTGTGTACTACTATTAAGGAACATGGTGGTCTTCCTCGTACTCCCTTTCGTACGTGTGAAGGGTGTGGGGAGAATTGTCTTGCCCTTCCTGGAGAGCCCTATGCTCTGGATTTTGTCTAATGTTTCTAACAGTAATAAGGGGTAAAGGAGGGATGGTGAAACCATGTGCCCCCTCCTTATGGACCCTACGTTGCTCTAGTGCTTCATCACTAGGCCACTCATAACGGGCATCTAAGGGAGGCCTACTTTCTATGTTGAGTGCCACATGTAAGTTCTCCTCCTAAAAGGATCTATGTTGAGTGGGGGTGCCCCTCAAAGAGGTGCCTCTATAGTCCTGTTCTATTGTGGCATGATGTGGACTGTCTTGTGGGTCAGACTACCAAGGTAGGATGACCAAGTCCTCAGGACTATATTTGAGGTGACTTGTCCCCCTTTGTGCACTCTCTGCAACGTCTACCCATGATTGGGCTCGGTTATGGGTGTACACCATGACATCGTTTACCTAAAGACGCATAGATTTTTTTTTTTTTTTATGATTTTTATGCTACACTAAACAGACAATATCACACACACAAAGCAATGATTATCTCTTTTAAATATTAAAAGTGTGCCCTAAATCTGGTTGAGTGTGTTTTGATTTTTTTATTTGTTTTTGTTTTGAAAGCTTGTGTAAAGAACATTTAAATGCAATATGATGGCTCTTATGACTCCCAAAAATGGTCGCCCCTTCGATATACCATTGCCAGGCCAATATACCAACCTCTCTATATACCTGCCCTTATGTGAGGGAAACTATTGGTACATGAGAGCAGATGGTACGTGGAACATAGGCAGTATAGAAGGGGAATCGCTCTGTTTATGACACCTACCATAGAAGAATTATCCTCATGCACTGGGAATCACCCCAACTACACTTGGTCAAATTTCATCAGGATTTATGTCTAGCAACAATCACGATCGGGGTTATGTATGCAATATCTCAAGACAAGGTGGTGATGAAATCCACCGTTGGTCTTGCTCAAGGGTTGGGGTTTTACGACCAACTCCTTATTGTTTTAAATTACCACATGGTGTGTGGGGTTCTTTTTAAGTTGCATAAATGAAGGAAACAAGCATTCAAACTATCCTATGCAAGCAAATAACTAGAGAATAGAAAACAGAAAGCAAAAAATTGACAGAAGGTGTTTAAGACCCCTACCTCTTCTCTTCCCAAATTGAATGTCTCTAAATTTCTACCCTAAAATTGCATAGAGAGCTATTCATCTCAAGGTGAGATGAATAATAGATATGTATTCATTCTAGGGTAGGATAAATTCGTATTCATCCCTGGGTAAGACAAATTCTAGCTCTGTATTCGCCACAAACAAAAACGAACAACAGTCCAGTGTTTGAAAACTTGGTACCTATAAGCAAAAACAAGCAACTTTTAATCAAAAAATTAACATTAAAATCAAGGTACATAGGTCCCACCATGATCACCACTGAAAGCACAAGGATACTAAAACAAAAAAGTAAAATTCGAAGTACGATGCTTGTAGAACCAAACTTAACGCTAAAATCCTATGTATTGAAAAATGCATAAAAAGGAAAGCACATAGACGAATCAACATAAGATAAAAACAATATGGAATATGGTCCTCTTTATTTATATGCTTTCAAATTCATGTTACAATATGTCTCCTTCCTTTTTAGGGGATAGGAGCATCAAATATGTTTCTTATCACATCCATGGATAGCAATCCTTCTTCCGCGTGCCCACATGTAAGATGGGCAGACCAAAATGTCATATCCACTTGTGTATATGATTTTTGACTCCTTCCTACTCCTTTGATTTCAAATACTTGCATTCAAGAAAATAGAAAATATTAGTAGCACCTGCAGATAGAATAAAACATGTATTTCCCAAGGCCTACTGTTAGTGTATTCATGAAAATATTAAAACGATAACAAAATAACATCAAAATGATGTAGAAATTTTAAAGAAGCATGAATATTTTACCAGAAAGCCACTACAAAAATAACATTCAATAAATTCTTCATATATTTGTATTCGCTCCGGGGCGGGACGAATAAACCTACAACAATTTGTCAGAAAGCACCCTCTTCAATGTCCCATCTAGAAAGCTCCAAATAACCTAAAAAGTTGGGGTTAGCTAATTGGGGGTATTTTGGGATGACCCAGATGGTCATATTTCTCCAATTTATCTTGTATCACTCATAATATGATGGCACTATCTGCATGTTAGTAAAAGCAGGAAATAATAAAAGCATAACTAAAACTTGTCAGAATGAAGTGAAATTTAAAATACAACATATTTGAATAACCTATAATAATATGCAAAAGAAAAATTAGATAAATATTCCATAGATTTCTATTCGCTCTAGGGTGGGACGTTTAGAACTGTGACAGTTTAGGGGGCGCCTGAGGGCAGGACACCCACCATTTGGGACTCTGTTACGACACCAATCCACTTGTTATGGGTCCAAAACTTCTTATGGTGTGTTTTTGGCAAATTTTGTGGAATATTGTGGCCAAAAATTGGGTTTTGGGTCCAGATTCGTGCTTCCAATAATCACCCAATAACCTCCCTTTCAAATGAGAGATTAAGGATGTGAAAGACACAAATCACAAGTAGGTATGTAAATTGGTAGCACTTCGTTGCTCAAATTATCCTTCTCTATCTATTTTTTGGGTGAGAAAACTCACCAATTTATAGACCTAGGGTCTCTCTGTTTGAATTGCGCATGCGAGGGTGCTACTTGAGTTGTTTGTCCTATTTTGAGAGAAAAGATAATTCCATGATTTAGAATATCCTTGCATGAGGTCTCTAAAATAAATACATGCATGACTGAAGTCTCTCTTATTGATTTGGAGCCATTCCTTGCAATTGCATGGCCTGAAGCTTCAGTTAACTGGCGGACTTGTCGAGGTTTGACTTTTTGCTAGTCAAACTTGCTATTTGCCTCACCCTAGGGCGAATGTTGATATTCGTCCCTAGGTGGGACGAATAGAGAGCAAGGTGCCAAAAAGGTGCCAAATTGGCCTCTGACCTCCAAATTGCTTTTGGGAGTGGTTAAGACCACTATTTAACCTCTGGGGGCTGCCCTAGGGGTTGTGTGTGTCAATGCGATCAGTGCTTGTCATCACATAATCAGATTGGTGTTGTTTTGGTGTCTACACTCACCTTCACTTTTCTATTCACAACTCACTGATCTCAATCTCCATGAATATAAACTAAAGCAAAGGCCATGTTGCAGGCAATATTGTACCTCTAATACCAATCTAAACCACCCTTATACTCACTAAAAAAATGCTTATCCAGAATTTTGTTACCAAGAATTCATAGATGAGAATCAACTTACCCCTCTCATGACACCATCCCAAAAGTTGCACAATGTTTCGATGTCTCAGCTTGTTGACTATGACGACCTCTGAAAAGTATTCCTTTCAACCGTCCTTGGAATATTTTTTTACGGGTACGACCTCGTCGATGTAGGGTAGGATTTGTAAAGTTTGACCTCTAAAATATTTTGTTAAGCATTTTTCTTACCCATATTAGTACTTGTAGAATAAATACTTTAGCACTCCAACCAAGGTTTTATATTGTAAACATTATATAAAAAAAAATATCACAATTATACATTAAACATCATAAGTTCTTAGATATAAATTATTTCTTATAATTTTTGTGACTTTATTTATGTTTTAGGAAAAAAAAATAGTAATCTAAATCTGATAAAATTAATTATAATAATATTATATTTAAAAATACATACATAAGTAATAAAATAGAATTTTAATATTGTAAAAAATGCTATAGTAAAATGTCATGTTTACCACTAGATGTGCACAATAGAATCCATAGATAGTCCTAAGAAGCATCATCCATGTCATTTTTTCTTTATTTATAGAAAATCGTCAAAGTGAAAGGTGAAAGATAAGTGACAAAAATTAAATTAAATCTTAAAATAGATAAATGTAGACAAAGCTAGCTTGTAAATTCATATGCATTTTTTTAAAGTTTCTTGCATATTTGGAATTACGAATAGTGGTTTAATGTTGAATATTGTCTGAAATAGATTATATTATAGGTCTCAATAACATAAATATAATTAAAATAATTATATATTAAATATTATGGTATAGGAAAAAGAACATACCATTACAGGATGTTTCTCAACTTCAAGAGCAAGGATCCAAGAAAAAAGGAAGTGATTATAAAGAAATAAATTGAAGAAAAAATAGAAAAATCTAAAATAGGATCCAAGAAGAAAGTAGTAGTAACAAAGTCCATGGAATAAGCAGTAGCAATAGAGTTCATGGAAATAATACTAGCAGAGTCCAAGGAAGCTTTGATAGAAGAGCACAAGGACAAACCAAACAAAGGGAACATGAAAGAACAACATGTAGAAGAATTTAAAATAGTGAAGTCAAATGTTGAGGAGTCAAAGAAGGTATAACATCAAGTTAACGTTACAACATATCACCATCCACACCACCAAGAGTGACAACAATCTTGGAGGCATGAATTAGAGAAACAATATTATGGTTCTATAGATGGATACCAAGTATGGCAGTTTTTAGAAGAGAAATCATAGTAATATTTATTTTCAAAGTGGTGCAACAACATAAAGGAATAAATGAACCCATCATTCAAATTATCATAATAAAGTAGTAGAATCATGGAGTCAACGAAGTGGTTTTGGATATCAAAGTGGTAATATGGAATGTCATCATCGATGAAGACCACCACCAATCAAAGTTTCACTAGGATGGAAGGATGATCGAGATTGGCACCAGTTGCTAACATTGCTTAGCAAATCATATTATCTTGTATATTCATATGTTTTGAGGATAAAAAATTTGTAGGTAGGGTGTAATGTTTGGGTACCTAAGAATATGTATATGGAGAGATGATATTATATTGTATAAGGGTTGGCATGGGTCACATATAACCCAAGGTTGATTATATTATATTACAATATTAAATTATATTATATTATTATATTTGTAGTTGGCTCCCCAAAGTAGAATTAGAAGATGAGTGTATAAGGAAAGAATATTTATCATTGTATTCATCATGAAGATCAATCATATGTGATTGTCTTTACCCATAAGTGGCTTATGGAACTTTACCCTCTCTAAGTGGAACTCTTATGGAGTTATTCCTTCCTTAAGGATTATTATTGGTGTTTCCTTACCTTAAGGGCACTATATATCTATGTCTCATTGTATGGATTTTTATTGTGGATAATTATTTTTGGATGAATGATTTGATAGTTTTGCGTATTGGTGAATGATTTTTGTTAAGGAAAATAAAATTTCATAACACACCCCAACCTGTGAGTATGCCTATATATTTGATTTTAATTTACATTTAATGTTTTAGTGGTTTTTATAATTCATCTAGTTTTATTGCCATACTATTATATGAATAGAGTTTTGCATAGCCTATGATGCATCATTGTCATAGAAATTAAAATTGAATACAAATATTTAAATGAGAAAATGAATAACTAGATATATGACTGTTTGACATTATAGTGGATAATTAAGTGTATCAAGAACTTAACCATGACATATGTGTGAAATAAGAATTTAAATGTAATCACTAGTAATGTTTAAAATGTAATCCACTTATAGTTTTTTTTCATTTTTCTTTAAAATTGTACCAAAAATATTTTCTTTTTTCTTAAATTAAAGAGATGCAAGATACCCATTCCTCTAAATTTATTTCTTAAACACTCCAAGTAGAATCAAGGTAGGAATATGTAGGTTGCTTCAAATGGAGAAGACAAAATTTCCAACAACTTATCTAGGGATACCCTTATTTGAGAGAATGAGGATAGAATTGTGAAATATAGTTATAAGTAAAGTTTAGAATAAACTACTAGTATGAAAAGGTAGATGATTATCATTAGTAGGAAGAGTGCAACTAATACAATTAGTCTTATAGGTCATTAGAATATATTATATATCCTTGTACACTATTCCAAAATCAATATAAATAGAAAGTACCATTATCACAAGAATATGGAGAAATATTTGCGATAGTCGAAACATTCCTAAAGTCAAAATGTTTGTTTGACTAGTAGGTCGTAGAATAATTTTATCCTAGGATAACCTAATGAAAATGTGTTTTCATGACACCTCACAATGTGTTCTATGTAAAAATTAGGAGGATAATATAGACCATCTCTTGGGACACTACTCAATTGTATAGAATCGATGGCAATGGATTCCTAATATGCTTGATAAATGCATGGTGATGAATGAAAGAATTACAAAATGGTTAAATCAATGGTAGAACACTTTTAAAGTGAGTCTTTACAAATAATATAAGATATTTTAAAAGATACAAAACTTTAGACTATATGGCTAGAAAGGAATAGAAGAATATTTAAAGAAAAGGGAAACAATTTAGAGGTAATGAAAAAAAATATTTTTTTAGACATATAAGAGTTGATCCAATGCTATTAACTCACCAAATCCCTAATATTGAAGCATAGAGACAAAGTCAAGTCATAAAATGAAATTATGATGTTGGAAATAGAAGAAATGAAAAGAAGGAAAATAATATAAAGTGGAAAGCACTAGAAGTGGAGTTGGTCAAATTTAATTTTTATGGAGAATCTAAAGGAAATATAGGACCAACAAGAGAAGGAGGAATAATTAGAAATATTAGGGGAGATATTTTGTCTCATTATGCTTTTAATAATGGATTTAAGACAAATAATGAAGTTGAAGCTTGGGCCACTTTGGAAGGGTTAAAAATATATACGAATTAAATAGAATAGAGTATGGATGGAAGGTGATTCAGTATTAGTAATAAAAACAATTTTTAGGAAAGCAAAGGCTCCATAGAACATACAAGATATAATTATGGAAATTCAAGGCCTTGCTATAGAGTTTGAAGAAATTAGGTTTAGAATTTGAGACATAATTATAAATTCTAATCTATCTCAAAACAATAATTTAAATTGATGTCTCAAATTCTAATCTATGGTGTTATTCAAATGTATCTCATAAAATGAATGTGATGGTAAGGATCTATTATCTAGATGATATTATTTGGTTTGTAATCCTATAAGATTAAACATTCATGTGATCTAAAAAAGTAGATTTATTTGCTACTTGTTGAAAGAACTCCATTATTTTATGATATTTAATTACAAAAGATGAGATTAATATTATTAAAAAAAAAAAAAAAGTATTAGTTAAATGTCTAGTCATATTAAACATTAAGATTGAACCACAATATCATCAATTTTATTGTCTAATAAACTAGACATCAAGGTATAAAAAATTATAATAACTATATATTAAAACTAGAATATTTTTTATATAAATTAACCTTCCAACATACAATATGGATTAAAATTTTGTAATTTATCAAATTTGGTATGTAACATTTAAAGAGAAATATGTCATTTCTTAAATTATAGCATACAAGCTATATACTTAAATATTTATATGTTCATTTCCACATTTCCAAATATCCAAGGAATAGTATATATTCTTTATAGTTTACATTTTTATATTTATAAATTATATCCCCTACCCCTTAAGCTATAGAGGTTAAAACTTACATGTTTAATACTAATTTACAAATATGTTTTGACCATGCATACAATGGATCTTTATAATATATGAATGAAATTTAAATATAATAATATAATACTAAATGGAGTAATAAAAGACTAACTTATAATAATCATAAGGCAATTAACCAATGAAACAATAGACAACTAATTATTAAATATGTACTCATATTAAACATTAAGATTAAACCCTAATATTATAAAAAAAAATTGTCTAAATAAACTAGATATCAAGGTATAAAAATTTATAATAATTATATATTAGAAATAGAACATTTTTCATATAAATTATCCTTCAACATACAATGTGGATTAAAAATTATAATATATCAAAATGGTACATAACATATAAAGAGAAAAATATATGGCATTCTTAAATTATAGCATACAAGTTACATACTTAAATATTTATATGTTCCTTTCCCACATTTGTAGACATCCAAGGAATAATATATATTCTTTATAGTATACATTTTTAATATTTATAATTTATATTCTCTACCCCACAACCTTCCTCTCTCTATTTTGTATTGTTTTGTACTATAATATTTAATTCATAGAAGGTAGAGGTTGTAGACCAATCCATTGACCGTTCCAATCTCATTGGAGTAAATACTTACTGAGATGGGAGATGGGAAAGGTGAAAAAACTCATGTATATCAAACAAATTTAAGCCAAATAAATTAAAATTTACATATTTAATATTAATTTACTAATAGCTTTCAACTATTTATAATTTTATATCTTACCTACCACATATACCCCTTTATATATTACCTACCACATATACCCCTTTAATATTATAAGGGCATAACCTATAACACTATTGTGTATATTAGTACAACATAATCTCACCATATATACAATTTCATTACGAAACTAACATATTAATAACATTTGAACAATAAGGTATAATAAGGTGGATATTAATTTTTTTTAAATAAAATAAAATTTTACTAATGACATTATGAATGAGTACAACACTTTATATTTAAAACTTTCAAAATTATAACATCAATTTTAACTTTTGCTAACTAACTATACATGTACGATGATTGTGTAGATCTACACATGAAAATAATAATATAATAATTATATAAAGAATAACAATGTCTATCATGTTCATCATAATTGTATTATTGAATAAAAAACAAACAAAATTACAAGAACCACCATCATTTAAAAAATAAAAATAGATATTTAAAAAATAAAAATAGATATTTATACTGCTCCAGAACCACCAATGTCTATCCTTTTCCATTCTCAGCTTCTGCAATATAGATTTGTAAGCTTGGCATTCATAGTTTCGCATTCATAGTTTTAGTTTTGAAATTGTAAGCCATAAGCAGCCTTGGTCGTGTACAAATGTTTCGGTGGCAGTTGCAGACAAATCCTGCCCTGCATCCAGGAGGTCATAGTCGTGAAAAGAATATCCCAAGGTTCCAATCAGGACCGAAAAGAATACATTACATTTCAGAGGTTTCAGAGGTCACCATAATCAACAAGTGGAGATATCGCAATTGCAACGTACTGCAGCTTTTGGGATGGTGCCACGAGAGGGGCTAGCTGCTTTTCGTCTATGAATTCCTGATAAATGAATTCTTTTCAGCCCTCTTTGGAACCTTAGGATATTCTTTTCTATGAATTCCTGATAAATGTATTCTTTTCATCCCTCCTTGGAACCTTGGGATATTCTTTTCAAGGCTACCCTAGCAGGATTTGTAGTATTTGTGACCTTTGAAATATATATATATTTTAAAGACAAATGCTTCATAACTCCAACAAGGATATATTTTACATATTATATTTAAAAAATTAAAACTATTATATATTAAATTTCTTAAATTTTAAATATAAATTATTTATTATAATGTTTATAATTATATTTATATTTAAAAAAAAAAATTAATAATTTAAATATAATAAAATTAATTATAACAATATAATATTTAAAAATACAATTAAAAAAACGCTGTGGTAAAATAGAAAAACGACGGCCATGTTTACAACTAAATGTGCACAATAGAATCCATAGCAAAAACGACGGCCATGTTTACAACTAAATGTGCACAGTAGAATCCATAGATACTCCTAAGAAGCATCATTCCCGTCATTCTTCTGTCTTTATAGAAAAGGGTCAAAGTGAAAGGTGAAAGACAGGGGAACAAAAATTAAATTAAATCTTAAAATAGAGTAATGTAGACAAAGTCGGCTAATAAATATTTTTTTTTGTTAATGTTTTAATTTTGTGATTTAAGTTATTTTTTTTAAATTTGGTTAGTGTAAGAAATTTTACATACATTTTATGTTTTTACCTATTTAGAATTATAAATAATAGTTTAATGTTTAAATTTTGTGTGATTTAGATTTTTTTTTTGAGAAGTCCTTACTAAAGCATAACGGGGTTCTCTTGACTATGGTGCTTCTTAAAACTTAAGAGTTATAAAGAATTTAACAACACAGGCTGCGGCAGCTAGGCAGCCCGCGCGGCTGCCTGCTGCCGAACTGTCCCCTAAACATCTAACCTAAATTATATTCGAAATATCATTATCATAAATATAATTAAAATAATTATATATTAAATAAATAATATATTAAAAACAGCTTAATTCAATAAAAACTATATAAATATGTGCTATAATGACATGAATGATGCTTCTTAGGATGCTGTAGTGAAATACCTTCTGTCAGATTCCTCGGTGTGTTGTGCCCGGCTCCAGAGTCGAGAACTTCTGCTCAGGATCTGCGTTGCCCACGTCAGGGCACCCCACCACGCTTCCGCTACGCAAGAGGGCCACGTTGTGGGATCTAACATCGCAACAGAGTCAGCCATTCAGATCCTCCTCGTAGCTCTTGGGCGCCCCCGTGGAGGAGATCAGGCCCGCGAAGATCTTGCACCCGCTGCCCTTGATGCGATCCGTTACAGCGATGGAGAACAAGGTCTTAAGGTTAAGGGATAATCATGAATCTTTTTCTTGGTGCTTTCTTGTTCCTCTTCTGAATCAAATTGACCTAGAGGCAGAGATACTCTCCATATCCAGTCATCATCCATGGAAATGTATTCGACATGTATTTGATGTTTCAAGGCTAGCATATTTATAAGCATATGACACAATTATCACATCCTTTATCTTCTTGATATGCGCATCATTGGGATGGGTATTGGAAAGGGTATTTATTTATTTTAAATAACGTAATAATACTATCCTAACAAGTTTTGTGTTTATTTTTTAGGTTTTACAAGTTTTAGGGTTGTCGTTTTCATGTAATTTGTGTTAAAAAAATTAGGGTTAGGTTTTTATGTTATTGATGTTAAAAAATTTAAGGTTTCATGTAATTCTTGTTTACATTGGAGAATTTGTTCTACCAACTCAACGGTTTTGGTTTTGACTCTTTTTTAAAGTTTCAAGGTTCAAACCATAGCATGGGTGAGTGTGTAAGGGGGTGGGTGTGTGATGGTCGTATGTTTGGCCCATATTGAGTGTGTGATGGGTGAGCGTGTAATGGGGTGGGTGTGATTGTCCTGTGTTTGGTCCCTGTTGAATGTGTGGAGGGGTGGGTGTGTCTTCTTCTAAAGTTTAAGGTTCAAACCATGGCATGGGTGAGTTTAAGGTTCAAACCATGGCATGGGTGAGTGTGTAAGGGGGTGGGTGTGTGATGGTCGTGTGTTTGGCCCATATTGAATGTGTGATGGGTGAGGGTGTAATGGGGTGGTGGGGTCATGTGTTTGGCCCCTATTGAGTGTGTGAGGGGGTGGGTGTGTGATGATCGTGTGTTTGGCCCCTATTGAGTGTGTGAGGGGGTGGGTGTGTGATGGTCGTGTGTTTGGCCCCTATTGAGTGTGAGGGGGTGGGTGTGTGGGGGTAGGTGTGTGTGTTTGGCCCTTATTGATAAGTTTATATCTCGTCATTATGAGAGGTCATGGTAGGGATGAGGATGCTCCACCCTGGGTGAGTGTGGGGCATAAGGATTTTTCACACTAACCAAGATTAAAAAATATATATTAAAGAATTTGTTTAAATCTTAAATATTTATTATATTAGATATATGTCAATTTTTAATTAGTGTGGTGATATCATGATGCTCCTTAGTCATATTTATATTATTATAATAATACTTAGTGTATTGTTTTTAACTATAGATAGAAGTTTTTAACTTTTATTTATGAATATTTTGTAATGGATAAGCTTGAGTAGTCTAATAGTGGAGACTTTGGAACTTTCAATAAATGTCTAAGGTTTGAATCATTTAGGGGTAGGGGTAGAGAATTTAGGATCAAAGTTTGAATCCTAAGGGAGGTAGGGTTGTATACTTCAATAACCAGAGTATAGTTGGAGATAACCATATATTAGTAAACAATATTCATCTTATATGACCTAGCCTTGTGGATTTATGAATTATATGTTTATAAAGGGTTGCCTTGTTCATTTACTATTTAAGCCTTCCAGTCTCATCATAGGTAGCTTCTTAGTGCATATTTACTTCTAGTTATTTTTTTCTTTTTAAATTATTACATTAAGGTATTTTAATTTTTTGTTGTTTCAACTATTATAATTATATTAATTATAACATAAATAGCAACTCAATGATCAAATATCTTCATTGTTGCATTTTATTTCAAATTTGATTTTATCATTTTCATCCTTTTTTTAAACTTAACTTTATATATTACCATTTCCTTCAAATATATTTAAGGATTTAACTAAGCATTACTATAGTTTAACATTCATAGAGGTGGATAATCCTTAGATTACATATTCCTTACTCATCCTCTTTTAAAGTTGATTTTAAAAACGTTATAAAATTGAAATGATTAAACTAATGCATTCACTCATAAATACATTTTTATGAACCATTTTAATATTCTTATCAATGTTTTTACCACTCACACAAACCTTCTGAATTTCAATTCCTTTATGTTATATATTTTTTATTGTAGTAACTAAAATTAACTATAAGCACATCCTATCAAATGGAATTTCCTCATATCCTTTATGTTATATTTTTCTATTGCAAAAATTAAAATTAACTATAAGCACATCCATTAAATGGAATTTATTCAAGTGGATAAATTACACAACTTTCAAGAATAAAATTAAGGTTTGAATCATGACACATGTATGATTTCCAATTTATTGTAATATCATTATGTTATCATAATTAATATTGATGGAGGCCTTATCAAGTGGCATTAGCTCAATCCATTAGATTCCTCAATATTAAAGAGAAGACCAAGGTTCAAATCTTGCCAAATGATATATGGATAATATCCAAGATTTGTTGTAATACCACTATGTGGTGATGATGTAATGGGGGTGGGACCTCTTTCAATCCCATATAACCAATTGAAAAAATATTGATGGAGGTCACTTCTCTCCCACACAACTTATTAAGAAAATCTATAAGAATACTCCAATAATTAAAAATATTTGTTTTCAAACTTACTCTGGAGTTCAATGTTTGCAATACACCATCAAAAAACACTATATCAATCAATTTGACTATCTAAAGAGTTAAAAAAAAAAAAAAAGCAAATAATTACATGATAGTCATTATATTTTTCCAAAATATTAAGTTAGCTTAAAATAAAAGTAACACTTTTCATTAAAAAATATTGGCCCCCAAAGAATTTAAAATAGTAAATTTCATTGTACCAACATATTTTAACTCCCTCATACAAGTTGATAAATAAATTAATCAATTGGAAAAGGCATTAAATAGTAAGCAATTGAATTGATAAGTATAAAATAAAGTTAATTTAGACAAATAATTATAGAGTATCAGTCATAGTTAGCTTATTCCAATGCATTCCAACCACCCCTAAGAGTATCCTTTTTAAATTCATAGGCATATACTTTACCAAAACATTCCAATTATTCAAAATTATGCAAAAACTCAAAATGATCGTATCTAGTGTTCTTTCCATTAACCTAAATTCATATATCAACCATTTATCCTCCTTAAAGTATTATTACATATTTTATTGGTCATGTTAATATAAAAGTGAATGAAGAATATTTTATAATACACAAACTAAAAAACTAGTAAACATATTTCCACTTCTAAACCATAAATACATGCACATGGGTATATATTATTTTACACTCATGGAGCATACATATTATATGAAATAAAACTTATTAAATAATATTCATAGGTCCCATGTATGTGTGATTGATAGATGTGATACATGGTTGACCCTAACCATGGTTACCATCTTACCATTATATAAGACTAGGGGTATTCAATATGTCCTACATATAATATCAAAGGTGAATGACTTAATAATAACCATACTATAAACCAATGATGTCTAGGTGTGGATAAAAATGACTTAGGGTTTGCATAAAAATTAACAGGCATTATTCTTAGATGCAAATACTACATATTATTGTATAACAAATTAACTTATCAATATGAATTTCAATATAGTTCCTCAATTTATAAGAGAATTAAAATTAAAGTAGTTCACAACATTAGTTTGATATTGAGATGATCATGAGAATAAATAATACACTGGTATGCAATTAAACCATATGCGGTTATCAAGAAATAATTTCCCCAACCACTATCTAACGAGCATGTAAATAATTACACTAAAAAATTATAATGTAATAATATAAATGAAGCTCACTCTATAATATGATCTATGCTAACATCTCCCCCTATTACATTATTTGGAAATATAAAGAGTGTTGTGAAAAAACTCAAATTTGACACGTCCAAGTACCTTAGTGAAACTATCTGCAACCTGTTCATTGGTGGGCATGTACAGGAGTTGTATCTTATGTCTTCGAAATTCATATCGAATGAAATGACATTGAGTATCAATGTGTTTGGTATCCTCATGAAAGATTGGATTCTTGAAAAGTTTCAAAATACCTTAATTATTGCAAAACAAGTGAAGTGGAATATTATTTGGAAGACCCATGCTTGTAATAATACGACTTAACCATATCACCTCACAGAATGCTCCATGTGTTGCATGATATTCTTGTTAGAATAAGTAATTATTCTCTTAAGTTCTACTAGGATAGACTTACTTGAGTTTTCACTCCTTCATGAGTCAGTTGAACTCTTAGTTATAGTCTACATCATATTTGATGAGTTGTTGTGATCCAACAATTCTCAATGATCAAATTTGTTATTTATACAAAGTTGATCCATGGAACAATCAACCAGTTCTACTCTTTCTTCACATTTTGTGTTATGCTTTGCATATCTATTTTGGGAAATTCTAACATGTTACAAGAACTAAATAGATTTTTCTAGCATTCTCTCTTGAAGGTTCTAGGAGCTGATTCTTTATATCTTTTGTTGGTTTCTCCCTTTTTTTTGGATTTAAGTCATCAATAAGATTTTATATGTAGTTATTTTTTGCTATATTTTTAAAATATATGTATGTGGGTTATTCTGAATAATATTTTTCTCCTTATCACGTTAAAAGGGAAAAAGAAGATTCATTGCCTTTTAGTGTAACTTATTTTTATTCAAAAAAATTACCCATAGTTTTTTTTTCATATCTGTTATTTTAAAAAAAAGGGGCTCTTTGACTAGTTCATATATATTAAAAAAAAATTCCTTAAAAAAAAGGAACACCTTTTTTCAAGAAAATATTTTTTTTTATGATTATTATTAAAAAATTTATTATCCTAAAAGCTTTATCGATTTATTTCCTATCTTTAGTGTATTCTTTTTTGTAAGAAAAAAATCTTGTTGCGCTACCTTTTTCATTGATCTTGGAGAAGCATGATTGAGGCTCTCAAATCGTATTTGGAACTAATGACACTCTTCATAACACCTCTCAATCGATTTCAATATCTCCTTCACTAGAGATCTAAAGATGCTCTCTGTTGCGTTCTTGTTTGGTGCAGCTAATATTTAAGTCAACTATTGTTAAGATAACCCTTTTTTAAAATTTCATTTTCTCTAAAGCTTCATCAACTTCAGTTGCATGATAATAATTTTCTAACATTTCATCTCATGCACTCATTTTTTGGTATCACTTTAATGCATCGGCAAAATACGTAGGAGCCCAATTAAGTCAGAGTATCTTCAATATCGTCGATCTCTTCTCTTCTCAGTTGGTAGATTCTAACGGCTCTCACTTAGCTCCTATAAATTTTGTTCCACCTCTCTTCCTTTGGCATTCCATTCCATTTCTTTTATGTTCATAAGTTTGTTTTTTCTCTCACAAGTTATCTGTGCAGAAAGCTATTTCTAATTTGCTCCTCAAGTGAAGTGTTGTGGTGCTATATAGAGGTATATACAATTTTTTTATATATTTTAGTTTTATTAACTTTTGATCAAATTATTGCAATATTAAACCCATTTTTTTGTTTTACGTCTTTCCTGTTTTATGTTTGATATGCAGGTTTCAAACAAATTTCATAGGGGATGGGTCTTTTGTCTTCTCTGTGAACCTTAACAGATTTCAAATTGAGGTGCTAGGGTCTACAAAAAAATTTGAAGAACGAAAGACTTCATTGGAGTGTGAATCTAGGACTTCAAGGCACTAGATCTTCTATTTTTCTGAGAGACGTAGGGTCTGCAAATGACAACCTTCTTCCTTTTGCACTAGGTGCATTCTTTCTAAAAAAGTCAATGATAGCCTTCTTCCTTTAGGTTAGACGTTCAATTCACATCTTCTGTTTAAATCCCGAATGCAAGCACCTTTTATTGGTTAATTTGTATTGGTTTTTCTTTCGTTCCTTCATTTTCGAAGGTAAAACCTTACAAAATATCTCCTTACCTTTCTATTTTTTTTTATTCATTCTGACTCATTTCTTCACTAAAACCTTTTACTTTTTCAAAAGGCTATCCTCTTAAATAGTGAAGGATTCATGTGTAACCTAATAATACAAATATATTTTTCGATGGGGGGTTAAGGGTGCACAATATTGCACCTTATTTTATTTTTTTCTTTTGAGGGGGGTTTTTCCCTTTTTTTGGGGTGTCTATCTTCTTTAAGCTCTATTCTATTTCCTTTTCTAGTGGCTTTTATATCTAAAATGTGTATATTATTTTTATCTCATTAAGGTAATATATGTTTAAAGAAGGTACTCAATATTTTATACAAACCTTCATTAAGAACAAAAAAAAGATTATATATAATCCTATAAATTTTTAAGTGGCATCTATTGCTGTATAAAATATATCTTCATCAATTTTTATGCCTCTTCTTGCTTGTTACTTTCTCCTTCTTATTTCACATTTTTTGCATTTAAGAAATTTCTCTATATCTTAAAGCAAGACCTAAATATAAGAAGTCTATATCAATACAAGCTCTCATAAACTTCATTTTTTTTTATTTATAGGAATATTTTTTTACCTAAATTATTTAAAATTTATCACCTATGTTCCTAGTGTTGGACTTCTCAATAACTTAAATTTTCCATGTCGTAAGGGCGGGTTATTAATAATCCGATATTAAGTTTTGGATGATATAAAAAATAGTCTATGTTCCAAGTATCAATTCTCCTCTTTACTTATAGTTTCCCTCTCGTAAGGGGGAGTTATTGGGAAGAAAATATATAGGCCTGGCTTAACAATTGTTTCATTGGCATTATTAATTTATCATACCTCCTCATTTACTTATAATTTTCCTCTCGTTAGGGTGGGTATTTTGAATAGATTGGTATTTGCAAAAGGCCATTGTTACATTAAAAATTATAATATCCATTAATTCATTTGTCATTACCCTAATAGATTTAGAAAATATCCTCACTTACTTATAGTTTCCCTCTCGTTAGGTCGGGTAATTGAGGAGCTTGGTATCTCTTAAGGGTTTTGTTCCATTATTTAAAAGAACATTAAAATTGAAATTAAGGATGGGGATTGTTGGTTTAATTCAATTTTATTTAGCAAAATGAATACAATTGATCCACTCACCCCTCATAACTATCATACATGGAAACCTAAAATATTAAATATCATTTTTCAAAAAGGGCTCACACACCTGCTAGAAAAGAAGCAACCTGAATTTTAAAAAGAATATAAAATATTTGTTCATAAAGGAAAAACATATGAAACAATGGGTTTTATAAGCACTAATGTAAATGAAAGCTTATGATTTCACATTACGGATTGTAAAAATCCTTATGAAAGTTGGGATAAACTAAAGAAATTATTTGGAAAACTAGATAAAATAAGATCGATACAATTAGAGGTAAAATTAACAACATTATCTCCTAAATACTTTAGCAATATTGTTGACTTTCTCACCAAATTTAAAGAATTCCTTACTCAATTTAAAGGTAGTTGCAAGGATAAAAAATATAAAGAATGCATATATCTAATTATTTCTAAATTAAATAGTGTATTTCAAATATTCGCAACCACATTTCTATCTACAAAAGATGCTCTTGGTGCAAGTTTCAAAATGCCCTCCTTAGAAGAATTTTGTGAGAGACTAACTAGAGAAGAAATAAAACTTGCAAAGTATGAGATATCTTCCTCTTACTCTAAAGCCTTAGTAGCATCCACCTCAACTAAATAAAAATTCAAAAAGAAAGAAATAAGTCCCATAACTTGTACTCACTATAAAAAGAATGGTCATTCTATAAAAAAATGCTATAAAATATTACAACTAGAGGCATTTATGAAGGATAAAAAGATAAATAATAAAAAGTAGATAGGAAATCCCTAAATATTCAAGGTAAGACCACCAATACTTCATCTAATTACTGGGTCCTATATTCTGGTGCAACTCATCACATGATTGCTTTAGACGAGTCATTCTCTTCTAATTCCTTAAGTTAAACATGTAGCATAGAATTTGGTGACTCTTCCTTTATCCCAGTAAAAGGAAAGGGTGACATATCCATTGATGGTGGCTCTATAAATAATGTTCTCTATGTTCCAAATATTGCAATAAATCTCCTCTCCATATATCATGTTTGTACTTCTGGAAAGGGGAAAATTGTTCTCTTCTCTCCAACAGGAGTTGAGATAAGAGAATTTCAAGACCCTCACTCTCTTATAGCCAAAGGAGATATTGATCACAAAACTCGCCTATTTCACTTCAAAGGATTAAAAAATATAGAAGGGGCCTCCTATTTTGTGGCTCATTATCAGAGTAATAAATGTATTATTCAGCTCAAAAAGGATTAAATACATAATACTATGCCCATATTAGCCCATAACAAATAGAGCTAATAATATGACTTAGGTAGTAGTTACAACTAGCCACTAACATTGTTACAACAATACTAACAGCTGACTAATTATGTAATAACTAACCAAAGCTATGCTAACATCCCCATTTATTACATTATTTAGGTAATTGAATAACTACCAGCTATGCTAACATCTCCCATACAACAATATTTGGGTAAAGTATATAATTGCCCCAATACAGTGAAGAAGAAGAAGAAAAGAAATGAAATAATGGTGGCTCGTGCTTTGTCTTTGGCTATAGCTCTGGCTCATGGCTCAGGCTCTGGCTCTAAGCATACCTCTATATTTGTACCGCTGGGTCTATCTCACAATCTGCCTATGAATCTACCTCTAGGTCATTACCTCTAGATCTTCCTATAGATATGCCTCTAGAAATTTATCGCTAGGTCTATCTTTAGGTCTATCTCTAGGTCATTATCTTTGGGACTTCCACTCAGTCTATCACTGGATTTTTCATGGGGTCTACCATAGGTTTTACATTTTTGGTATAATCCATACAAAATTACTTTCATCGTGGTTCATTGTGTGTGATATATCCATCTAAAATCTATATGAACCTTGTTAGCCATTTTCTCTTTGTACCAACAATTTGAAGAAGAGTGATTTGTACATCCACATGAATCACAAGGATGTAATATCCAAAACTTAGTTGTAACATATCATGTTTTTCCATAGTGACTACAACAATGCTTTTTAGGAGATGAATGATACCATGTTAGAGTAAGCAATGTATTATTCAGCTCATCCAAGGATTAAATACATAATACTATGCCCATATTAGCCCATAACAAATAGAACTAATAATACGACTTAGGTAGTAGTTACAACCAACCATTAACATTGTTACAACAACACTAATAGTTGACTAATAATGTAATAATTATCCAAAGCTACACTAACATCCATGGAGATCTTGAAAGAAAAATTTGGCATGAAAGGTTTGGTCATATTAGTTATAACTACCTAAAGGAATTGAACACCCATGAAATGGTAACAAGTTTACCTCAAGTCTCTTCTATTGATGGATTATGTCCTAGATGTGCTCTTGGAAAGCAACATCAATATCCTTTCCACCCAAGTGATTCTCTAAAAGCCTCATCCCCTCTAGAGTTAATCCATAGTGACTTGATGTTTTTCCCAGAGCCTTCTTTCAAAGGAGAAAAATATGTTCTAACCTTCATTGATGAATTTTACAGAAGAACTTGGGTCTATTTCCTAAAATGCAAAAGTGATGTTCTATACCACTTCAAAATATTAAAATCCTTAGTTAAAAATAAGGCCTCCTGCAACATCAAGCAAATTTACACAGATAATGGGGGGAGTATTGTAGTATTGAGTTCTCAATATTTCTATCAAGTTATGGTATCATTCATCAGCATTCTGTCTCCCATAATCTGTAACAAAATGGTATTACAGAGAGGAAAAACCAAAAATTTAAGGAAATGGCAAATTGTATGCTCCATTCAAGAGATCTTCCAAAAAATTTCTGGTTAGAAGCTATTAACTATGCAAACTATATTTAAAACAACACACCTCACAAATATATTGACCATTTAAAACCTGAAGAAGCATGGACTGGCACAAAACTAGATGTCTCAATATTTTTGGTTGTACATCTTGGGAACACATCCCAAAGAAGAAAAATAAGGCTCTATATAGGAAAAGCAAAAATCTCATCTTTGTTGTTTATTGTGAGGAAATGAAAGCATACAGGATCCTTGATCCCACAACTCATGAGGTCTTTTTTCATAGGAATGTCCAATTTGATGAAACATTCCCTCAAAAATATACTCAACCATCCTCTTCCTCTATTGAGCCTTCTACTATAGTAGAACCTCAATATAATGAAGAACCAACTTTAGAGATTAATTTAGATATTTATGATCAATATGAGGAACCTATAACTCCAACTCAAAGTATTTCCACTCCTACTCCTTCCACTATGCCAAAATGGACCCGCACCATTGTTAAAGAAGCTACTCCTTACATCCAAAATATTCCATCATCTAGATTAACCAACTTCATAGGCACTAGTCTTGTCTTTCAGTCTATTTCTTATGATCCTCAATCCTTCAAAGAATCAATTGGTATTAAAGAATGGGGTGATGTCATGTAAAACGAATTCACTTCCTTAATAAAAATGAAACTTGGGATTTAGTTCCCCTACATAAATTAAGGAAATTAGTTCATTGTAAATGGATTTATAGAATAAAATATGGGCCTAATGGAGAAATTGACATACACAAAGCTCGCCTGGTATCCAAAGGTTTCTCTCAAATTGAAGGAATTGATTATGCTAAAACCTTTGCACCAGTTGCCAAAATGGATTTTGTTACTGGTTCTTGCTCTAGCTGCTTCTCAAAAGTGGCCTATATTTCAAATGGATATAAAAATTACTTTCTTACATGGGGACTTAAAGGAAGAGAAATTCATGGAAAAACCTGCTAGTTTCATTCAAGACTCCTCTCTTTTTTTTAGGCTAAAGAAGTCTCTCTGTGGCATCTAACAAGCTCGTAGAGCTTGGTATGAAAAAATTGACTCCTTACTTCTTTCCTTAGGTTTTTCTCATTGTGAGTCTAATAACACAATCAACATTGGGGATATGAAGGAAAAAACACCATACTTGTTCTATATGTTGATCATATACTACTCACTAGTAGTGACTTCGCTCACATTCAGATTATAAAAGACTCCCTATCTAGAAATTTTTTTATGGTTGATCTGGGTCTAGCTCATTACTTCCTTAGGATCCAAATAAATCAAACAATTGCAAGAATCTCATTGTGTCAACAAAAATACACTCTAGATCTTCTTAAAAGGTTTAAAATTATAGATTGTAAAACTTCTATTACACATTTTCATTCTGGAGTCAATCTAAGTACTTCTTGCACATCCCCTCTATGTGATGCAACTCTATACCATCAGCTTATAGGGAGTCTATTATACCTTACTCATACTCATCCAAATATCTCATATGTTGTTGGCTTAATATCCATATTCTCACATCAACCTCATTTCAGTCACTGGTAAGCAGCAAAAATAATCCTCTGCTACTTGCAAGGAACTACTCACTTTGGGATCTTATAAGAGGTAAAATCCATTAATATCATTGGGTACATGGATTCAGATTGGGCATATTTAGTAAAAGATAAATGGTTCAAATTCTGTCTATGTCTTTTGTCTTGGTTCTTCACCAATTACTTGGTTATGCAAAAAGCAACAAGTAGTGGCTTTATCATCTACAGAGGCAGAATACAAGGCAGCAGTTTTAGCAAGTCAGGAAGCTCTTTGGCTTCATCAGATTCTAAGAGAATTTGGTTTTTCCCATGAAAAACATATTCCTCTTTGGTGTGACAATAAGATCATAATTCATATTGCATGCAATCCAATTGAGCATCAGTGCACCAAGCACATTGAGATACACATGCACTTCATTCGATAACATATTCAGAATGAGGACATATACTTGGACTATATTCCAACTAAAAATCAAGTTGCAAACATCTTCACCAAGTCATTTCCTTCTCTGCATTACATACAGTTGTGAGAGAAACTTGGAGTATTATAACTACATTGAAACATATGTCTTTTCACCTCTCCTTTTATTATTGTATTATTTGGAGGATGGTTTTTCCCTTGTGGTTTTTTTATCATATCTCCCTTATATATTATACATGAGTACCTTATTAGGCGATGTTGAGACACTTTTTTTTTGTTATTAAGGACAATATTCGTCATCCGAATACATGCCTCTTTATTTCATAACAGATGGTTTTTCCCATGTGGTTTTTCATCATCTCTCATATATATTGTAAATGAGAACCTCATTAGGCCATGTTTTTGGGACTCACCTTTTTTTGTATTAAGAGGATAATCTTCATAAACTGAAGACATGCTTCTTCATTTTTTCTTTTTTGATAGATGGTTTTTTCCATGGTATTTTTAGCATCTCTTTAGAAAATAAACCATTGTACATGCGTACCTCATCAGTATTTATTTTTGGGACTCATTTGCACAATACACCCCTAGTATCACTTAAGGATGGTGTTAGAATAAGTAGTTATTCTCTTAAGTTCTACTAGGATAGACTTACTTGAGTTTCCACTCCTTCATGAGTCAGGTGAACTCTTAGTTATAGTCTACATCAGATTTGATGAGTTGTAATCCAATAGCTCTCAATGATCAACTTTGTTATTTATACAAAGTTGATCCATGGAATAATCAATTAATTCTACTCTTTCTTTATATTTTGTGTAATGCTTTGCATGTCTATTTTGGGAAATTCTAACAATTATACCTTTGTATAAGATAAAGCAACCACATGTTACTTCTTACTATGCCAATAGACTAGTCTAGATCCAATATGTAAAATGTATCCAGAAGTTAATTTTCGAACGTCAATGGATTTGACATAGTCTAAGTTTGTGTATCCTTGTAAGCAAAAAAATTTATTCTTATTATACTCCAAACCATATTTTGTACTACCACAGACATAATGAAGAACTCATTTTTCTACTTTCCAATGACTCACCTTAGGGTCCTGCATGAACTGTGAAAGATAACCCATAGCAAAAATGATATCTGACCTGGTGTTTATCAAATATAGAGACTCTAAATTAGTTGTTGATAGAGATAACCATATGAAGAAGTATCATATTATGATAATTGAAGTCCCATTTCCATTAGAGTTGCTTTTAGATTACAATCAATCATATGATATTTTTCAAAATATCTTGGCATACTTATTTTATATCACTTTAATATGATTATTTTTCTGAACCACTTCTAAACCAAGACAATAGTAAAGAAGTTCTAGATTTTTCATCTCAAATGATTATTTCAAGTCATCTTTCACTGTATATATCATTTTTTTTAACTTCCAATGATGACAAGATCATCCACATAGAGTACTAAAATCACTATGTTAGAACCATTGTTCTTGATATAGATATTATCATCTAAAGGACTTATTTTGAATCCCTGTTGTAATAGGTGACTATCTATTTTGATGTACTAAGCTTGTGGAGCTTATTTTAATCCATACAAGGATTTAACCAACTTGTAAAAAAATTTCTCTTGGTCTTCAACCACAAATCCTTCTAGCTGAATCATGTAAACTTCTTCTTGCAAGTCACCATTTTTTTTTTTTATAGCGAAAAACCCCATGTGGGGCCACCTTGGTCTGAGAGACCACGAAAATGGGGTTCTATACCATCAAATATACCCATGAGTCATACCCAGCCCTGCCCGCACCAACATTATCAATTGGATTTTGGGTACCCAATTCAGCTTTTTGGTAGGGTGGAGATTTGAACCTGGGACATCCCTTGGACGATTGTCCTCTCCTCTCCAACTCACCTACAACACCTGGTTATTTCAATTCACCATTTAATAAGGTACTTTTGAGATCCATATAATGTAACTTCCACTTGAATTGAGTTGCCATAGCACAAAGTATACGAATAGTAGTCATTCTTATCGTGGGTGAAAAAGTCTCTTCATAATATATGCCTTATTTATGAGCATAGCCCTTCACAACAAGATAGAACTTATATTTATCAATAGTTCCATATGCCTTATACTTCACTTTGAACACCCATTTGTATCCTATGGGCTTATTTCCTGAAGGTATATCAACTAGCTTCCATGTGTTATTTTCATGAGAGATGTATGTTCAACATCCATAACAGCCTTCCACTAAGGCTCACTAAGTGCATCTTGGCCTTTTGTGGGTTTATTCTCATCCAATGCAGATATATAAACCCTTTCATCATCCATATCTACTTATCTATCTTCCTCTACATCCATAGATAATTCATCTACCGGTTGGTAGATCTCGTCAACCTCTGAAGTTGATGCCTCTTCTCTCATTTTCTGAATCATACTACAAGTACAAGGTTGATCTAGAGTTAGATCTAGAAGTGAATTCAACTTTGAATATCTCAATGTGCTAGTATACCATTTTGGAACCTTGTTCTGTGGGGTTGGAGTCTCTTTCTTAGGCTCCTTTTCATCCAAGCATACATTTGCAGATGTGTTATCTAATGTGAAAACTTCATCAAATACCATGTATCTACTAGTGTGTGTTTTCTTGGTCTTAGGATCTGTCAACCAATATCCCTTCGAATGCTCATCATAACCAAGAAAAATACACTGTAAGGTTTTCTCATCTAACTTCTTTCTCTTCTATTTTGGAATGTGCATGAATGCCTTACACCCAAAAACTCTTATATGAGAAATGAAGGGTTTCCTACCACTCCATGCTTCTTATGAAGTCATTACCTATAGATATTTTTTGGGTACTCTATTTAGGAGGTACATTGCTATATTTGTTGCTTCTACAAAATACTACTACTCAATATGTTCCTCCTCAAGAATACAGTGAACCGTTTCCATGATGGAACAGTTCCTCCTCTTAGAAATCCATTTTTTTGTGGATTATATACTATTTTTATTTGTCTCTTAATATCACATGAATTCAAAAATGATGAAATTTATTTGGAGGTATATTCCTCCCCTCGATCTGAGCGAAGGGTATTTATGGAACATCATGATTCCTCAACACTCTTCTTGAATTGTTGAAAATATAAAATATCTCAAATTTCAATTGTAAAAATAAAACCCACATCTTCCGTGAGTAATCATCAACAAACAACTAAAATACATCTTTCCACCATAACTATTTGGCATAAGACCGCATAGATCAGTGTGTACCAACTCCAAAGGTTTCTTAGCTCATGAAGAGTTTACCTAAAATGGTACTCGACATTGCTTCTCTATTAACTAATCTGAGCAAACTGGAAAAGTGGATGAAAGGTTTGAAAAAACTTTCACCATCTCATATTTACTCAACTTGAGCAAATATCCTGAACTCATATGCCTATATCTCTTGTGCCAAATAGAAGTGGTCTCCTTTGTGTTTACTACCATGGCAACATGAGGCGTAAAAATGACATCTAAGATAAACAAGCCATGCTTGTATGAACCTGTTGCTACATTCTTTCCATTTCTAGTTATGAAGCATCACTTCTTACCATCCTCAACTCTAAAAACAACATTCATGTTTTTATCTAAGATCTTAGGGACCAACAACAAATTATTTTCCAATCTAGGAACATAGAGAACTTTATCAATCTGATAATATCCATTGAGAAGAGTGATTGAAACATGTCCTTCACCTTGAAATCGGTAGGTATTATCACCAAAAATTATCATGTGTTTGCTAACACAAAAATCAATAAACCACACATGATCCTTTTGCAGAAAAAATGTGTGGGTCATGATATCCTTGTGTGCTCTCTCAGAGTCCAAGTTTGATTCCTCATAAGCAACATGTCCCTTGGGTTGCTTATTCTTATTTTGTGGTTTGTATTTCCCTTTTTATTTTTCTTGTGATCTTGGTCATTGGGTTGTTTATTCTTAAACCAACACCTATTGGTGTCATGGTTATTCATATCACAGATTTTGTAATATTTATTTTCTTTCTTTTGAGGTTGTTTCTCTTTTCCTTTGGATGAAGATCCTCCATTATAAAATTTACTTTACTTCTTTCCCCCTTGTTTTGAGTAAAGTGCATTATCTGGTACTTCATCTCTTTGAAGTTGATTTTCATCCTCAGTTTTAATTAAATTTACCAACTCCACAAAAGTAACTTGTCTACCAGATACTTGTAGAGATATGATCAACACCTAGTAGGAGTTTGGAAAAGCTCTCAAAATAACTAAATTAAAGAGATTATCTATGACTACTTCTCCCATAAAATTTAATTTGACTTTCAATTCTGCCACTCTGCATAGGAACAGTTCAACTATCTCACCAAAATTTTATACTAAGGGTATGTAGTTGAGATTGAAGGTTAAAAATAGTGAACTGATTCTTCCCTTCATAAATGGTAATCAAAGCATTCCAAGCTTTTTTACCATTTTTTGCATCATAAATATGAGGTTGTACCTCATCTACAGTAGCAAGTAGAATAAAAATAAGAGACCTTCTGTCCTTCTTAACAAATACCTCTTGATCTAGACCTTGTGAAGTAGAATGTTTTATAGTTCCAGTCACAACATCTCATAAATATTCAACCTGAAGGATAGCACTCATATTTTTTTTCCATGGTGCAAAATTAGAACCTTTGAGAAACTACGAATCTAATAGATATTTGTGAACAATGACCATTTTGAAGGTTTCGTATATCACCAAACGGTCCCCCTTTTGATATACTTCAAAGAGTATGTGAAAGATAATTCACTCAAATTGATGGCACCTACCTCAAAACCTTTTCCAAAAAGGATAATGAGTTGGAGAAGTTTAAGCCAAATAATAAAAATTAATTAGGGTATAAAATGGAGTGAATATCAAAAATGGCTTTTCGTATTTCTCCTTGATAATTTATAGAGAACAACAGATCAGACGTCATTGTTGTAGGTATGTTAGGCATTAGATACAGTATTCCAAATCATGAAAACATTACATGTAAGTGTGGGCTAAAGATATCATTTATACTGAACACTACGGTGTAATAAATTGTACAAATAGGTTTAAAATTTAGGGTCTTTATTTACTTATTTTTAATTTTAACTTAAGATTGAAATTCTTAAAAAAAAAATGAAAGCAATTAAAAATCACAAGTGCCCAAAAATTTTAACTTAGGTGTCAATTTCCACTAAAAATGCACCTATAACAATGCCAGTAATTTTTGTAAAATTTTTGAGTTTTTTTTGTAAAAAATGATATTCAAATCCACAAATTTCCCCCTCTTGTATTAGAATTTTGCAAGAAGAAAATAATTTTTTGATCCCCCCTTTTTGTTGTAAAATAAACAAGGTGTAAAAATATTGTGAGGTTCCCTTCCAATGTGCAAAAGAAATAATGTGCATTATGGTTTTCTTATCCCTCCATAGAAAAAATGCACTAAGGTTCTTGTTCTTGGTTTTAGGTGCAAAACAAAATTGTTGCCTTCTTGTTCAAAACAAAAATGTATGCTTTGAAAAATTGTGCTTTGGCCATTTTTTACAAAATAAAATGGGTTTTTATTGCAAAAAAAATGAGCAAGGTGTGGAAGCAAAATATACCTCTTTGTTTTTTGTTTTACCCTTATCATAGAAAAATGGAGTTGGTGGGGTTTGAAATCACACTTGACACCAAGCACATTAATAAAGGTTGGTCGACCAACTAGGCTACAACCACCAATGAGACCAGACAAGTAATACGTGATATTTATCATGGTCTGAAGAGAAAAATATTTAAAAATATTTTCTTTCTTTGCAGGTGCTTTGCTGGAGATTCGAACCTGCGCTTTCCACCAAGCACCTTAACTAAGGTCGTACAACCAAGTATACCATATGTGTGGATGTAATCTGAAAGGTAAGATAATCCTCTATGTTACTCTATCAACCAAAATAGGTTAAAAAATTAACTCCATCTATCTTCAATGAGATTCAAACATAGAACCTCCTTTGTGTTATTTACCCAAACATCCAGTCGGGCTATCCACACTGACAAAATATAAAGGGAAACACATCCACTTTATGTCCTCTCTCACATGATGAATATAAAAAACCATTATTATTTCACCTTCTAGTACCTTTGCATGAGCCACAAAATATGTGAGAACACTTTGGAGGAGGGAAATAAATGTCAATGTGCACATAGGAATAGTTACACCAAATATCAATGCACCATCACAATCACAATCACAATCATAATCATGTGTCTTGGTCTACGTACTATTGATGATATCTCTAAAATGAGATATAAAAAAATTTGCAAAGGACTGGATATATGGTCTTCAAATACATTTCATATGTGTAGGTATTATCCTATGTTGGGTAATATAATGTACAGGAACCTAACCCACCATTATCTAGATCAACACAAAAAACAATGTCATTCACCCTTTGACAAATGCTCTAATACCATAAAGCAATTCATAATATTATTTTGATATTGAGATGATCATGAGAATAAATAATACATGTTGTCAATTTGAGTTATTTTATGTTTTCATTGATGTCACATGGATCATTGATGTCACATGGATCACATTGTGTTTTGGTGGCCAAAGCATTTCATAAATAAGTGTTTATGATATTTTAGAGAGCATGGATATATACAGGGTTTTTGTGAAAACCAAGGTAGGAAAAATAAAAGGTTTTATTTAAAACCATGGATGGCATATTTGAAATGAATTTTTCTTAAAACCCAGGTTGGCTTTTCGTTTTGTCGAAAAATGTGCCCCGGTGATGGATATATTTAATTTTAAATATTTAGTTTAAATTTTAAATTATTTAAAATTTTAATTTTAATTTTAAAATTAAATATATTAATTATAGAGTTGACTAAACAAAGGAGGAAAGGCTATATTAATTTATAGCGCCGACATCTAAAGAAAGAGGAAATGCATATATATGCCAACAAAATATTAGACTTCATGACTCCCCAACGCTTACTTTTCAAATACCTTCGATTGGGGAATGAATTGTGAAAAGAGAGATAAGTGTGGCTTTGGTCTATTGAAAAATAGTTCACAAAGTTTTATAAGATGCATAGAAATATTTGGCCTAGTGGTTCGTGCACTGTGTGTTAGGCAGAATATCCTGTGATCAAGTCCCATCATGGTTATTTGCTTTGTTGAAGCGCTCTACGCGCTGTTAAGTTTTTTGAATGATGTAGAAGTTTATGATATAGGTTTTTGTTTGTGTCTCTTTGGACACGTGAGGGCGTGTGGCCCAATGGCAGGTTTGTTTTGGTTAAAACACTGAGAAAGGAGACGTCACGAGATTGAATCCCATCAGGGACAAAGGCAAGTTAATAATTTTTTAAATATATTTTATTTTTCTAAAGTTGCCCTAGGAGGAATAAGGGTTGTGATGCATGTTTACATAAAAAGATATTTTTGGTGTTTCTCCTTTTGAAAGTATATCATATTATATATCATTGGAAAGCTTATTTTGAGGGATATTTGATTAACTTGTTTAGAGGGAGAAATAAGGTGTATATAAAGAGATATTTCTATTTTTGTAAAATGGTTCAAAAGTGAAGGTTGTTTTGTTCTTTTTCAAATGTGATTAATTATTTCATGAGGGGACATGTTGTATTTTATTGAGTAGGAGTGATAAGGTATTATTTGGATATTATTGTTGTAATATTAATCATGATATCTAACCCTTGTTGAAAGTTGAAAAAGAAGTTTGTTGAGTGTGGCAGATTTAGTGGACATCCAATAAGGCATCAAAAATTATGAGCAATATTCCCCATTGACTTTGTTTATGGTGGTTGATTTCTGAAATATCATTGGAGAGAAAATGATTGATTGTGGTTTCCTTTTCAAAAGTGGTTGGTTGAATGCTTCAAGATTTTTTGGTTTGATAGTTGTGTTTAAACCTTGTTTTATAAGCATAGTTGTTGAAGCCCATTGGTTATGCAAAGAACTTGAGTTAGAAAGAACATGAGTATCATTATTATGTGAGATTTGTGGTTGAGCTTTTTTGGAAACATTTGAGTTTGTTGATACATGCTTGGACTAGGGTTTTGTGAGAAAGACTTGTCCCTTGTGGTGATTGGTTGAGTTGAGTTGATTGAGCCTAGTCAAGTGATTATGTGAGGTGATTGTTCAAGTCCCATGAAATAAAAAATTCTATAATTCTGATTTGAGATTGAGCTTTGAGATTAGAACATATTGAGTCTCTAACAATTCTCTGTATGCTTCTATAATATTTGAGTTGAGTTAATATTGACTTGATTTGAGTTGAGATCATTGTGGATCATTGTTGTCATCCATTGTAGAGTGCATTGCCATTCATTTTTGAATTCATAATTGAGCCTTGCCTTCATAGATTTGTGGATGATATTTGAGTGCTACTTGAGCATGATTGGTTGAGCATTTGAGAAGGCTTTTGGGACAGATCTGTGGACTTGTGTATGATTTATTGATCCTTTGAGAAGGCTTTTGGGACAGATTTGTGGACAGATTTGGGATAATATTTTGAGCAAGTTCTTTGTGAGCTTGTTGAGCAGATTTTGAGAAATTTCTTGGTGAGTTTGTTGAGAATATTTTTAGTAAGTTCTTTGTGAGCTTATTGAGAATATTTTGAGCAAGTTCTTGGTGAGCTTGTTGAGAATATTTTGAGCAAGTTCTTGGTGAGCTTGTTGAGCAGATTTTGAGCAAGTTCTTGGTGAGCTTGTTGAGCAGATTTTGGGAAAGTTATTAGTGAGCTTGCTAGAGCAGATTTTGGGCAAGTTCTTGGTGAGCTTGCTAAAGCAGTTTTGGGCAAGTTCTTAGTGAGCTTGCTAGAGAAAATTTTGGGTAATTTCTTAGTGATATTTCTAGAGTAGTTTTGGGCAAGTTCTTAGTGAGCTTTCTAGAGAAAATTTTGGGCAAGTTCTTAGTGAGCTTGCTAGAGCAGTTTTGTGCAAGTTATTAGTGAGCTTGCTAGAGCAGTTTTGGATAAGTTCTTAGTGAGCTTGCTAAAGCAGTTTTGGACAAGTTCTTGGTGAGCTTATTGAAGCAGATTAGTGGATTGCCTAACTGAGTAGATCAGTGTATTGTCTAGATTTGATTAGATCAAAGTAATCATTTGTATTAGGATAAGTATCCTTATTTCTGTGTGAAATATTATAAGGATATTATCTTGTGGAGTACCCCAAATTGGGGGAACCATGTTAAATATTTTGTCTCAATTGTGTGTGGTGATTTGTGCACTCGTTTACTATTGCTATCTATGTCATAAATGCACACTGCTATATTTGGTTATTGCAATTAAGGACAATAATTGATATTGGTTTGGAAAGAAAGTAAAAAGTGCATGCTATACTGTTCACCCCCCTCTCAGTATAAGCGTGTGTTCTTAAATACACTGGTATGTGGTTCAACCATATGCGTTTATCAAGAACCAACTTCCCCAACCACTATCTAATGATCATGTGAATAAGTAGATTAAAAAAATATAATGTAATAATATAAATGAAGCTCGCTCTATAATATGATCTAAGCTAACAAAAATTAAAAAAAAATTGATAACAAATCTAATATGAAAGCAATAATCTACATTCAAATCATAAAATAAAGTCGAATAAACTTAGAAAACAAATAATCTCATAGTTCAAGAGAGTTCAAAGTATCATATTTAGACAAAATTAAATAGAAGAAATATGATATGAATGATTATCAATTGAAACATCTATCCTATCTATGGGATTTTAAAGTAATAAATCCTAACCCTAATTCTCAAGGGATAACTTATCCTTGCATATGGCCGTTGTTAGAATAAAATAAGAATATTCAAGTGACTATGTTGAATTCATCACATGTCCTATGATTTTAAAAATATTTCTAGACAAAGATTAAAATATTTGTGAATCTATGCTAGTTTCTAGATTATATATTATTCTAGAATATCTTACCATTTGATGAACAACTCATATACATGGTACTATTGTAAAATATATTATGCATGACTATATATCGCTTTTTTATACAAATTCATGTTCCCTTTCATAATAATCTAAGATCTTGGTGTATGACTATATCTTTTACCTTGAGACACGTTGGAGAAAAAAAACATAAAAATAGTTTATATTTTGAATATAAAAGGAATCTCCACTTGGTATATGTATATGATTTTTTTATATACATGCTACATACCAATCCTAAAAACAACTTCAAGTGACAATGTAGCATTTGGATGACCTTGAAATTAAATTAAAATCAGTTATGTGGATGGATATGTTAGAAAACCATATCTTTAATCTTATATTTTCACTACAATTAATGTTGGTCTTGTAACCCTATCATGCAATTTTGACCTAGAGAAATATTATTGTTGATGGTCCTCATAATTCATTGTCTATATTCAAAGAAGTTATTATAATATGTAACCTAAGAGAAACCTAGAAAGTCTTCTATCAAATATGGAGGTATTATAACCATATAATGCTTTAAATGGATATCTCAGTAGAAATATGATATGAGTATCACCTACCAATGGAAATGTCAACCCACTAATATTGCTTATCTTGAGGCAAGAATCTCAAATAAGTATCCAAAAATTTATTCAAAATTTTTATTTAAATTTTATGTAAGGATGATCAATATTAAATTCATGTTAAGTTGGATATCACTCAATAGAAAGAGCTTCTTTGAATATTATAAATAATAGTATTTAACATGCCATATCATTTGAAAAGTTAATCCAAGAATAATTAAACACTTCAAATGTTATAAATAAATATTGTAACACATAAAAAATTAATATACTTGAAAAGGTGATCCATCACTAAAAATATCATCATTTTCCATTGAATTTATGATTACATTCAATGAAGTCCATGGATACCTATTCCTATTACCTTTCTAAAATTAGTAGTAACAACTAGTCTAGGGACTTGATAGTTTCACCTTTATTTCATCAACATACTTCACATTCTATGATAAATTATTTTACCTTTGCTTTTATTCATTTGTAATTAAATAATTGTGTTTCAATATTTAATGTATTTAAGAAACCATAATTGGCCTATTAAATGATATGCATACAATACATGGATAATTTAATCATTGACCTTAGAATATTTGATCGATAAAATTGGATGATTCTTACACAAAGTCTCTCTTGACCAATAAAAGTCTTTATCTACTGACTTAATGCATTTAATATAGCTAATAAAATGATAAAGTATAATATAAAAACTCCATTTCTTATGATCCCATGAAATATAAACTAGAATTGTATAATATATGCCATGAAAAAATAGTCAATATTTATATCTCTAATACATAGTTGACTACAAAATTTTCTTTGTTCTTTTCATACTAAAGAAGAACCACATATAGAAGATATGTTTTATTATTCTTGATTTAAATGCAATAATCTACACATACATGGGGACTCATCACATACCAAAACCAGCTATCCATAAGCTTCCAACTATAACAAAATAAAAGTTCTATAAAACACACACAAGCGAGGAAAATTTTTAGGTCATTTTGGTCTAGACAGTGTTGGTTTTGATGAAAGAACAACATGTGAAATAGTTGGTATAAAAAAACATCTAAATTTTTATTGTAAATAAGTGGTATTTAAAATAAAGTTGATAAAATTTAAGTTGTCATATAGCTACTCGCTAAAGTAGGCAATGCCATGTAAGGTGTAAGCGAAGCAAGATGCTCACATGATTTTTTTTTAGAAAGCACATCAAGTATTTCGCATGCATGTTTGAAGGAGGTTCACACAAATCAGGAGGTCCACTAATTACAAAAATAGCTAAGGAAGAGCATTCCCTAGATTATCAGCTACTTAGAATTTTTGGATTGATGAAAGGACAATTTCCATGGTAAAAAATGGGGTAAAATAATAAATAATCATACCTTTGCTAATCTAGATATGCAAGATAAGTCCTTTCACATTGGTTTTCCAAAAAAGTATTGATGGAAAGGAATGATTATATAACTCACCTCAATGAATTCATAGTAGGAGAGGTCTATAAAAGGAGAGCTTTCTTCTTAGTATCCCATGAAAACTTCTTTAGAGTAGGTTGTTTACCTTAGCTCATGTTCACCTAGGTAATTTATTTTCCTTTTATTTATTTATTCCATGTATTTTCTCCACCCACTTATGTGTGGATATTACATTTATCTTATTTAGATATTATGAGATGTTACATATTTATTTCTTATATATTATGAGGATATTTTTATTTTTGACTATTCCTAGGAGTTATGGGGATATTTTAGGTATTTTTGGAGGGTTGATATTATTTTTCCCCATAGCGGTTATATATCTATGGACAATATCACTTATGCCTTTTTTACGATGGATATTTATCCTTAGATTGATCCTATCGCTATGGTTGATCATCCTTTCCTATATAATAAAGACACTTTCATTGTACTCAGAGAAGAGGAAGTTCATTATTCATGTATAATATGTGATATTGTTGCTCATTGTTTTGCATATCCATTTGTAATCTTATGATATCAATTTGCTTTCAGATTCTTGTTTTGGTTGAATGTGGTGTTCTGTTAACACTTGAGATTATTGCAACTTGGAATGATATGATTATTATTACTTTAATGGAATCATATCAATAGGTGTAGTCATCCATTTGTGAGTGTTGTGCAGTTGTTTCTCTTACAGGTTCGAAGAATGGTGTGGAAGCTTTAGTTTTTATGATCGAGTCCTTGGTGGAGTTTTTTGACCATTTTGTGTCTCTCCTTCTATTGTTAGATCATCATAAGCCTCCTACAATATCTTCTACCCATACTGTAACAACCTCATTCCCTTGGATCTATCCAAAATATTTTTTCTTGAGCATTTCCTTTTTTGGCAGGGTCACCAACCCAACCCATTTTTTATATTTTGTATGTATATCCTATAGAAATATAATTTTTTCATGAAGATATTTGGAGGTATGTATATGTATTCATATGAATTGTGCCCAAAATTTCAATTCATTTGGATAAGTATTCTGCAAGATATATCAATTTTACGAAAACCTACACTTTTTTAGTAATCTGCATATATCTTCATCAAAGCTTCAAAGGTTTTGTATTTTTTTTACATATTGTGTAAAATTAGATTATAGACCTTCCCATAAAATTTCAGAGTATTTGGAGCTTTATTCGGACTGTTACAATAATTTTACCATTTTTATTAAACTTGTCCTTTTAGGAGAAATATTGGGAGTTGCTCAACAAAATTGTTTTGAGGCCTGTAAAATCATTTTTTGATATTTTTATAAAATTTCAGATTTTTGGGATCTGTACTAAGACATTTACAATGATTGTATGACTGAATTCTCAATATTGCATTGTGAAAAAGGGTTTTTTACTTGAATCAGTATATGTACTATTGTTATAAAGTCCCATATTCCTTCATTTGTTGTATGTCAACTTAGTTTGGAACTTTTTGATAAACTTACTTGGTGTTTAGTATTGTTGGAGTCTACACATTATTGTGCTTGAGGAGCCCTTTGTATTTGAATTCCCTTGCTATGTTGTGGTGCATCCTCTTGTGCCAATATTCCTCATTGAGGCACTTAGTTTGATGGAGGGGATTATTTTGGTAATTCCTTTGGAAAATTTTTAGAGTTCAGAGACTTCATTTGTGCATTGATGTAATTTTGTGGTATTTTGCACAACCTTGTGACATCACACTAGACCTCTCACATTATAATGGCAATTGATTTGGGGGGGCTCTTATACTTTTGAGGACATCTTAAAAAATATTTTTTTAAACTTAGCATAGAGGAAAATATAGAAACTTTTGAATAATGGTTTGAGGTACTTTTTTCATTATGTCAAAGTGAAGGTTTGGATCCTTTGTTTATAACTCCAAAACCCAAAACAATGGTGAAGGATAAGGAGTATAGGACATGGTTCATGAATAATTTAAGGATCTCTAACATGCTTTATTATTCAGTTTGTGGGGAGCTTCAAAATTTTATTGGAGTTCACAAGAACACACCTCACCTTGTATATCATATGTTGAAAATACATTTTTTACCCAAGGAACCTTCTCTTACAATTTCTTGCATGGAGGACATCATTTGTGACATTGCACCTTTGTTTTTGGAGTCACTATCTCATGATGTTTTGGATGATGAGGTTGATGCTATAGTACCTGATTCAAATATTTTACGGGATACATCTCCACACTTGTCTTATGTGGATGATCATGTTGATGTTGCAGCATATACAGTAGATATTTCATGGCATGTTACATCCTTACATAGAAATGAATTATTGGATGGTGTTGCCTCTCTCTTCATTGAGAGTCACACATATGATTTTCTTAACATGTATGAGGATCTCACTCATTTATTTGATGATGATGTATACTTTGTATCTCCTCTATGTACTTCTTCTTTTGTGGACTCTTTTTTTGTGTGCCTTCCTTTGAGTGAGCCACCTTGTCCACCATTTTATTATCTTGTTTCTTTCACATTGGATGATGTACTCCTATTGGAGTTGGATACAAATATTTTGTCTTCAGTTGGACCTTCACTTGGATATCCTGAAGACCATGTTGATTTTTTTGAGGCTTCTAAGCCTCCACTTATTTCTCTTGCTTCTTCAGTGGGCTCATCATAACTTATGCAGTAGGACATTGGTTATTCTTCCTTGATGGATGCTCTTCAAACATCTCTCCCACTTTTGTACACTCATGGTTTTGTGCATATTTATCTTTTGGATATTGATTAGGACTGTATTCTACCCTATTTTGGTATTGGTTTGGGCTTCTATATTCTTGGAGATTCATTTCATAATTCATTGGTGACATATTCTTCACTTCAACTCAGTTTGAACTATTCTACATCATCATTCTACATTTTATTCACATCTTCTCACACTCACTTGGAGTGGGAAGACATTCAACAAATGCTTCATGGCTACTTTATTCCTTGTGGGAGATACATTGTTCATTGCAGAGGCATACACTTCTTCATAGGACTTCTTCATGGAGCTCATCATCCTAGGGGGACTTTGGGAGCACTCCTTAGATTCATTCCTAATTTTTCTCCTCTCTTTCTAGCTGGATGGTTTTTTCCACATGGTTTTCCATCTTCTGGTTCAGGAGCTTTTGGATACACATTGTACATGAGTACCTAATCAGACCTTATTATCGAAACTCATATTGTGTATATGCCACTTTATTTTTTTGGCACCTAGCTTCACTTGAGTGGGGGTGTTAGAGTAGGTTTTTTACCTTAGCTCATGTTCACCTAGGTAATTTATTTTCCTTTTATTTAGTTATTCCATATATTTTCCCCACCCACTTATGTGTGGATATTTCATTTATTTTATTTAGATATTATGATATGTTACATATTTATTTCTTAGATATTATGAGGATATTTTTAGGTTTGACTATTCCTAGGAGTTATGGGTATATTTTAGGTATTTTTCGAGGTTTGATATTCTTTTTCCCCATAGCGGTTATATATCTATGGACCATATCACTTATGCCTTTTGTACGATGGATATTTGTCCTTAGTGGGATCCTACCACTATGGTTGATCATCCTTACCTATATAAGCAAGGCACTTTCATTGTACTCAAAAAAGAGGAAGTTCATTATTCATGTATAATATATGATATTATTGATCGTTATTTTACATATCCAATTGTAAGCATATGCTATCAATTTGATTTCAGATTCTTGTTTTGGTTGAATATGGTGTTCTATTAACACTTGAGATTTTTGCATCTTGGAATGATTTGATTATTATTCCTTTCATGGAATCATATCAATATGTGTTGTAGTCATCCATTTGTGAGTTTTGTGTAGTTGTTTCTATTGTAGGTTCGAAGATTGGTGTGGAAGCTTTAGTTTTTGTGATCGGGTCCTTGGTGGAGTTTTTTGACCATTTTGTGTCTCTCCTATTTTTAGATCATCATAAGCCTCCTAAAATATATTTTATCCATACTGTAATAGCTTCATTCCCTTGTATCTATCCAAAACATTTTTTCTTGAGCATTTTCTTTTTTGGTAGGGTCACCAACCCAGCCCGTTTTTATATTTTGCATGTATATCCTGATAGAAATAGAATTTTTCCATGAAAATATTTGGAGGTTTGTAGATGTATTCATATGAGTTGTACCCAAAATTTCAGCTCATTTGGATAAGTATTTTTCAAGATATATCAATTTTATGAAAACCTACACTTTTTTAGTAATCTGCATATATCTTCATAAAAGCTTTTCAAACATTTTGTATATTTTTTAACATATTTTGTAAAATCGGTTTATAGATGCTCCCATAAAATTTTAGAGTATTTGGAGCTGTATTCGGATTGTTATAGTAATTTTACTATTTTTAGTAAACTCGTCCTTTCAGGAGAAATATTGGGAGTTGCTCAGAAAAATTATTTCCAGGCCTATAAAATCATTTTTCTAATATTTATATAAAATTTCATATTTTTGGATCTGTATTTAGATATTTACAATGATTGTATGACTGCATTCTCAATATTGCATTGTGAAAAAGGGTTTTGCACTTGAACCAGTATATGGACTATTGTTATAAAGTCCCATCTTCCTTCATTTGTTGTTTGTCCACTTATTTTGGAACTTTATGATCAGCTTACTTGGTTTTTAGTATGGGTGTAGCCTACACATTATTTTTCTTGAGGAGCCATTTGTATTTGACTTCTCTTGCTTTGTTGTGGTGCATCCTCTTGTGCCAATATTCCTCATTAAGGCACTTAGTTTGCAAGAGGGAATTATTTTGGTAATTCCTTTGGAGAATATTCATATTTCAAAGACTTCTTTTGTGCATTTATGTGATTTTTGGGTATTTTCCACCACCTTGTGACATTACACTAGACCTCTCACATTATAATGGCAATTGATTTTGGGGGGGATGCAGGAGCATCCGGTGACAGCAGGACAATCTGGAAGCAATCGGATTTTCTAAGCAATTTGTTTTATGTTCAAAGGCCAAGTTTGGGGGGGGTCACGAAAAGCAGCAACAAGGCAGAGGGAAGTTTCCATCGCGATATCATGACAAGTTTGAAGGCAGAGGCCAGAAGGAAGTTTTCATCGTGATATCACGACGTCGCGATATCGTGACGGTATTGCAAAGACTAAGGCGAGGGGGAAGTCTCATCGTGATATCGTGACCCATCATGATATCGCGACCAGTGAAAAGCCACCACGTGACATGGACTCGAAATAGATTTTGAATCTAAAACAAAGCAAGGCAAGGATCGGCAAAGAGAAGGCAGAGGGGGGGGGTCACGGAATCGTGACCCCAAGGAGCTTTAGCAAGGCAAAGGCAAGGGGGGTCACGAAATCGCAACATGTCACGATTTCGTGACATGTCGTAAAATTGTGACCCCAAAGGGGCTTCGACAGGGGAAGGCGCTTTTGGTCGTGATATCGTGACATGTCACGATTTCATGACCTGTCACGATATCACGGCCAATAAGAAGACAGGGTGAAGTTTGTTAAGCGGACGGCCGAGCAAGGCTGAATTTGACACGTGGATAGCCACGTGTATCATAACAGTTGTGAAGGGCATGTGTATCAAATTTATTATGATAAGAAGAAGGCATGGCCAAATTTACATGCGGTCGACTACGTGTATGAAAAAAAAGATGAGGGTCACGTAAATTGATAAGAGAGGTGTCAACCACACATTTTTTTTATTATTATTATTTCTGGCAACACAACAATTACAAGTGAGGGCTTTATGGAGGAGACAACAGTGTAGAGGATAGTTAGAACAAAGTGGCGGGTGCAGGTTAAGGGAGGACATTAATGCAAGCTTCATGGTGGATCGGGTATTTGCCCATTTATGGCAAAAAATTTGAAAACTCGGCCAGGGGGAAAACGAATTTGAATTTTTTGTTAGGTGGGGCATTAATTGCCTAGAGGATCGAGGCCTCGATAAAAACTCAGATTTTTGTATTGGAATGGTGGTGGACTAGAGAATAGGCACAGAAGAGTGAGAGTGGAAGAATCGAGCCGAGCATCGGTTAATGTAAGCCTGTGGGCTATAATGTACCAGAATTTTTGAATTAATAGAAAAAAAGTTTGAAATTTTGTAGGAGTGTGTATGCGTTTATTTTCCCATCCCCATAAGTGGTATCAGAGCTAAAAGTTGCTGAGTGTGTAACAGATCGCCGGACGTGAGGCAGTTGCACCTAGATCTGTGGGAAGGCTCGAGAGAAAGTGAGAAGATGCCTCCGAGAAGAAACCCCATTGGTGGGAGAGGCATGGCAGCAGCAGATTTCCAAGCTTTGCAACGGCAAGTTTAGGCCTTGCAAGAAGAACTGCGCAGAGGATACGAACCAAGAAGAGATGCAGACAATGAAGATGAAGTAGATGAAGAGGAAAACAAGTTTGAAGAAGAAGAAGAAGAAGCTGTAGATTCGGCACAAGCCAGACTGTACAAGGCCATATCCCAGATCAGGAAGAGGCCGAAGATAAAAGTTTCCACGTATTCTGGGAACTTAAATTTGGAGGAATTGATTGATTGGATAAATGACCTGGAAGAATACTTCGATTATGAAGAAGTTGAAGATCTCGAGCGGGTCAGATTTGCCAAAACCAAATTAAAAGGTCATGCCAGCATATGGTGGAAGGGGATACAGCTGGAACATAATAGAAGAGGAAAAGAACAGATAACAAGATGGGAACGGATGGTTGAAAAATTAAAAAGGTAGTTTATTCCGGTAGATTATGAGTTGGATCTGCTAAGAAAAATGCAGGGTTTAAGATAGATGAATAAAACTGTTCAAGAATATATGGAGGAATTTTATAAAATCTCCATCAGAACTAGCCATTTAGAAGCAAGCAAAGAAAATGCGGCCCATTATATTAATGGGTTGAGACCCAGTGTCCAGGAAGAGTTGAGCTTAGTGCGGGTGAGCACCATTGAAGATGCTTACCAGTTTGCTCTGAAGGTTGAAGAAAAATTGAACAGAAGGTTTGAGAGCAAGCAAAAAGGAAGAGGGCCTGGAGGAAAGATCGATGGAAGAAAAGAAGAAGGAAAGGAAGAGAAGAAAGAAGATGTTAGCAACAGCCAAAATTAGAAAGAAGATGAAGAACCCAAACCGCAAGTTCAGAACAATGGCTACCCAATAGGAAGAGGTAGATCTAGACGCGGGTATGGAAGAGGAGTGTTTCGGGGAACATGTTTCCACTGTGGATAAGAGGGGCATCGGGCATATGAGTGTCCCCAGCACCCCGAGAGAGTGAACAAGAAACAAGTGGGTCCTGCTAGAGTTGTTGTGGCAATGAAAGATGTTGAATCAGAACATTCTAAAGAAGCTGAGAAAGGAGAAGAAATGATTGTGAGAAGGACCATGCTGATTGATGAAGACAAGCCAGAGTAGAGGAGAAGCCTGTTTCACACATGGTGCAAAAGTGCAGGTAAATTTTGTAATGTTATTATAGACAATGGGAGTACAGACAACTTAGTTTTCGAGGAGATGGTTGCTAAGTTACAGCTAGAAAGGAGGAGACACCCGCATCCATACCGGATTGCGTGGTTACGAAAGGACCATAGAGCATGGGTCCGTGAATAGTGTTTAGTCACGTTCAATATTGGGAAGTACCAGGATGAGGTCTTGTGTGATGTTTTCCCCATGGATGCTTGCCATTTGCTATTAGGGAGGCCATGGCAGTTTGATCGGAGTGCAGTGCATGATGGTCGTGCAAATACTTACTCCTTGATGAAAGATGGAGTGCACCACAAATTAAAGCCATTACAGACAGTGGATGAGAAGGTGTGCAACAATGCCAGAATTTGTCTGGTAGAGGGCAAAAAATTTTGCTAGGAGACAGGATTTGAGCAGGTTGCAAAGGTTGAGGAGTGTTTGGAGATATTACAAAAGACGCAGATCGAACAGCATAGAAGTGAAGGTCATTTCTCCTTTTTACCTGGGGTGTCTGATGCAAGAGCATCCAGTGACAGCAGGACAATTTGGCAAAGAATCGGATTTTCTAAGCAATTTGTTTTATGTTCAAAGGCCAAGTTTGGGGGGGTCACGAAATCGCGACCCCAAAGGCAACAACAAGGCAGAGGGAAGTTTCTATCATGATATCATGAAAAGTTTGAAGGTAGAGGCCAGAGGGAAGTTTTCATCGTGATATCACGACGTCGTGATATCACGAAAATATTGCAAAGACTAAGGCAAGGGGGAAGTCCCATCGCGATATCGCAACCAGTGAAAATCCACCACATGGCATGAAATAAGAACAAATTTTGAAGCTAAAATAAAGCAAGGCAAGGTTCGGCAAAGAGAAGGCAGAGGGGGGGGTCGCGAAATCATGACATGTCATGATTTCGTGACATGTCACGAAATCGCGACCCCAAGGAGCTTCAGCAAGGCAAAGGCAAGGGGGGTCACGAAATCATGACATGTCGCAATTTTGTGACATGTCGCAAAATCATGACCCCAAAGGGGCTTCGGTAGGGGAAGGCACTTTTGGTCATGATATCGAGACATGTGTCAAATTTGGCCTTGCCCGACCGTTCGCTTAACAAACTTTGCTGTCCATGTGTCAAATTTGGCCTTGCCCGACCGTCCGCTTAACAAAATTTTCCCTGTCTTCTTATTGGCCGCGATATCGAGACATGTCACGATTTTGTGACCTGTCGCGATATCGCGGCCAATAAGAAAACAGGTCAAAGTTTGTTAAGCGGACGGTCGGGCAAGGCCAAATTTGACACATGGATAGCCATGTGTATCATAACAGTTGTGAAGGGCACATGTAACAAATATATTGCGAGAAGGAGAAGGCATGGCCAGATTTACATGCGGTTGGCTATGTGTATGAAAACAAAGATGAGGGTCACGTAAATTGATAAGGGAGGTGTCGACCACACATTTTTTTTATTATTATTATTTTTGGCAACACAACAATTACAAGTGATGGCTTTATGGAGGATACAACAGTGCAGAGGACAGTCAAAACAAAGCAGCGGCTGCAGGGTTAAGGGAGGCCATTAATGCAAGCTTCATGGTGGATCGGGCAGTTGCCCATTTATGGCAAAAAATTTAAAAACTCGGTCGAGGGGAAAACAAATTTGAATTTTTTGTTAGGCAAGGCATTAATTGCCTAGAGGATCGAGGCCTTCATAAAAACTTAGATTTTTGTATTGGAATGGTGGTGGACTGGAGAATAGGCGCAGAAGAGTGAGAGTGGAAGAACCGAGCCGAGCATCGGTTAATGTAAGCCTGCGGGCTGTAATGTATAATAATTTTTGAATTAATAGAAGAAAAGTTTGAAATTTTGTAGGAGTGTGTATGATGCGTAGTCATTATACCATCATTAATTCTCAATGAATCTATCAATCCAGGGCAGTGTACAAGGCTATCTACGGGAGAAGAAGTGAAACAACTATAACTTAGGTCAATCTAGGGCAACAAGTCTTATTGGTGGAACCGGTTGTGTGGGGGGTTTTGGAACATTCCTATCTCTAAATTGCATAAATTAAATCTTAATCTAAGTTGCAGAATTGGAAACTAATCATTAACTGCAGAAATGAAGTCCTAATTACAATTGCAGAATGAGACCTAATTATATTGCAGAATTAATAGTTGCAGAATTGAAAGTCTGATCCTAATTGCAGAAAGGAAATCTAATTACTTTTGCAGTAATGAAAGTTTAGATCTAATGTGGAAATAAAAACTATCAAAGTTCTATAATAGAAGGTTGTCAATCTTCTGTTCAGATTTTGACAGCAAAACATAAAAATGCAGGAAATTGCTGAAAAATAGTAAATTCTGGAAATAACAATCTGAAAATAAAGTGGAAACTTTGCTGAAAGTAAGATTGCAACTAAAACTTTAAGCACAAGATTAATCTAAGCATAAATAAACTAATACTGCAAATATTGTCAACTATTTACAAGCAATTGAAATAACAAGTTCTACAACTCATTCTACTGCAGCAAAATCAGAATAAAAACCTGCTTTGTTAGTCCTCCTCCTAGGTCTGGAAGTGGCCAGCCTCTTTGTCCAGAAGAAGGTGTAAGTCTCTCTCTTTTTCTAAATCTTAATCACACTCATTTACAAGTAATTTGAAATAGAACTGGTGCACTTTATTGATCAAAAGACATGATTACAAGAATTCTACTGAAAAACTATTATAGAATGATCAATTTCTAGTTATACTCTGTATTTTTTGCTAGCTTCCTTACTCTATTTTCTACCTCCTTTTCTATCTACCTACTAGCTCAACCTGAACGGGAGCAATATTTATAGCTATCCTATGATCTGATTACAAACAAAGAATATCTCAAAAGATCTAATCCTACAATGCTGCAACAAATTCTGGTTTTATCCTAGAAGAGGACTAAAACTTGATCTTTCCCTTAATGATGGCTTTGGTCGGCAATGACGGCAAAGACAGATGGAAGATATTTCTCTTTACTTTTTCCAACCTTTATTTTCCTTTTTTCGGCTTCAAAAATCGGTCAAAAGGTCAAAAACACATTCTGTTCTTCATTCCGAAGATAAGTGGCTTCATTCCGAAGACAATGCAGTTTTCATTCCGAAGATCGCTCATTCCGAAGATACTGCATTCTCATTCCGAAGATCGCTCATTCCGAAGATACTGCATGCTTCATTCCGAAGATCCGCTCATTCCGAAGACGCTGCATTCTTCATTTCGAAGATCCGCTCATTTCGAAGATGTTGTGTTCCTTCATTCCGAAGATATCTGTTCATTTCGAAGATACTTCGGAATGAACAAATGTATGCTTTTCCATTGATTTCTTCTGCATCTCTCAGGTGGGTTATCTCCTAAGATCAAATTCTAATGGTCTTCATCCCTTTCCTCATGTGAATTCCATGCCTTGCTATTTATGGACAGCTGGCTGGAATTTACATGGGAAAGACCAGTTTTTGTTGCACAGCAATAGTTTGCTTGCACTATTGCCAGATTTAGGTGAAGTAAATGCTTGAGACAAATCAAAATATGATTAGTGAAATGCTGCTATTATTCTAAGCATATCCCATTGTAGCAAATCATAGCAAAAAGAACACAAAACTATGCAAAAAGCTATAAAATCAACATATAATATTTCAAATACATTGATCATGCAAAATGGTTAATATACAGCATATTAAATCAACTTAACTAACATATCAGATAAAACATAAGAGTTTATAGGCATTTTTAGTGTACAAAACATGTTATGATTGAGGCATTTCCAGGCCTCATCATTTTCCCCCCAACTTATATTAATGCATGCCCTCATGCATTCTATTGGGCTATGGAATCACATATGTCCATGTTTAGATTCCATGACCTGTAGAATAACTTCTTGCCTATGTAATACCCCCTATTTTCCTGAATGTTTCTGAGCCAATCTTCAAATTGTTCATCAGTCGGGCATCTTCCTCAAAGTAGAATGGAACTGGAGTAATGATGGTTGGAGGCCTCGAACTCGAGACCTATCCGAGTTATGTTGCATGATCTGGATCAGTTGGACTACACCTTCTGCTCTTCTTCTGGACCATTCTAAATTGATGGGGGAGATAGGTTCTCTTTTCCTCAAAGACATGGAAAGTTCATTCCATCTGTCTCTGCATACTGACAATGCTGGGAAGAAATTGTGATCACAAAAATTGTTAAATCTGGCCACACAGTCCCTCAAATTGTTCAAGTACATTCTCTTAATATCATCCCCGTTCAAAAGGACTGTCTTTGACAATATGATTGTGACAACAATTTTCTCAATTCTGCCACTTCCTGCTGAAGCTTTGCAATTTTTCTTTCTTGTATTTCAATGATGCTTTCTTTCTCTAAAATACATCTCCTTGCTGCCCTCAACTGCTCTGTGATGTCTTCCACTTCTGTTTCTACTTCAGAAGCTGATGCAGACAAATCAGTTGCAGTTGGCTACTCAACCAATATTTCCTCTTCTTCTGCAATAGTTTGTTCTTGTTCAGGAGGCTCTGTGAGACTGTCTATAAGGATATCTACCATATCTATAGCCTGTTGAACTGTAGCCTCTTCCAAACCAACTTGCTCAGTTTTTGCCTCAGCTATCTGTTCAAGGAATTCTGGAAAGTTGTCAGATGCTGGTTGTATCTCTGTGACATCTGGGCTACTTGGTCTATCTTCTTCCTCCATGACCCGTTCTACAGTTTCTTTCAAATGGATTCTTGTAGACCTCCTAGTTCCAGATGCAAACTTCTTCTTTTTGCTCTATTTTTTGGTGACAGCAGGGGTCATGGGGTCAGTTTTAGATGCCTCTGTTTCCCTTGTTTCACTTCTCTGTTCTGATAAGTCAGTTGCAGCTTCAGCAAACCGAACTTTCTTTTGTTTTTCTGCTCTGCTGCTAGTTCCAGATCCTCTTCTCTTTTGTCTCTTAGCTTGTGAAGTTGAGGGTTCAGGAGCAAGGTTTTCTGTTGCTGCTGTGGGGTGTAGTTCTGTAACAGCTTTAGGGGCACCTTCTGCAGCTTCTTCTGCAGCATCCTCTGCAACATTTTCTGTAGCAGCTTCTGCAATATTTTCTGCAGCAGTTGTTTCCTCTTCTGCAGCAACATCAGCAGTATTTGGTTCTTCTTCTTCCTCACTTTCATCCCCAAAAATGACATCATTTAGGTTAGAGTAAAACCTGTCAAAACTCCTAGGGTTTCCTCTAAAATGGTGTTGGCAAACTAATTTGATGAGGCCATGATGGCGAAGGCTTCCTTTACCCTCCTGATATCTTTTTGCCATGTTCTTTAACTCTTGATACAGATACAGGGGAAGATTTACCCTAACTTCTGGTTGTTGTCCACCATGTCTGAGATGGTTCAAAATTCGCAGATGATGCCCTGACAACAGCACATACTGCCCTTCACAGGTTAAAAACTTAATTACCCAGGTGGCTACTTCATCCCAGGGTTCCTGCAGGCTGGCCCTTTTTAACCCTTTGCATGTGTTGTTATGGGTTAAGTATTCAGGTTCTCTATCATTTTCTTCTACAAACTGATTAACTACATTTGCCAATGTGTTCTTGCCAGATCTAGTAATTGAAATCCCTTCTAATGGCAGCTCTGTAATCTGACTTAAAATTTTAGGGCTTACCTCAATAGACATGCCGTTGACATGTGCTCGGTTGTTTCTGAACGTATGGGCGAACATGCCAGCTAAATCTTCAGAAGACCCATTGAATTTATCCAAAAATGTCATAAACCCTCCGTCTTCAAAAATCTGCACAACTGTCGATTTTCTCGGAGGTAATTGGTATCTGTAGGCTCTGTTCTGATCTTTCGCCCCATTTTTCTCTGTTTAAAAATCGTACACTGCGGCTACTGTTCTACTGCAGGATTTTTGGCTATTTTCTATTGCAAATTTGCAGAGTTTTAAGTTGAAACCTTCGTTGCCCTGTTTCTCGTCTTCTTCTTCGGAATGAACCGTATCCTGTGCACTGTACCTCGCAACACGTCTTCGAAAAGAAAGATGGCACACATTTCTACTTTTGCACTGTACACCTGTTTGTTGATAATTGCATGGATGTCCTTGCCGTCAGATCCACCTCATTAGTTTTGCAGATTCTCACGTGCATGTTAATTGACATTAAAAACTGGTGGCATATGGTTGGTCATGTTCTCCGTATTTCCAATGAGTGCAAAAACAAACCATGTGTTGATTGACACGTGTCCCTTCCTCGCATGCAACTAAGAAAAAATCTTGATTTTGTCGTACCTTATCTTCTTGGATGCCACGTGGAAATGCTCTTTCCGAAGATTATAACTTATTGCGCAAACAAAATTTCATTCCGAAGATTATGACCTCATTCCGAAGACAAGTCTTCATTCCGAAGACAAATCCTCATTCCGAAGATTATGACCTCATTTCGAAGACAAATCTTCTTTGCAAAATTTTCATTCCGAAGATAGATCTTCATTCCGAAGATCAATCCTCATTCCGAAGATTAATCCTCATTCCGAAGATCAGGCTGTATTGTGAAAGTAAATCGTCATTCCGAAGACAGACCCTCATTCCGAAGACAGATCTTCATTTCGAAGACATATCTTCATTCCGAAGATGATGCAGCAAGTCGTCATTCTGAAGACCAAGTTTCATTCTGAAGACAAATTGTCATTCTGAAGACAAAGTTTCTTTCTGAAGACAAAGTGCAACATTCATTTTGCTGTCATTCTGAAGACAATTTCATTCTGAAGATAATACAGCAGGTATTGTTTTTGGCATTCTTGTTCCGAAGATTAGGCAGAAATCAATATTTTCATTCTCAAAACATGTTTTTAAGTATGCCAACTCTTATGAATACCTTTTATGCTAATGGTTAATTGTCACATACTATATACCAATCATTTTACAATGAAGAAATGTAAGAAATATATACCTGATAAAAACAGTTAATGCCGCTTTTTGAAGAATGATCGCTTTTGTTGATATTCTGTTGAGATTTTCTGCAACATTTCAAAACAAGTGCACTAGGTGAATTTGTACAATGATGGTTCAGAAATTTCTCAAGGTTATGCATGCCAGAAAACTGGTTTTCATGCACACCAACTCAGTAGTGCCTTAAGAAAAGGTTTTCACTGCTGGGTTATTCATTTTTCTCTCTTTTTTTTTTTTTTCTTGATTTTCCCCCTTTTTTTTATTTTTACCTCTCCTTTTCTCTCTTTTTTTTTTTTTTTTTTCTTGATCCTGACTATGCCCATGAAGGAATTTCATGATTTCCCCTAAAACCATGCCCATGAAGGAATTCATACTCAGAATTTATTCATCTTTTTGTTTTCTATTTTTCTGATTTTTTTGTATTTTCTATTTTTTTCTTGAAATCCACTGATCATGTTGATTGTTTTGAAGTGGAAGAAGGAATCTCTTCCACCTGCTGTGTATCCAAACTATCAAGTTGCTGCAAGAATTCTTCTTTAGTCAGAGGTGTATGGTATACCCTGAGGCGATGTCCATTCACTACCAACTTTCTTCGTGACCCATCAATAGGGGATAAACGAGCTCGCTCCGTTGTTAAATACCTCTTCAATCCAGGAAGGTCCCAACCATCTAGTTCTCAGTTTTCCAGGGAAGTCTTCATATTGAGAATCAAACAATAAAGCCCAATCTCCTTGTTGAAGTTTCCTCTGTTGAATGTGACTCGTCATGCCACAACTTCCTCTGCTCCTAAATTACCTCAGTTTGGTGCAGAGCATCCAATCTAAGTTCATCCAATGCATTCAGCCATAGAATCCCGTCCGTCCGTGCCTCGTGACAATTCAATTCCAATTTCCAATGTCGTGCGCAATGTTAGTAGCTCAAATTCAATAGGTAAGAGAGGCTTTTTACCAAAGACTAGTTCATAAGGTGTGAATCCAATGAGTGGACTTCCAAGTAGTATTGTAGGCCCAAACTCGCTTCGGTAATTTGTCTAGCCAATTTCTCCTATGAAAAGCTACTATTTTTGTCAAGATGCGTTCTAGTTCCCTCGTTTGTTACTTCAACCTCGGCCATTTGCTTGTGGCTGGTAAGGTGATGATTTCCTATGTTTGATTTCATACAATTCTGTAAATGCTTTTATGACTTTGGATGCAAATTGGGGTCCTTGGTCTATGGTGATAGACCGTGGAGCTCCAAATCTCTAAAAATCTGAGTATACAAGAAATCAACGACCTTCTCTTCACGAGCATGTTTGAAAGCACGCACCTCTACCCACTTTGTCAGGTAATCAGTGCATACTAGAATATGCACCTTTCCTTGAGAAGGTGGATCAATAGGTCCTACAAAATCAAGTCCCCCACCTCTCAAATGGTTCTAAAACCATTTGAGGCTGCAATGGCATCTCATTTGTATGAGTGGGTTTCCCCATTCTTTGGCATGCATCACAATGCCTGATGTACTTTTTCACATCCTTGTGAAGAGATGGCCAATAATATCCTATCCCCAAGATTTTTCTAACCGTGCTTTTTACAGAATAGTGTCCACTCGAGGGTTCATCATGACAAGCTCTAAGGATATCATACACTTCATCCTTTCGGATGCACCTACGTAACACATGGTCAGGACTGCACTTAAAAAGCATACCCTTAATCCATTCAAAAGAAGAACTCTGTTTGATCAATTGTTTTTTTCTGTTTTGAAGTAAAATGTGGAGGAACTTTCCTCGTGACCAAATAATTGGCTATATCTGCAAACCAAGGTGATTGAACCGATATAGCAAATAGTTTTTCATCAGGAAAAGTGTCATCAACTAATTCCCCTTCATCTGTGTTCTGCAACCTAGACAAGAAATCTGCCACAACATTAGCTTTTCCTGGTTTGTTGATTATGGTGATATCAAATTCTTGCAAGAACAAGCAACCAACGAATAATTCTTGCACTTACCATAGGTTTATTCATCAAATACTTAATGGTTGTATGATCTCGTGTGAATAAATATTTGATAACCCGTGATATAATGCCTGAATTTGTTGATGGCATAAATTACTCGCTAGGAATTCTTTCTCAGTTGTATAATTTTTCTCTGCTCCTGTCAAGTTCTTGCTAATGTTGTAGATGGTATAATGTTCACCATTATCAATTTGTCCTAATGCTGCTCCAATTTCTGTATTGGAGGCATCAGTCTGAATGTGAAATGGTAATGTCCAATTAGGTCCTCTGAGCACAGGTGGAGTTATCAATTTCTCTTTCAGAGCTTCAAATGCTTCCTGACACTTTGCAATCCAGGAGAATTCAAAATCTTTAGTCAATAAGGCAAACATAGGACTCGGCTATTGTACTAAAGTTGGGAATAAACCCGCGGTAAAAACCAATGTGTCCTAGGAAGCTTCTGACATTAGTCTGAGTTTTAGGAGGAAGGAGATTCTTGATAATTTCAACTTTCTTTGGATCAACTTGGATCCCTTCAGGAGAGATGTGATGACCAAGAACTATCCCTTCCTTCATCATCATGAAGCATTTATCTGGATTTAAGGATAAGTGGTATGTTTCACAACGAGTTAAGACTTTGTCAAGATTTTCCAATGTAAAATCAAAAGTTTGTCCACATACTGTGAAATCATCCATGTAAATTTCAACACTTTTGGTGGTCAGATCAGCAAAAATTGCTAGGACTGCTCGCTGAAAAGTTGTTGGGGCATTACACAAACCAAAAGGTAAAACCCTATAGGCAAATGTTCCCCATGGACATGTAAAAGTTGTCTTTTCTTGATCTTCGAGTGCAATCTGAATTTGATTATATCCACTAAATCCATCAAGAAAACAAAAGTATCTTTTTTCTAGCAAGAGTATCTAACACTTGATCTATGAAAGGTAATGGAAAATGGTCTTTGTATGTCACCTTATTCAATTCTCTATAGTCTACACATACTCTCATTTTTCCATTTTTCTTAGGAACTATTACCAATGGAGAAACCCATTGGCTATCGAAATTGGGTAAATGAATCCTACTTCCAGGAGTTTTTCAATTTCTTCTTTCACAATATCTCTTAAGGCAGGATTCAATCTTCTTTGAGGTTGTCTGACTGGCTTTACTTATTCAGTATAGATTCTATGGGTACATATATCAGGATGAACTTCTAAAATATCTTTGTAGTTCCAAGCAAAAGCATGAACATGCTTCCGCAAAACAACTATCAATTTTTCTTCCTCTTCCCTAGTAAGCTGGCTGTAGATGTTTAGAAATTTGCCTCGGTTGGACTTCTATTTGTTTTGTATTTAGAAGGACTGAATTCACTCCTTCATACTTGGTGTTTAAGGGATTAAGAGGACATTGTTGAGATGGGAGAAAAGAAGCAGTTTCTATTTTATTGCTGCTTGAGGGAAGCATATCTTGTATGGAACAGTGAGAAGGAAAAATCAGATGATGGTGCCATCCATGTGGTAGTGAAACAGAGTTTCCCTGTGATAGCACAGATGATTCATCTTCAGATTTTTGATTCTCCTCATTACTTATCAATTGTTGGATATTTGTTGCTTCCCCTTCTAAACCTTGTTCATGCAGAACATTCATCGAGATTGTTTCATTTTCTAAGTTTTTTGTGTCACTGAGGTCTTCTGTGTGTTCTCTTACTACTAAGGTAGCTAGTGTAGAAATGACATCTTCTGGTTCCTCATCTGAGTCAAAAACCATAACTGACCTAAAAATTTGCTAGATGGTTTTGCAAGAGGATATAAAGAAATTTGTTTCAGCTCAATACCATTTGAAATAGTCATATTTCCAGATCTCGCATTCTATGAAGGTCGCTGCAGTTGCAAGCCAAGGTCTTCCCAAAATAATGAGATATCCATGTGCTGAATTTCTTGGTTGTAAAACCAAAAAATCTGATAGGAATTCCCAAGAAGAAACTTCTATAGGGACATCTTCAATGATTCCTTCAGGTTTTGCAACTGACCTATCAGCCATTTCTAAAACTGTAAATGTGGGGCTGAGATGTTTGAGCTGTAATTGTTCCATTGTATCTTTAGTCATGACATTTATTGCAGCTCCTAGATCCACTAAAACATTTGATATTGGTACTGAACCTATGGTGACTGTGATAACTGGGCTTCCTGGATCACTATACTTTGGAGGTAGTAGTTTTCCAGATAAGAGATCAGCTATCTTCCCTTCAACCTCGCATAGTCTTGGGGAATGCTTTCTTCTTTCTTCCTGCTCTTTTAATGCACAAATTTTGGACAGTACTGTTAATTTCTGGTATTTCCTTAATGGCTTGCAATAAGGGCAATGAGATAGTCAACTTTTTGAGTTCTTTGACCAATTCTGACTCAAAATTTTTTGGTATTGCATTAAGTCTTTCAAGATATGGAACTATCCTTGGTAATTGTTCTGCTTGTGTCTCTTTTTCTATTGTTGGATCCAATTTTTTTGTTTCTATTGTTGGTTGGATTCTCTCTGGTTCTGATGATTCTTGCTTTTCATTATCTTTGATTTCCATTAAAACTGGTTCAGGTACAACTTTCCCTGAACGGAGTTGGATGTCACTACAATCAAGAACATTAATTTCAATATTTTCTTCAACTTTAGCCACATAGACAGGAGGTGTCTGTCTTACACTGTTTGGATTAGTGACTGGCTGAGCTGGCAATTGAGGTTGTTTCACTTGTTGTGTTTGCTATTGTTTTTCTTGAAAATTTTGATTAGGTGCAGGCAACAAATGCTGAGTTTGACCTTGATTCCTTTGTTGCCTTGGATAGGACTGGTATTGCTGATTCCACTATGGTTGGTTTTGCACCCAATGTGGATTAGTCTGATTTTGATTCCAAGCTGGATTGTTTTGATTCCATGAGGGGTTGTTTTGATTCTGATTCCAGGTTGGGTTACTCCAATTTGATTGTGGCCATTCTTGGGAATTTGTCCATTGAGGATAATTCCAAGGACGTTGGGGTGGTTCTGATTGTCCCCAAGGCATAGTACCAGGATTATGCCCCCAATTTGTAGGAAAATGAGGGGGATTTTGATATTGAGAGAAATTTCCCCCTTGTTTTGGTCCAATATAGTTGAGTTCCTCAGTCTGGTTTTCTAACACAGTTTTGAGTTGTGGTAGCAGGTGGCATTGATCAGTTGAATGCCTTTTTGAACAGATACTACAAATGGCTGAGATAGATGTTTTATTCAAAGGACATTCCTGCAAAGCATGTTTACTTCTACATCTTGGGCAATAAATTGCCAAAGGTTCTGTGTTTTTAGCTTTTGCAGAGATTTCCCCTAAAGTAGTGTTTAGATGCACTAGGATATCACTTTTGAAATTTGCAAGTTCCTCTATCATGTCCTTTACATCGTTGCCATTTGTGCGACTTTTTCTTCTTCTCTGCTTAGTGCGAGAGTAATTCCTGTAGAGATCCATAATTTCCTCATTACTGAGAGTGGTTACATCCCCTTTTCCCATCAAATCCAGAACTTCTCTGGATTCATCTTGCAATCCTCTCAAAAAGATGGTTTTACATAATTCTGGTTCTACTAGTCCACATCTCCTTTGAACAAAGGAGAACCTATCAAGATAATCTTCCAAGGTCTCATCATCTTCCCGCTTGATTCTAAATAACTCATCTTTTCTATTCCTTACACGGCAGTATTCCTGATATTTGTCTAAAAAGACAGTCTCCATTTGATCCCGGGTTCTTATGGAATTTGGCTCTAAGCTCATGAACCAAGCGTAATGTCGAATCCTTGAGAGTTGAGGGAAAAACCTTAAGTTTTTTATTGTCATTTATATAATCATAGGTCCGACACACTACCTTGAATTCAAACAAAAATCGGTCAAGGATCTTCAGATACAACACCTCGAAAGGTTGGAAGTATCGAAGGTGAAATGGTCTTCATGGGAGAGTTTTGTGTTGGATTCAGATGAATAGGATATTCAAATGTTCTGGATGGTTGGAGTATATCCTGATCATCCCCTTCATTATGAACATAGCCATGCTGGCCATCTACATTGCCTCCTTCTGCCATAGTTTCTTGTTTCCTAGGAGAAGTTAAAGCTTTCCAAATTGTTCTCTCAAGAGGTCCAAGCTTTTCTTGTTGATGAGTCTGATGAATTATCTTCCTTAAGATATTCTGTTGATAAAATTGGTGATTTTCCTTTCTCAAAATGTTCTACTGATGGTGAGACTGGTGATTTTTCTTTCAATCTTTCAGGTAGTTCAAACACAGGTGATTCACCCCTTAGGCATGAAGATCTCCTTAATGGGACAAGCCAGGGATCCTTTGGGGTCTCCCTAGACTTACTCATTCATGTTTACTCCTAAATGACATAAATTAAGTCAATAGTTGTTATCTTACTCTGCTGTTATATTCAGATTTTAACCTGAATGTTCACAGTTTAGTCTGATTACAGCTATTGGACTATTTGTTTTCTTCTGACAACACTATTCCTCGGCAACGGTGCCAAAATGATGCGTAGTCATTATACCATCATTAATTCTCAATGAATCTATCAATCCAGGGCAGTGTACAAGGCTATCTACAGGAGAAGAAGTGAAACAACTATAACTTAGGTCAATCTAGGGCAACAAGTCTTATTGGTGGAACCGGTTGTGTGGGGGGTTTTGGAACATTCCTATCTCTAAATTGCATAAATTAAATCTTAATCTAAGTTGCAGAATTGGAAACTAATCATTAACTACAGAAATGAAGTCCTAATTACAATTGCAGAATGAGACCTAATTATATTGCAGAATTAACAGTTGCAGAATTGAAAGTCTGATCCTAATTGCAGAAAGGAAATCTAATTACTTTTGCAGTAATGAAAGTTTAGATCTAATGTGGAAATAAAAACTATCAAAGTTCTGTAACAGAAGGTTGTCAATCTTCTGTTCAGATTTTGACAGCAAAACATAAAATGCAAGAAATTGCTGAAAAATAGTAAATTCTGGAAATAACAATCTGAAAATAAAGTGGAAACTTTGCTGAAAGTAAGATTGCAACTAAAACTTTAAGCACAAGATTAATCTAAGCATAAATAAACTAATACTGCAAATATTGTCAACTATTTACAAGCAATTGAAATAACAAGTTCTACAACTCATTCTACTCGCAAAGAAAATCGAATAAAAACCTGCTTTGTTAGTCCTCCTCCTAGGTCTGGAAGTGGCCAGCCTCTTTGTCCAGAAGAAGGTGTAAGTCTCTCTCTCTTTCTAAATCTTAATCACACTCATTTACAAGTAATTTGAAATAGAACTGGTGCACTTTATTGATCAAAAGACATGATTACAAGAATTCTATGAAAAATCATTACAGGACTGTAACAGTCAATTTCTAGTTATACTCTGTATTTTTTGCTAGCTTCCTTACTCTATTTTCTACCTCTTTTTCTATCTACCTACTATGCTCAACCTGAATGGGAGCAATATTTATAGCTATCCTATGATCTGATTACAAACAAAGAATATCTCAAAAGATCTAATCCTACAATGCTGCAACAAATTCCGGTTTTATCCTAGAAGAGGACTAAAACTTGATCTTTCCCTTAATGATGGCTTTGGTCGGCAATGACGGCAAAGACAGATGGAAGATATTTCTCTTTACTTTTTCCAACCTTTATTTCCCTTTTTCGGCTTCAAAAATCGGTCAAAATGTCAAAAACACATTCTGTTCTTCATTCCGAAGATAAGTGGCTTCATTCCGAAGACAATGCAGTTCTCATTCCGAAGATCGCTCATTCCGAAGATACTGCATTCTCATTCCGAAGATCGCTCATTCCGAAGATACTGCATGCTTCATTCTGAAGATCCGCTCATTCCGAAGACGCTGCATTCTTCATTCCGAAGATCCGCTCATTCCGAAGATGCTGTGTTCCTTCATTCCGAAGATATCTGTTCATTCCGAAGATATCTCGGAATGAACAAATGTATGCTTTTCCATTGATTTCTTCTGCATCTCTCAGGTGGGTTATCTCCTAAGATCAAATTCTAATGGTCTTCATCCCTTTCCTCATGTGAATTCCATGCCTTGCTATTTATGGACAGCTGGTTGGAATTTACATGGGAAAGACCAGTTTTTGCCGCACAGCAACAGTTTGCTTGCACTGTTGCCAGATTTAGGTGAAGTAAATGCTTGAGACAAATCAAAACATGATTAGTGAAATGCTGCTATTATTCTAAGCATATCCCATTGTAGCAAATCATAGCAAAAAGAACACAAAACTATGCAAAAAGCTGTAAAATCAACATATAATATTTCAAATACATTGATCATGCAAAATGGTTAATATACCAGATATTGAATCAACTTAACTAACATATCAGATAAAACATAAGAGTTTATAGGCATTTTTAGTGTACAAAACATGTTATGATTGAGGCATTTCCAGGCCTCATCAATGTATGCATTTATCTTCCCGTCCCCGTCAGGAGGGCTCTTCTACTTTTGAGGACATCATAAAAACTTATTTTTTTAAACTTAGCATATAGGAAAATACTGAAACTTTTGAAGCATGGTTTAAGGTACTTTTTTCATTATGTCAAAGTGAAGGTTTGGATCCTTTGTTCATAACTCCAAAACCCAAACCAATGGTGAAGGATAAGGAGTATAGGACATGGTTCATGAATAATTTAAGGATCTCTAACATGCTTTATTATTTAGTTTGTGGGGAGCTTCAAAATTTTATTGGAGTTCACAAGAACACACCTCACCTTCCTTATCATATGTTGAAAATAAATTTTTTACCCAAGGAACCTTCTCTTACAATTGCTTGCATGGAGGACATCATTTGTGACATTGCACCTTTGTTTTTGGAGTCACTATCTCATGATGTTTTGGATGATGAGGTTGATGCTATAGTACCTACTTCAAATAATTTACAAGATACATCTCCACACTTGTATTATGTGGATGATCATGTTGATTTTGCAGCATATACAGTAGATATTTCATGGCATATTACATCCTTACATAAAAATGACTTCTTGTATGGTTTTGCCTCTCTCTTCATTGAGAGTCACACATGTGATTTTCTTAACATGTATGAGGAGTTCACTCCTTTATTTGATGATGATGTATACATTGTATCTCCTCCATATACTTATTCCTTTGTGGACTCTTTTTTGGTGTGCCTTTCTTTGAGTGAGCCATATTGTCCACCATTTTCTTCTCATGTTTCTTTCACATTGGATGATGTACTCCTATAGGAGTTGGATACAAATATTTTGTCTTTAGTTGGACTCTCACTTGGAGATCCTAAAGATCATGTTGATTCTTTTGAGGCTTCTAAGCCTCCACTTCTTTCTCTTGATGTTTCAGTGGGCTCATCATCACTTATGCAGTAGGACATTGATGATTCTTCCTTGATGGATGCTCTTCAAACATATCTCCCACTTTTGCACACTCATGTTTTTGTGAATATTGATATTTTGGATGTTTATTAGGACTGTATTCTACCATATTTTTGTGTTGGTTTGGGATTCTACATTTGTGGAGATTCATTTCATAATTCATTGGTGACATATTCTTCACTTCAACTCAGTTTGAAGTATTCTACATCATCATTCTACATTTTATTCCCATATTCTCACACACACTTGAAGTGGGAAGACATTCAACAAATGCTTCATGGCTACTTTCTTCCTCGTGGGAGACACATTGTTCATCGAATATGCATCCAATTATTCATAGGACTTCTTCATGGAGCTCATCATCCTAGGGGGGTCTTGGGAGCACTCCTTGGATTCGTTCCTAATTTTTTTCCTCTATTTCTAGCTGGATGGTTTTTCCACGTGGTTTTCCACCTTCTGGTTCAGGAGCTTTTGGATACACATTGTACACGACTACCTAACCAGACCTTATTTTTGAAACTCATATTATGGATATGCCACTTTATTTTTTTGGCACCTAGCTTCACTTGAGTGGGGGTGTTAGAGTAGGTTGTTTACCTTAGCTCATGTTCACCTATGTAATTTATTTTTCTTTTATTTAGTTATTCCATGTATTTTTCCCACTCACTTATGTGTGGATATTTCATTTATCTTATTTAGATATTATGATATGTTACATATTTATTTCTTAGATATTATGGGGATATTTTTAGTTTTGACTATTCCTAGGAGTTATGGGTATATTTTAGGTATATTTGGAGGGTTGATATTCTTTCTCCCCATAGTGATTACAGATCTATGGACCATATCACCTATGCCTTTTTTACGTTGGATATTTTTCCTTATATACCGCTATGGTTGATAATAATTGTCTATATAAGAAAGGTACCTTCATTGTACTCAAATAAGAGGAAGTTCATTATTCATGTATAATATATGATATTGTTGCTCATTGTTTTGCATATACGTTTGTAATATTATGCTATCAATTTGCTTTCAGATTCATATTTTGGTTGAATGTGATATTCTATTAACACTTGATATCCTTGCAACTTGGAATGATCAGATTTTCCCATGAAAGGAATGATAATCAGATCATTCCAAGTTATAAGTATCTCAAGTGTTAACAAAATAGCACATTCAACCAAAAAAAGAATCTAAAAGCAAATTGATAGATAAGCTTAAAAATGGATATACAAAACAATGAACAACAATATCATATATTATACATGAATAATGAACTTTCTCTTCTATGAGTACAATGAATGTGCCTTGCTTATATCTACCTAAATATACTTGGCAATGGGATTTGGGAAGCAATTGAAAATGGATACAACCCCTGATTTGATCCACCTATAGATAAGGAAGGTAAATTTCAACAACATTACAATTTAAAAGCAATGAATACACTTTTGAGAGGCTTTCATAGAACAAAGTCCATAAAAGTTATGCATTGTCAAAATGCAAAAGAAATGTGGGATAAGATGCAAAATATATATGAAGGAGATAAAGGTGTCATGAAAGAAAAGATACAAAATCTCAAAGGACACATTGAAGAGTTAAGAATGAAGGATGAAGAAAACATTAGTAATTACTTACTTCGAATTGATGAGGTTTTTAATGCTATGCAAGGGCTTGGAATGAAAGTTGATGAATTGGATGTCTGTGATAAGGTCTTAAGATCTCTTTTCAAAAGGTTCAGTGAAAATATTTCTACTATAGAAGGTTCAAAGGATGGTGATTCCTTGACAAGAGATATATTGCTTGGTATTCTTACAACTTTTGAGTTGAGAACAAAATAACCTATTCCCTAGAAAGAAACAACCTTCAAAGCAATCAAGAAGATAAAGGGTAAGAAGTCAGAATCAAGCAATGAGTCATCCAGTGATGAAGAAGCTAATAATGGCAGAAGGAATAAGGATTCAAGAAGATCTAGAGATATAAAATCCATTAAATGTTTCAATTGTGGAAAGTATGGTCACTATGCAACTGATTTTCAAGAAGAAAAGAACAACAATGATGAATAAAAATAAGATCACAAGAACAAGGAATCAAGAATATACATGCATAAAAAGAAAATCAAGGATGGACAAAGAAGACAAGGAAAGAATTTCTTTCAAAGGAAAAATAGGAGCTACTATGCAGATAAGGCAAGTATGTACTCAAGTGAAAGTGATGCTAGTTTTTCAGATAATGATAGAGATGAAGTCCTATTTATGATTGCAAAAAAATAAGTCTAGAAAATGGCACCAATAACTCTCAAGTGTTTTAGATGTGGTAACTTTGGACATCTAGAAGATAGTTGTACAAGGAATGGTTATAGTTTCAATGATGATGATGAATATGAGGATACAATTGAAGGACCATATGAAAATATTCTAATGGCTCTATAGAAAGAAGAAAGTGATCCTATAGAAGATAAGTCAAAATAAAATAAAGATGTCGATAAAGGTAAACAAATACATGAAGAATTAGAAAAATAAGGATATGGTCTTAAGGGATAACTTATCTATGCTCTTGAAACAATAAAGAAGGTAAGAAATCAAAACTCTAAATTAGAATATCAATTTCAAGAATGTGATGAAGAGAGAAGAATTCTTATAGAGGATCTAGACAAATCAATGGCTAAGACAAATAAATTCAAGGATAAACGAGAAGTAAAGGTCTTATAATGTGAAAGGTTAGTAAAATAAGTAGCCCTACTAAGGGAATATTTAGAATACTCCAAATTCAAGCTAAAAGGATTCAAAAATAGCTCAAATAATTTAGATAAGTTCATCAAGATACAAAGGCCTACATCAAGCAAAATAGGTCTTGGATTTTAATAGGATAAAAATAAATGGAAAGGAAAGTCAACCTCAAGTTTTGTAGGAGAAGAAACTTCAGATGAAAATACTTCATAAGAAGGCAATGTAAGAGAAAGTGAGACATCTGAGGATGAGTTGAAAAATAGAAAGTTCAAAAAGGACATAAACAATGCACAAAGAAGATACAGATGGAACAACAATCATAATAGGTCAAGAGAGACTAAGAGACCAATTATGTCAAGACAAAGAAGTTTCAATGCAAGATTTTTTTTGTGTCATAGGTTTGGGCACATGGCTTCATAGTGTAGAACACATGAAAGAAAAGAATATGGAAAAAAATAATCTTTCAATGGGTATCACTATTCATGTAATCATTTTAGTCACAAGGTAATGAATTGCAGGGTTCATGATAGAATATGGCATGGTTTCACTAGGAAAAATTCTAAGACATTTACACCTTCAAGGAGTAATACCATTAATTGTTATAAGTGCAATAATTATGGTCACACAACAAAGTGGTGTAGAGAAGACATTCCATAATAAAGTATAAACGGGAATAGGAACAAGTTTAGGAACATGGATATGAACAAAAACATGAATAGGAATATGGATATGAATAGGAACAGGAATATGGATATGAATAGGAACAAGAACAGGAATAGGAATATGGATATAAACATGAACACAAACATGAATTTGAATAAGAATAGGAATAATAACAAGAACAAGAATATGGACATGTACAGGAACATGGACAGTGAAAGGAATAGTCAAATAAATCAAAAGGATCAGATAAGAAGAAAAGAGGATAAAGGTAAAGAACAATGTTTTATGGGAGCTAATTGGATAAATGTGGCTAATTATTGTCGGTACCATACTGGTAATTCAAAGGTTGATAAATATTGGATCCCTATTGAGGACTAGCCTATTCAAATCCTAGAAAGGCAAAGACAAGATATCCAAGGCATCCTTCATATGAGATCCCTCTCTTGGTCCCATGAAAAAGATTGTTTTGGATGGAACAACACTACTAAGGGTGAGTATTCAGTTGGTCAAGGTTATTTGACCTTATGCCATAATAATCCCAACAATTATTCTGACATATTTTCTTGATTGTGGGCTCAAAATATCTAGCCTAAGGTGAGGTTATTTAATTGGCTTGTATTGCATCGTAGGGTGCTTATTGGTGAGCAACTTATGAAGCGTGGTTTTCATGGCCCTTTTAGATGTGAAATGTGTGAAGAATGTAGAAAATCTCAACCATATTTTTATTGAGTGTACTTTAGCCTCTGAGCTATGGAGGAGAATGGCCACTTTACTTGGATTACAGTGGTCCAATTTTTTACTTTTGAATAAATTTGGAGGGATTGGCCTAATCAAGAGGGTGTTGATCATTTTATTAGGAAGTTAGTTTGGATGGGTTCTACCATTCTTATTTGGAATATTTGGAATGAAAGGAAAAATCAAATTTTTAATCAAGATAGGAAGAATATTCACTATATTTGGCAAAAGACCATAGCCAATTTAGTTGAATCAGTCCATCAACTCCTTAATCACCCCCAAAAATCCCACCAAATATGGGATCAAGTGATGCAAAGATTGAAGATTAAATATTCTAAGGGTAACCAACTTAAAGGGAATGTGAGTATTAGTAATATGGATAGGACTAGAAATTGGCAACCTCCTCCTAAGGATTTTGGAAAATTCAATACTGATGGAGCCTCTAGAGGGAACCCTGGAAAAGCCAGTGTGGGAGGAATTGGTAGACTTTCGGATGGCTCCCTGGTTTTTACTTTTGCTGAGAATTTAGGTATTCTTTCCAATAACCTTTTTGAGGGGTATGGTATCCTCAGAGGCCTTCAGGAGGCTACTAAGGTTGGATGGGAAAAGATGTTAGTTGAGTCTGACTCTCAACTTATGATTAATATCTTGAAGACTCCTAAGAATCATAAGGTGGATTGGAGAATAAAAAGAATTATTGATAAGATTCAATTAATCCAGATGGGATTTTTGAAATTTGATTACAATAATGTGGTCAGAGATCAAAACAAGAGTGTTGATGCTTTAGCTAATTGGGCTTTGGACAAACGTGATCTTAGTTGTTATGGCCACCCTCCTATATGGTGGGCTTCTCAAATTTGGGAAGCTCTTCTTTCTATCATTTATTTGGATGGCTCCAGTTCTAAAGGTACCTAGTTTCTTCTTGCTTTTTTTTTTTGCTTCTCTTTGGTTCATTTAGTTTTTTTTAGTTCCCTAGCTCATTCTATTCTTTATTTTGTTTCCTCTATTGATTCTTGCCTTAATAGTATTCTGGTCTAGATAGGTCATTGTTATGTTCAATTTTTTTTTTTTTTTGCTTTTTTTTTTTTTTGTTTAGTTTTTAAGGTGGGTGGGTTCTTTTATTTTGTTTTGTTTTTGTGTTCTTTGTGTTGCTTTTTGTTGTTCATGTATTTTTGTTGTTTTGATGTTCATGTTTTTTGTTGTTTTATTTATTTATTTATTTTATGTTTTTTGTGATTGTTCTTGTGTTTTTTTTGTTCTTGTTCTTGGGTTTCTCTTTGTTTGTGTTATTTCGTGTTTTTATGTGTGAGTGTTTTCTATGTTTTTTTTGTTTATTGTCTGTTGTTGGTTGTTTTTTATTTTTATTTTTATTTTTATTTTTTAGGTTTTGGTTGTGTTTATTTTTCACGTTTTTTTGGGTTTTCTTTGTAGTGTTATGCTGTTTTTGTCTTGTTTGTGTTTTGTTATGTGGTTATTATATTTTTCTATGTGGTTTGTGTTGTGGTTTCTTTTATCTTATTGTGTGTGGTTGGTTGTGCTTTTGTTTTTGACACACTCAAGGAGTATATTTTTTATTTTATTTTATTATTTTTTGTTGTTATTTACTTATTTTTAAATTGGTTTTGTGTGTTTTTTTGGTCCTTGAGTATGCCAAAGGTGGTAGTCCATGTCCGAGTCCTTGGCGTTTTTGGCGGAATGGACACCCATGCCTCCTTGGGTCTTACCCGAAAGTGGTATCCCTTTTGGGATGTTTTCCACAAATAAAAAAAAATGTTTGATGGGAGTAGAAATACTCCCACCCCAGAATTAACCACCTCAATAGGATGTGGGAGAGAGGCTATGCTAAGCCCCAAGCCCCAAAGGTGACCCTTTACAATTGATGTCAAATGGGGAGATATTTGAGTAAGAGGGAGATATTTGGTATTTGAGTAAAGAGGAGAGAGCATTGAGTCAAGGGAGCAATGTCCCAAGGGGAGCAAAACAAAGGAAAGGCCAAGTTTTTGGTAAAAATAATTTGGGTTGCCATCAATGACAAAGGGGGAGATTGTTGGATATTTTGATTCAAAGTTGTCATTGATGTCAAGGAATGAAGTAATCATTGATGTCAAGGAATATATCAAGGAACAATGCAAAGGTTAATGGCAAAATAGCTTTATAATATTTTTAATATTATGTGGAAGCATATGAAGGCGGGTTTTTATTAAAACCATGGATAAGAAAAATAAAAGGTTTTTTTATAAAAACCCAAGGAAGCATTTTGAAAATTTAAAGAAGGTTTTAATATTTTTTTAAAAATATTTAAATTCAATTTGAATTTAAATTTTATAAATAAATATTATCTATGCAAAAAGATAAAATAAAATAGGGCTTTAATAAGCCAAAAAGGGGTTTAAGAATTAATTTATAAAATTTAAATTATAAATAATTTATAAATTTATTATTTGAATTTTGAAGACGTCGACGTTCAAAATTATTGGAGATAATATGTATAAAAACTATATGCTTAAAAGGCATAGAACTTACCCTTCATTTGAAAGAAATAATTGTGGCATATGTTGTGTGAATACTCGTGCGAAGAAGAAGACAAATATTCATCTTAAGGCACCAGTGAAAGTGTTGAAAATGATTGAAGGCAAAACCCTCATATCCACCAAGGCACGTGGCCTAGTGGCAAGCGATCATGAGTTAAGTTGTGTAGGTGCAAAGTGATTCACGTTCGATTCTTGGTGAGGATGTTTTGGCATTGGAAGAATCGACACATTAATTTTTGGTTGTGGTGCATTGGGAAGAACATAGAGCACGTTGTGCTTTTGGTTATCCAAATGAGAACCTAGGTCATGTGGTGATGAAGTCGTGGCTAGGGTGTGGGAGAAGCTATGTCGAGGCTTCGATTCTCACCTAGGTGGAGGTAATAAATTTTGCATTAATTTTTAATTCCTAAGGTATAAACATAACATTTTAGGGAGTTATAAGGGTTTTTGAAAGGTACTTATTTTGAGTGTTAGTTTTTGATTAAATGAAGGAATAAGGTGTTGAAATTTATTTTTAATAAAGTTATTGTGATGTTTTTGATTTATCAAAAAGTGAATTGAAGAGTGATTAAATTTAAAGGGACTTCTTGCCATTGGGTTAGTTTGAAAAGGAGATTGTATTGGCAATATTTTTTATATTGAATATTGTTTTGATTGGGGGATCATAAGGTGTATTTTGTCAATCATTTTTGTATATGTTGATGGATGCTTTCTTTAATATGGAATGATAAGGTGTATCTGTGTTGATATTTTGCATTGTATCATTGAGATAATTTAGTATCTTCTAACTCCTTGAGATTGGCAAATAATTTTTTATGGTTGTGGCAGATATTTGAGGTTCCTTCATCATCAAGAAAAAGGTATGAGCACATTCTTACATAGTTGAATTTATTGGTTGGTTTTCTAAAAAATAAATTTGGAGTGAAAAGGAATTGATTAGGGTTTCCTTATTGAGAGTGTTGAGTTATTGCTTCAAGGTTTTCTGGAATAAAGAGTTGTTTTTAAAACCTTATCTTATAAGCATTATTGTTGAAGCCATTGATTGTGTGAAGAACTTGATCTAGGGTTTGAAAAGAACATGAGTATCACTGTTATGTGAGAGTTATTTTATAATCATTGTTGTTGAAGTGATTTTTTGAGTGAAGATCCAGTCGAGTTGATTTGATATTAAGTCAAGCTTTGTGTAAAGGCTTGAGGATAGACATTAAGGATAAATTTGTGTTATATCGAAGGACTACTTTTAGTATATATTTGAGGATTGTGTTTAGTATAGATTTGAGGATAGATTTTGGTGCATATTTAAGGATAAATTTGTGCTAGATCAGAGAAAAATATTAAGAGCAGATTTGTGCTAGACTGAAGGACTGTGTTTGGTACAAATTTGAGATAGATCTAAGTGCAATATTTGGAGATGACAGAGTATAGAGGATGATAGTATCCAGTGGGTAGATATCCATTAGCTAGGGTAGGGAATTCTATGGATAGAGTTCCATTTGTTAAGGGTAGTGGAGGCATAGGTATTCTAGAAGATCACCAACCAAAGCAGATATCAGGAGATTGATGTATCCTATGGATAAAGATCCACAAACTTGATTTAGGGTATTGGTATATCCTTTGGACATACATCCATAAACATTGTAATAGGGAAAGGATTCCCAAGAGATTGATTGATAAAATTTTAGTGAAATATTTTCTCTGTGGAGTAGCCCACATTTGGTGAACCACATAAATTATGGTGTCTCTATTGTGTATGGTGATTTGTGCATTATTTTAACTACTTCTATTGATATTTCTATATTTACATTACATAATATTGATTGGGAAAGAAAAGTAAAAAGTGGTATTATATTGTTCACCCCCCTCTCAGTATAATCTTGTGTTCTTTAGATTATGTGATAATATGAACCAAAATCCCATAAATGGGAAATACCAAGGAGGTATAGCAAAACACGAGGTGAGACATGCGAGAGGGTGATGACATGGATGGACAAAGTGGGAATATCGAAAAGGGTGACGACTATGGATTGGTGACTTTTACAATGGGTAAGGACAACACAGGATTTGCTTTGGAGTATGGATAATCGACATCCATTTTTGATATTAGGGAGGGCACCAGAGACTATTTTGAAAAGTTTAAACTTGACATCCAAGGTTGACAAGCCCAAGAATCTCTTGAAGTCCATAGTCCAAGAATACAGGGGTATGATTGGTATGAAAAATAAGATACGCTGGAATGAGGATCATCTAGAGGATGGCTGACTTGCTTCACATTAGCACAAATGATGCATAAATTTCAACTTTATTGATCAATGACTTGAGATAAATACTGAGGGATATCAGTAGTCAAAGTCATCAGATTAGTGATTTAGGTCCTAAAATTTGTAAGGACATCAACAACTTTGTTGTTTTCTCTAAATGTGTGTTGGAATATTATATCCTAAAAGTTTCTATTGAGATTTCTAGATTTTTCGATGTAGTTCCTTATTTTCCATGAAGGGATTTTGGAATTTTTGAGGTAATTAATGATGGTAAGGGAATCACCCTCAACAAGAATCCTGCTAGATATATCTTTGGCCAAGACCAAGCCATGTCATAGAGCCCATGCTTTAGCAGCTTGGTTTGACTGAATCCCTAAAAACTCAGCAAAGGTAAGTATGACCTTGCATTTGTTGTATTTGAGGATTCCATTCGCTCCTAACCACCCAAGGTTACCCTTTGCAACATCATCAAAATTAAATTTGAGTCATATTGGTGGAGGAGGAATCCAAGATGACTGATATCTATTGGAAGTAGAATGTGGACTAGAATTGTTCATAATAGGGAATTTAAGATCCTGCCCTAAAGAGGATTCAAATTTAGAAGTAGGCTATGAAGGTAGGGAGCTAAGGGCAACATTTTCTATAGCAAATGAGAGGATCTTGTTTGAAGATAAAATCAATTTTTTTACTGATATTGGAAAACACTCTGCGGTTTCTTTCCAACCAAATCTGCCACATGAAATGATGAAGATAAAACTGCCATAACATTTTGAGGTGAAGGTTCCTAAAAGGGTTGGGCCACTGAATGAAAATATTAGAGATGGAGCAAGGTTCAACCCAAGAAATATGGAAGCATTCAAAAATGCTATTGAGGATGGAAGAAGCAAAAGGACAACCAAGAAAAAGGTGATGAGGGGATTCCCAATTAGAACAACATAGAAAACATCTATTGGGAATGGGTAACCCTCTTTTCAATAAGTTATCAATAGTAAGGATTTTTTCCTGGATAGCAACCCAAAAAAAGGAGGTAATTTTAGGAATCAGTAGCTTGATCCAAACAAGATTAAAAGGAATTAAGGATTCCTTAGGTGGTAGGAGAAGCTGGTAAGCAATTTTTATAAAAAAATATGTAGTATCAGTAAGTTCCCACACCAAATGATCCTTAGGATCCCCAGAGGGGATGATTGAATATTTTAGGAGAAAATGTAGTTCTCTAGTTTCCTCAGGATGAGTAGGTATGAAAAAAGGCTTCCAAGTCTTCCTACCATCCTGGGAATAGATGAAATTTGAAACTCTTGATCCACATATAGTATCAGTATAGTCCTTGAGGATAGCCAATCTAGGAATATTTATGAGTGGTTCATTGAGGAGCCATTTGTCCTACCAAAATTCAATTTGATGCCCATCACCCAATCTCCATCGAAGGCCCTATTTGATAAGAGTTTTGACTTACAAGATGGATTTCCAGAAGCAAGACCCCCTCAATAAAAAATCAACACTAAATAAATCAGTATCCTATAAGTATTTGTGATGAACAATAGTAATCCAATCAATATCATCCTTTGAAATTAGCCTCCAGGATTGCTTAGCAAGAAATGCTGAGTTGAAAATGTGAATCCTTCTTAGGCCAACCCCACCAAACTACATTGACCTGCAAACTTTATTCTAGGAAACGAGGTGAAACTAGCTTTTGATTTCAGATCCTAACCATAGGAATTTTTTCTAAATATGCTCTACTTTATGATAAACCCTTGCTATAACTTTAAAGACAAAAATGAAGTATATGGGAATGCTTTGAAGTGACACATGTATCAGGGTAATTTTACCAGCTTGAGACAAGAGATTGCCTTTCCAACCTTATAATTTTTTTTGTAGCATTTCAATCACATTGTTCCACATTGAAGCATCAGGTTGTCCCAAGAACAAAGGAATTCCTAGGTAAGTAGCAAGTAAAGGAGAAATTGAGCATTCAAGGATGGCAAAAATTTTGAGTTGTCTTTGAATGGGTGTATTTAGGAAATATATTTTGCTCTTGCAAAAGTTGATTTTTTGCCCAGCAACATCTTCATATAACAATAAGATATGCTTGATTACTTTAGCTTCAAGGATAGATGCTTTAGATGAGATGATAGTATCATCCACAAACTGTTGATGGGAAACTAGACTAGTCATGGAAGTAAATTTTGTACCTAAAATGAGATTGAGATTAAAAGATGCTTTTATTGTTCTTCCCAGAGCTTCATAAATAATTATAAACAACAAGGGGGATATGGGATCTCCTTGATGGATGCCTCTATTGATCGAAAAATAACCAGTAGTGGATCCATTGATAAGTACTGAGAACCATGGGGTGGAAATACACCCTTTGATTAATTCAATTCAGTCAGAGTGGAAACCAAATTTTAGGAGAATTGAAACAAGGAAATCCTAGTCTAATCTGTCATAGGCTTTATTTATGTCCAATTTCAAAATAAAGGCAGGGTTTTTTTACATTTGAATAGAATGGAGAGCTTCATGGATAGTTATGACTCTATCAAGGATAGATATACCACAAATGAAACTTCCCTAGAAAGGATCAATAATGGAAGGAAGGATATCTCTCAATCTATTAGCAACAACCTTTGTGAGGATTTTGTAGACCACATTACATAAGCTAATAGGTCTAAAATCAATCATGTATTTAGCATTTGAGTTCTTTGGAATGAGGGTGATAAAGGTTGAGTTGAATCCATGGGGGATAGTTTTAGCAGATTGAAACTCTCTAATGGTAGAACAAACATCACTACCCACTATATCCCAAAAGGTCTAAAAAAATTGAGGAGGAAATCCATCAGGGCCAAGGGCTTTGTTAGGATGCATTGAAAATAGGTCTGAATGGATCTCCTCATCAAAAAAAGGGGCTAGTAGTTTGGAATTAGCATCAGCTGAAACCAACTTGGGTATATGATAAAGCATAGAATTAAGAGCAAGACTAGAGGGTATCCTGCTTTCCCCAAGGAGGCTGGTAAAATAAGAGACAACCTCAGTTCTAATTTTTTGAATATCAGAGGTAATAGACCCATAAGTCTTTGTCAATTATTTGATTCTACTCTGGATTTTGTTTCGCATGGTGGAGGCATGAAAAAACCTAGTGTTTATATCTCCATTGCTTCTAGAAAATTTCTTCACGAGCAAGAATGTTGTGATAATCATCCAGGGTGTTTCTTTCTTCAGCATGGGTTTGATCATCACAATGGCCTGCTTGAATTTTGCTTTCTATGGAAAGGAGTCTATCTTGAATAGATTGTTTGAACTCAAAAATTTCCAAACACTTCTTTATTCCATATTTTGAGATTTTATTTTACATGCTTTAATTTTTGTGCTAGGCAGAAGGAAGAACAACCTTGAATGACCTATTCCCACCATTGGGATATTTTGAACCTCAATTCAGGGTGCTGGATCTACATTGATTCAAATTTTAAATGTCTTCTGAAAGGGTTATCCTTTATAATATCCAAAAGGATTGGACTGTGATCAGAACCAACTTTTGGGAGAGTAAGAATGTTGGCATCCCCAAAGAGTTAAAAAACCTCATGTGATAAAAAACTTCTACCTAATTTTACTTGAATGAGTTTATTTCCTGATCTTCGATTTCTCCATGTGTATTTTGCATTTTTGAGCTTAACATCCATGAGATTATTAGTGTTGACAAAGTCTAAAAAATCTTTCATACTTTTTTTAGGACACCCCGAACCCCCAAATTTGTCTGAGGGGTAGAGAGGTGTGTTGAAATCTCCAGAAACAATCCAAGGGGTATTATTGAAAGAGTATTTAAGGCTACTAAGCATATCCTAGAAAAGGGCTCTCTCGGATAAAGAATTTGGAGCATAGATGTTCGACAAAATCCAGGAAATATTGGAATATCGCTCTTGAAATTTGACACTGATAATCCTTTCACTGGACTAAATCAATTCTCCTTCCACCTTCCTTGGGTCCCAAAAATAGATGAGTCCACTTGAAGCACCTCTATATGGATTAAAAAATAGTTCTCTTCTACTCCAAATTTTGAGAGCAGATGAAGTAGAGTTATTTGGATCAAGTTTTATTTCTTATAGGATTAAAATAGTACGATGTATGTCTTTTCATAATGATCTAACCACCCTCATTCAGACCGCTCACATTCCATGAGAGGAGCTTCATTTGGAAACCTTAGAAGATTTCTTGCCTCCCTTACCAATAGGTTGGGGAGGTTTGGTGATTTTTTGTTCATCCTTAGCCTGAGAGCCAACAAGGGGAAATAATATTTTCTAGATGCCATTATCAATGTCATCCTAAACTATGTTTTTCCATTGTTCACTCATAGAAGGTCATCCTCTTTTTTTATCACTTCCACAATCAATTGGGGATTTTTTTGGAGCTGCAAATGTACTTAGGACTAAATTTAGACGGAAATATTTTCTCAACTAAAGAACCTGAATAAATTAAAATATTTGAAACTTTATCAGGGCTAAAAGTCTTAGGAGGAGGAAGGGATGGTCCAGACTTCATAGGAGAATCAAGATTTTGAGGAAGTTGTTGGATAACTTGTTGATTTTCTTGATCAAACAAGTTGGAATCAGCCATAACTAAAAACTTATTAGGGCTTGAAGGAACAAGATATACCTCATCACTTGAATCTGGAGATGGAGATGAATTCATAGCAATCTAATTACCCTTTCCAACAACCTCCAAAGAATCTAGTGTGGGTTGAAGATTTTCAGGTTCACGAATGACAATGTCTTTGTTTCCTTGATACTTCCCTTGCTTGGACTGCTTGAAACTCTTTTTAGAATTGACACTTTTCCACACATGGGTATTTTTCCCTAGAGAAAAAAGTCTAGATTTCTTCCATCCCTGCACTTGGTGGGAGGGCTCTTCAAGCTACTTATTTGGTTCATTCGCATATTTAATTTTTAGCAAAGGACTTTGAATCCTAATATATCCCTGAGTTCAACATTCCACAAAAAAAACCATCTTCTTTTCGTATTCGATAGCCTACTTTCAATAGAATCCACTGTATTCAAGCTCCACAAAATTTGGGAGTTCTAAATCAAGGTTGGTATTAACACATATTCTAGTTATGGTCATTCGGAATCTAACTTAAGTAGTATGATCAATAGCAACCAGGGTTCCAATTATTTTGGAAATAGCAAAAAGAATATCTGGATACCAGAAATGCCAAGGAATATTAGGAATTCTAACCCAAATAGGTGCAAAATTTATACTTTGGGTCTTATGATCAAAATTAGGATCCCATTTATGAATAAAAAGGCTCTTCCTCCCTAGAAACCAGGGACCACCAGTAAGGATTTTGCTTGCATAATAATGGTTACTTAAGAAAATCCCAAAGAAGCCCCTGGCCAGGCTAAATATCTCCATGGACCCAATAGTCTTCCACTTGGAAAAATCCCAACTTTAGATGACTTCTAAATTAGGGTACCCTCCAATCACTTTACCAACTAATTTAAAAGATTCATAAGACAAATATTTTTGAATCAAACTGTCAAGATTTCTTAGTTTTGACCACTGGGTTTTATAGTAGACTTGGACTCAGGTAAACATTGTTGTCCTCCAACAACCTTGGTGAAAGACACTTTTTCTGAGCTAGGGCCCTCAGAAGAAGGGGACCCATGAGGATCACCTTTATCAGGGGGTTCATCACCCCAAAACCTGATCGGATTATCGGTAACGGAGTCACGGGATTCTCCATCCTCAGAAATTCTACTAGTATGGTTGTAGTCAAGGGTATCTTGAGCTCCAAAAATTTCAATTTGGGCCTTCCCATCCTACGTATTTTGAAATTTTTGCTTCCCGCCTACGTAGTGGATACAACTGCTTGTCATGTTGAGTTTGAATGCAATATGGTAGGATAATATACTAGAGGCCTTCACTAATTTGTATGATGTCTTTTTGATAAAGATATTTTCTTATTTTTTGAATATGATATTTAATATCTTTATTGGTATTGTTGTCATTTGCATCCTTCATTATATTATTAGAAGATATTATTGAAGAATTTACTTCTTTCAAACTATTAGTTTGTCGGTTTTTAGAAATTTCTTTAATCCATATTGTTTCTTCTCTTTCATTACAATTTCTAGATTACCAATCATGTTTTCCATTGAATCAACTATATTTCTAAGCCATATTGGTATTTTCCTTTCTCCTTTTCTAATTGTATTATTTGATGAGTTCTTTGGAGTAGACATTATTATAGTTTCTTAGCTTATAAATTAAGAACAGTTTTGATAGAACTTTTGAAGTAGTCTACCTTATGAATCCCTAGTAAAAGGATTAAATATTACCTTTCAATTTGAGAGACTAATCTTGAATAAAAGCTTTTCTAATTTTCAAGTTTTGTAAAATATATTTTTGTGATAGTATGCTTAGATTTCTAGGTTTGATTTGAATTCCTTTTGTCTCCCTAATAATGATATGACAAGTTTAATATAATGTTCAAATCTTTAAAACGACTGTTTTCCTTGAAGAAAGCTCAAATATGTAATTAGAAAGAAATTCTTAATATCTTTAGTATAGTTAAATGGGATTTATGTCTCTTCAATTGTGAGTATTATACTAATAAAATAAATATTTCAAATTTTAAACGAATCTAGAGTTTGACTTGCCTCTACCTTTGTACAATGAAGTTTCTAAATTTCTACAATTTCAATTTGGAGTAGGATTCCTTGTATCTCCCAAGTTAAAAATTTAGAAAGACTAAATATTTGCAAATTAGATTTCACTAACCTTATATCTCCTTGTTTATGGTTTGCAAATGTTTGAAGCAATAATAATAAAGATTTTAATGCTTCTATTTTCTACTTCCTTCAAAAATGCTTTCTAGATATTAACACCTTATTACTCCTATCATTCAACATCTTTAGGGTATAAAGTTTAGTTGATTTTAACCTTAATAAACTTGCAATATAACTTTTACCTTTCCAATGCTTAATTTGAACTTGCAAGTTCTTTGTAATTAACGTAAACTCTTAAGACTTGATGGCAGTTGACTCCTTGTCAACTTTGAGATGCTACATAAAGCTCTCATGCCTTGTTCCTTGCATTGGCATGCCCACTTTAGAAGGATATGATCCTAGAGGATGGTTAGCAAAAATGGATGGAATTTTTTGTCTATACCATATACCAGAAAGAGGTCATGTCATGTTTGTATCTTGTAAACTGGGTACCCAGGCCTATCAATGGTTGTTATGGCAGCTATGTCAACATAATAACTCTCTTATGTGGCCTAAATTTAGGGACCTATTCCTTAAAATATTTGATAAAGGATCTTTCTCATCATACATGGTTCACCTCATGGAACTCAAGCAAACATGTTTCGTAGAAGACTATGTCGTTAAGTTCACAAGTCTTCTCTTGGTATCCATTTTTTGTCATGGTCTCAAGGATAAAATTCAAAAGTAAGTTGACATGCATGATCTATGTACTCTTGATGATGACACGTGTATAGCTTAAGCAACCAAAAATAAGCTCCAAGATGTTGTACCCTATAGACGTGATTGTAAACTGTTGTACCCTATAGACGTGATTGTAATTTCTGGTTTATGTAACCAGTTTACGATAGCAAAAGAAAAAAATTGTCTCGGTGATCATTCGGTCGCATAATGTCCTTTTATAGTAAAGGTAATTAATGATGATCTGCCTTTATTGAACGGTGATACGCCATGCAAAATATTTAAAATATCATACGACTTTTATGTGAGATAATTAAACGCTCTTTTTCATGAGATAAAACACCCCATAATCAAACTACCGCCACTTGTCTCCACAACGACCAGCATTTCACAAACCCATCTCGCGAAAAACAAATTTAATAATTTTTTTTATATTTGCTAAGGTTGTAAAGGCCAATCGGATTACAGATTTGCAATTTTTGGATCACAACAACGAAAAAAATAGGCGAAAAGGCGATGAAAATTAATAAAATTTTGGAATTTTTTTTGGAGGAAATTTTCTAAATTTTTAATCAGCCATTCAACGTGTAACAAGTGGCCATTCACATTTCCAATAGGAAATTTCCACCGACAACATTCACCGATGGCATTTGAAATTACGAAAGACGTTCAAATTAATCGAAGTGGTTGAATTTATTGATGAACACCTCGTTGAATGATCGAGCGCAAGACTCCACCTACCATACTTCCCGTAACCTTATCTTTTAGTTGGAAAATTTCTAATGGATGCTTTGTTTTGGATAGTTATGCTTGGTGGGATACGACAAAAAATCATACAAAAAACTTTAGGAATTTTACAACCTACAATCAGGCTCAAACCACCAAACCCCAAACACATCAGAAAGGCTCACATTCATGGCATACGTAGGACTTTCCAGCAACGGTTTTTAGATTCATTGATGGTGATTGGAGTGCACTTCATTGGTGTAGCAATTTCAGTGTATCCACGGTTGCTCGTGTATTTTTTCAAAATAAAAATAATGTAATAATCCCACATTGGCCCTGTTGCGACCAATTTACTATTTATAAGCATCGCACGCTAAAGTTAATAACCAACTTTAGGTGGTTGTATCTATCTCGTGCGTTAAAATTATTAGCGTGATATATCCCACATTGGTATCATGGGAAGGAAGGCATAATACGATTTATAGGTGCACGTACACAGAAGGAAAGGTGACGAAGTTTTCAACCTCCCTCGCAGACGCGTGTTGGGCAAGCACCTCGCAGGGGTGTCACTTGGTAGATTCATGACCCTTATCATGATTACCGTTATAGACTTAACCATTTACCATGATCATTGGATGTTGGATAATAATTCAAACTTATGGAAAACCAAATTTAGACTTCACCATTTACCATGATTATTGCTTGTTGGATAATAATTCAAACTCATGGAAAACCAAATTTTTAACCATTTACCATGATCATTGGATGTTGGATAATAATTCAAACTCATGGAAAACCAAATTTTTAACCATTTACCATGATCATTGGATGTTGGATAATAATTCAAACTCATGGAAAACCAAAATTTTCCTTATTTTCAAAAATTGAATTTAAATTGATGGTAGGAGACTCAAAAATTGAGTTTAAATTGATGGTAGGAGACGACAATTTTTCAAAAATTGAATTTAAATTGATCGTTGGAGACTACAATTTTTTAAAAATTCAAATTGGGCGTTAAATTTTTGTAGATTGGGTGCTATTTTTTTTTGGGTGCTAATTTTACCATGATCATTGGTTGTTGGATAATAATTCAAACTCATGGAAAACCAAATTTTTCCTTATTTTCAAAAATTGAATTTAAATTGATGGTAGGAGACTCAAAAATTGAATTTAAATTGATGGTAGGAGACGACAATTTTTCAAAAATTGAATTTAAATTGATTGTTGGAGACTACAATTTTTTAAAAATTCAAATTGGGCGTTAAATTTTTGCAGATTGGGTGCTAATTTTTTTTGAATTTAGTGTCAACCTAGCACAAATTTGATGACCATTTCAAATATTTGACCATTGAATATTTGAAAATGACACTAGCACTACTACAATCTCAAACACGCCATCATCGAACACTCCATCTTCAAGAGTTCCTAATTAAATGGTCGGGAATTCTCGAAGAAGATGCTACAGGGAGCAAGTGAGTATTTCCTAGCCTTTTTCAGCTTTGAGGATAAAGCTTTTGAGGGAGGTAGCCATGTAATGATCCCAATAGTCATGTCGATCAATTGATTGGTCATGTCCATTCATTGATTCTTTCATCTATTTATAGGTAAAATAATTATTTAATTTATCATCATTGAATCATTTATTCATTTACGTATCTTTACACGCGACTCTACCCTATTTAAGTGGCTACGAGACTACACACTCTCTAAGTGGCTATGAGACTTCACCCTCTCTAAGTGGATAATTTACTTGGTTACATCATTATTCAAAATTTGATATGCATATTACATTTTATTTATCCAACGAGTAAGAAGTTTTCTTATAGTAAAGCTTTCACTCCATAATTGAATTGTGTGCCTTCTCCAACGTTCACAAGTGGCCCTACACTCTTCTCTTCAATTGGTGAGTGTGATTTTCTTTGATGTATATATGCTGACTTGTGCACTCCAATTCAACCAGTGAGCTTGCTCTTCAATGTCAATATTTATGCCTGCACACTTCTTCTTCAATAGGTAAACTAAAAAGTTTTATCACTCCTCGATCTCTGTGTGCTAGACTCTTTAATGTTATCTTAATTTCACTCTATTATATTTGAATTGATATCCCTTCTACAAGTGCTTCTTTTAAGGTGTGTTTCTACAAGATTAGAACACGATGTAGGAAGGATGGTGCCAAGTGGCACTTGCTTTATCTAACTCCTTCCAAATGCTTCTATTGCACCTTCTTCCAACATCGAATTACAAGTGGTATTAAAATAGTTGTTCATTACCTTCAACATCTCAAACCTGTGACTAATTCCTTTTCAAGAGCATTATACAAATGATGTTACATCCAAGTATTCTTCTATGTTGATCTCTTGAGGTATCTTTGATGTAGTGGTAACTTTCTACTGTTTGCATGAGACACCTTCTTCCATGTGGTGTAATTTCATCACCACTTTGCCCTGACTCCCTTGGCTATACAAATGATCTCACCTTGCTAGCTTGATTCTCATTCACTACAAGTTTTGATAGTAGTCCAACACTTCAATTGATCGATATTATTCTGACTCTTCTATTGGAGAGAAATGATGGTGATTCTCTCAATGCTTATCTAGCATAGATGATTATCCTTCTAATGCTCCTAAAGAGTGCCAACCAAATGTATGTCGTGGCTTCAATGATGGGTAACTCCTTGAAATTGAGTTGATATTAGAGGATATGCATTGTAATTTGATGTGTCTCCTCCTTGTCTAGATGATGCAAATTGTTTGAGTTTGCTTTACCACCTGTAAAGACTTCCACGTTGTATATCTTTGTTGAATGCAATGCTTGCTTTGGTGCAAGTTACATGGGAAAAAATATGCTTACTCTTGGTGCCAATGATGCTACTCCTAACACTTCTATTACATGGATAGAAATCTTGATGTTTGTGTCGTTCGATTTACATTGCTGAGTTTATCCTATGATTCCTTCACCAAAGGCTTTCAACTATCAAGTGTATCTTGATTTACCTTCACCAAAGGTTATTGAATGTACCTTATTTTGCCTTCATCAAAGGCTATTTCAATGCTAGACATACTCATCTTGATTTCCTTAGTATAGTTATGCCTTCCACCTATTTATTTTACCTTTCTTGTTGTTTTCTACTTGTAAGTAATATCTGCTATTGCTTGGGTGATGAATGTAGGTTGATGATACTAAAACTATCTCCCTTTCCTTGGAGATACTTCATTTTTAGAGCTCTTATAAAATGTCTCTAATGTGGTGCTATGCAAACATAGAATATGATGGTGTAGATGTTTGCCCCACTGTGCTCTTAAACCAAATCTCTTGACTTCTCAAAATGTTGGCTTCAAATTCCTTTGTAAGCTAAGATAAGCTGAAGTTAATATTACCTTCAAATTCTTGAAAATACTTTTCTTGCATGGTTACTTTTGTACTTAATAATCTAAGATTTTCAATGAAGTTTTTCACTATAGTATATGCAAATATGTAGAGTCTTCCTTTGATTAGAATAGTCAATAGAATGTTGATATTTTTATTTCTCTCAAAATATATCTAACTTATATTTTTCTGTGTAGGTTTGAACCTTTAATACAATAAATTCTACACTACCTTGAAGACTTTGAATAAAAACTTTTTATGGAACCTTTAAACCTTGAAACTGGTGCTCAATAAACTTAATAAGATACCAAACATAAAACTTTAGCTAATGAACATTTTGCATCTTTATTGCATACCTTTCTACCTTTGTAGATGATGATGATGATGGTGATTTGAATCATCTAAATGCTACATTTTTGTAAATGATATTGCAACTCTTCTAGGCTATCCAAAAATATCTTTTTGGCTCACCTATTTGTATGTTTAACACTTCACTAAATCTGGTACCGAAACTATGATTTGGTGGTTCTAATACTCTTTTAGGATATACCTCTAAAATCTGAACCATAACAACTACTAATGTTGCCTAAATTGCTATCTTAAAATCTAAAAATTTTTATATTGCAGTCATAAACTTCACTAAAATTTTGTCCTTGAATATCAAAAATTTGGTAGGAAACTCCTTCAAATTGCAGCTGAGATATTCCTCAAGAAGTCTTCAATGAAAATCCTTAAATATCTCAAAGTTGGTGGTTTCTCTATCTCATTTCTCTTGTCAAATTCTAATTTAAAACTAGATATTCTTCTCAAGAATATAAAATTCTTGAGATCTTCTCCAAACTACTCCAAAATTTAACCAACTTCTTGGCAAATATTTCTCTCTTGGGCTTGTTATCGAATGGCGATAATTGTCGCAATTTATTTACTATCAGAAGTGTTACATTTTGAGGATATATGCAATGGAAAGGATCTAACATAGGTCCTAATAATATGAAATAAGTGAGTCTACAATATGAATAAAATATACTATAAATAGAAAGTGGTGAAAATACAATGCAGTATGGAGGATAAGATCACTCCATTAATATAAGCTAAAGAACTACATTGTGCTCCATATAGGATATTTACCACAAAATACTCTCTACAACAACACTCTTGATATCTATATGCTCTTCCTTATGATCTATCACTATGAGACCCTTTATATAGGAAAAGATATTCCTTGGGCAACACTCTATCTAGCTGTACAAGTGGACACCTAACACATTACAACATGCACATTGGCACTTGTGCATTTACTACATTGCTTGAATTAAGTAGCTAACTTACCCCTAAAGTAATCTCTACTCTAACTATGTACCATATGTGGTACATTTAAATAACCCAAATGATGTAATATAGTCTAACTCTAACACCCCCTTGTATTATATTATCTGGGTATTGAAGAGTTCAATATTCAATATGGATCTTCTTCTTCTGGATGCTATTTGGCTTGCTCAGGTTCTTGCACTATAATTCTCCTTGGATTGGTTCTTCTTTTCCTTCTTATATTTTGAGTCAAAGCTTGAACTTGTATTCTCCTTTTCTTACTATAATTTGATTAAGCAAGTAGTTAGTGTCTTCATATGATGCAAAGAGAGTTGTAGCTGAGGATTCTTTAGTCTTTTGGAGATGCTTGTATGGTTCAATATATGTGATTTCTTTGGTATTCATTTTATCTCCATTATGATTTATTTTAGCATGTTTTTTCTTCTTGTAGACACCAAAACAGCACCAATTCGATTATGTGACTGCAAACACTGATCGCATTGACACACACAACCCCCAAGGCAGCCCCTAGAGGTTAAACAGTGGTCCTAACCACTCTCACAGCAATTTTGGAAGGTCAAAGGTCAATTTGGCACCTTTAGGAACTCTGCTCCTTACTCGTTCCACCCTGGGATGATTACAAATTGGTATTCGCCCCACCCTGGGACGATTAGTAGTATTCACTCTAGGGTGGGGCGAATAGCAAGTTTGACGAGAAAAAAGTCAAATCTTGACAAATGGTAGCTCATATCCATCACTTAACTCTTCCTTCATTGCATGGGAGTGTGAGTGAGTGTTTTTGAGCATTATAGGTAGTTACAGGGGCAGTCATGAAGCCCCCTAATCAAGGAGGAATCTTCTCCCCCCTGGGGAGGCATGATTGCCAAGGTGCGCCTCTGCATGCTCATCATAAGAGACCGTCAGGTCTATAAAATGGTGAGTCTTCTCACCCCAAAAATATATAGATAAGGAGCCATTTTGAGCAATGAACTTTTGCCATTTTACTTCCACACACACATTTTGATTTGTGCCTTTCACATCGTTGATCTCTTTTGGAGAGGAGATCATTGGGTGATTATTGGAAGGGAAAATCTGAAACCAAAACCTGACATTTGGCCATAATATCCTACTAAATTTATTTACAACACCCCACAAGATGTTTTTGACCCATACCAAGTGGATTTGTGCTGAAATCGAGCCTTAAACGATGGGCGTCCTGCCATCGGGCGCCCCTCACATTGCTGTAGTCCTAATCGCCCCACCCTAGAGTGATTAGAAATATGTAGAAAATTTCCTTTCTGTTGTTTTTGCATTTGATTATATGCTTCTTAAATAGGTTTTCATTCAAATTTCACATTGTTTTGAGCATTTTTGATCATGTTTCTATCATTTCTTGCCTCTACTAACATGCAGGTAGCATCATCAAATTCCTAGTGATAGAGGCCAAATTGGGAAAATCTGACCATCTAGGTCTTCCCAAAATTCCCCCAATTAGCTAACACTTAACTTTGCAGGTGCTTTGGAGCTTTCCTGAATGTGACATTTGGGACAGTGCTATTTGACATTTTGTTGCAGGTCTATTCGTCTTGCCCCGGAGTGAATACGAATTTGTGGCAAATTTCTTGACTTTTCCATTTGCAGTGCCATCATGGTAATGTCCTCATGCCCTTGTCAAGTTTTTAGTTCATTTGGATCTATTTTAGTTATATTTTTATTCATTTTTTGCATTCACTAATCATAGGCTTGGGGATTGCATGTCTTACTTTATCTACAGGTGCTACTGACTATTTTTTGTTTCCTTGAACATAGGGTCTGGACATTAGAGGAGTAGTAAGGGGTAAATATTCATCAACGCAAGTGGCGACGACGTTTGGTCCACCCATTTTACATGTGGGCATGCGGAAGAAGGAATAGCATCCATGGGTGTAACAAGAACATATTTAACGCTCCTAGCCCCTAAAAATGGATGAGGTGAATTACTAATAAAAAGGGTTGTCTTCCTTATTATCTTTTTATTTGGTTTCGATTTGTTTGTGCTTCTTTCTTTTCATGCACTTTCAATTCATAGGATTTAGCGTTATTCTTTGTTTCATTCGAATCACATCTGGGTATTTCCTTTTTGTTTTTGTATCCTCATGCTTTCAGTGGTGATCATGGTGGGATACTTGTCCTATATTTTTAATATCTAAAATATGATCAAAACTTGATTTTTTTTGCTTGCAGGTACCAAGTTTCAAACGCTGGACTGCTGTTCGTTCCAGTCTATGGCGAATACAAAGCTGGAATTCGTCTTACCTAGGGATGAATGGGCATTTGCCCCACCCTGTGACGAATAAAGTTATATTATTCATCCCAACCAGGGATGAATAGATCTCTATGCAGTTTTAGGATAGAAACTCAGAACCAGGAGATTTGGGCAGAGAAGAGGTAAAGGTCCTGAACTCCTTCTGTCATTTTCTGTTTCCTTTTTTTTGTTTTCTATTTATTGTTTTTTGTTTTCTGGTTATTTACTTGCTTAGGGAAAGTTTTTTTTTACTGCATGCTTTCTTCCTTTTATGCAAAATAAAAAGAACCCCACACACCACATGGTACTTTAAACACCAAGGATTTGGTCATAAAATCCTAGCCCTTGATCAAGACCAACGGTGGATTTCATCACCACCTTGGCTTGAAATTTTGCATCCATAAACCTTGATCGCTACTGTTGCTAGACATAAATCCTAACAAAAATTGACCAAGTGTATTTGAGGTGATTCCCAACGCATGAGGATAAGTCTTCTATGGTAGGTGTCAAAAATAGGGCTATTCCCCTTTCGTATCGCCTATGTTCCACGTACCATCTACTCTCACGTACCTATAGTTTCCCTCACATAAGGGTGGGTATTTAGAGAGGTTGGTATATCAGCTTGGAAATGGTATATCGAAGGGGCAACCATTTGTGGGAGTCATATGAACCATCATATTGCATTTAAATGTTATTTACAAAAGCTTTCAAAACAAAATTCAAAACACACTAAACCAGATTTAGGGCACACCTTTAATATTTAAACGAGATAATCATTGCTTTGTGTGTGTGATATTTTTTGTTTAGTGTAGCATAAAAATCATAAAAAGAAATAAAAATCTATGCATCTTGTAGGAAAACACCACCATGGTGTACACCCATAGCCAAGCCCAATTAAGTTCAGAAGCTATGGAGAGTGTACAAGAGGGCACGAGTAGCCTCTGCTACTGTTGTAATCACAATGACACTGAGAGGGGGGGTGAATCAGTGTGTTCTTTAAAATTTCTAAAACATATGATTTTAAAACCAACAGCAGTTTAAAGCAGATAAAAGAGATAATAAATGCATCAAGAAAGCATCACACATAACACAACATTTTAACGAGGTTCACCAATGTAGCTACTCCTCAAAAAGACTGCTTGGACTACCATCCAAATCCAGTCAATGCAAAGCTACAACTTTACATAATCCTTTACCAGCACCAACTGGAAGGAGCACCAACACCTTAACTTTATCTGCTTCAACGGAATGGAGCACCAACTCCTATTTTACCAAAGACCTACTGGAAAAAGGCACCAACCCCTTAATCCAAGCAACAACTTGGAAGACAATAATAAAAATTACAGAATAAAACTTTCACCTCAATTTTCACGATCTGCTATTTTTCTGCATTCTGCTGCTTCTACGCAAAATGAGTTGCACTATTCCACCTCTTCTTTGTACTTATTTGCACTCTCTGTTGCATTCAGATGATCAATCACTTTTGTAAACTGTGCACTGTCACTTCAGACTTAGAACACAACTTCTGCACATCGCGCTCTTATCTTCGCACAAGTCACTCTACTCGCTCTTCGCACATTATCTCATCGCAATGCACACCTTACTACAACTCCGAAGAACTATCACTTCGCTCTCATTCTGAATCGAAACGACTTGCTCTCTGCTCAACACGAACTTCACTTTCACAAACACTATGCTTGCATTTGCTCTTTATCTTTACACCCCCTTACAAAATCGAAGAACCCTTGCTTTTATAGAAGAAATTTTGGAAACAAACCCTAGAAGAACGTCGGCTAAGAAACCCTAGAATTTGTCAGCTGCCAAACCCTAAAATCCGTCGGCTGTAACCCTAAGAATTTCGGCTACAAAACCCTTCTACCACCTTCGTCACCTTCCTGTAGCTTATTGCCATGAAATAGTAACACGTCGGCCCTTTTTAATTTTATTTAATATTTTAATTTAAATTTTAAATAAAATAAAATTTAAACTAAATATTTAAAATTAAATATCTTCATCACCGAGGCATATTTTTCAACGAAAAGAGCCAACTTGGGTTTTAGGAAAAACCCATTTCAAATATGTTATCCATGGTTTTAAATAAACGTTTTATTTTGACTGCCTTGGTTTTCACAAAAAAACCTTTAAAATATAAACCAAATATTTAAAATTAAATATCTTCATCACCGGGGCATCTTTTTCAATGAAACGAAGAGCCAACTTGGGTTTTAAGAAAAACCCATTTCAAATCTGTTATCCATGATTTTAAATAAAATTTTTTATTTTGACTGCCTTGGTTTTCACAAAAATCCTTTTTGCTTCTTGTTTGAACTGCCTGTCCATTGCATCATTAGATCTAACTGACTGTATTGACAACAATGACAATCCTCCTGCAACACCTTGCTCAACACTAAACCCTATCAATTGTACTTTGGCTGTACCTTGCTGTTCAATAAACTCTTGTCCATTGCATCAATAAATCTGTCTGACTGTGTTGACAACAATGACAATACTGTTTGTTGCACTTTGCTCAACAATCTCCCCCTTTGGAATTGTTGGCAACACATGTGCAATTTTCCTGTAAATTTTCTCCCCCTTTGACAATAATACCAAAGGGCTGCTGCAGACTCCCCCTGAGTCTATGCACAACATTCTTAGACACAAATTATTATAATTAGCAAATATTCCAAGCATGAACAAGAAGAAAAACAAATACACAAATGCTCCCCCTGAGTCCAAGACCACTTCATTTCACTGATTGACAACATCATGATAAGCATAATAGGCATCAATAAAATCAACAATGTGAATAACAACAATAACCAGTGAATGACACCATCACCGTCAACTTCACCAATATAACTTGTGTAAGAACATGACTGAACCACTATCTTCTGTGTAGCTACCCTCTGTTACCTTGCAAACTCAAACTTTTCCACTGTTAGTGAAGGCATACAATAATCTTATATAGCCAAATTTTTGTTCTGCAATGCCAGAAACATCTGCATACAACTTCACCATGCATCTTGGATATATTCTCAACAAGATTGAACCCAATGACAGTTGTTTGTCTCTCTCTTCAGTGAGAATCTAGCAGGCTACCTCAATCCACTTTCAACTCTGTGCAAGTACCAAACATATTCATCACCAGGCTGGAAATCATTTGGCTGCTCATTAAAAAACTTTTTCTTCAATCTTCCCATTTAACATGCTGATTTCACTTTTGTCAACAGAATTGACAAGTGACTCACATCTGTACCAATTTTTGTCCAAAGACTACAATTTTATCGCCAACTCTTACTTTCAACTATGCATGTCGGAAGAAGACATTTTTTCAAACACTTTATGGCCAACCGTAGTGCACCTTAATCAGCCTCAAGCTTCTTATCCTTGGACTGGCATTAAATCAATAGTTAAAAAAAAATGTCTGTGAATTAAATATATTCACCAAGGTGTCATGAAAGATTTGGCAATCTTCACATCAAAGAGTAAAAACAAATACATGCTTCTCAAAACACAAATACACAGCTAGGGCAAGCATTCTTTCGTTGAGCAAATTATCTGGACTATTATGATTCATAATTTTGAACAGTGGTATTAAGAATCATCAACAAGTACAACAAGTGACATATCTCAAAACTACCAATGGTGACAACTCTCAAATTAAACACCACACTTCACGGCATTTCCACAAACCACTATATAAACCGAAAAACACACTTTAACAACTATACAACATTAACTCGATCGCTTACCTTTCATCCTCAGATACCTAGAAAAATACATAGGAGCATTAAAATAAAACTTTAATATTGCTCCTCCTGAGGATGTGCCACCTGGAGTTGCTTAGAGCAATGGCGGAGTAGCCTCCTTCAGTCCAAGGAGACACGATTTCTTTTCTTCCTCGTCTTTCTCCGGACTTTCCTGAACTTGGGCTTGGGTTTTTCAACAACATCCCTATTTTGCTCCCGTTCGTGAACTTGAACATTTCTCTTGTGGGGTTGTCTCTTGTGCATTCTTGATGGATGATTATTTTCTTTTCTTTTATGCACATGATATGTTCCTTGTTGGTGTTGTCCTCTTTGTGTCTGATGAAATCTAGGGTTTTGCCTTAGATTAGATATAGAAGTGCTTGGACAGAACCTTGCTATGTGCCCTTGACCGTTGCATTTAAAACATTGCACATGTTTTATTCCTTGTCTTTATTGCATTCTATGTGTATGATGAAATCTATGGTATTGCCTTAGATTGGATACAAAAGTGCTTGAACAAAACCTTGCTATGTGCCCATGGCCATTACATTTAAAACATTGCACGGGGTGTTCACTCAAAAAAATAGAAGTATTTTTATCAAAGATAACTCTTTGATCCATTGTTTAGTCCACAATAAATTGCCTTGTGACCAAAGTGGTTGCATTTAGAACAATAGCCATAAAAAGCATTATTATTAAAAGAGTGAGAGTGAGAGAACATCTTTTGCTGTGGTTGCTTTGTTGTAGATCTTCTTTGATATTTTATTCCTTTTGAGGATTCAGCTTCAGACTTTTCTTATTTCAATCCTTCAACCGAGGACTTCTTCTCTACATATTTGGAATATGAGGGTTGTTCAGCTTCATATCCAAGACCAAACTTAGTCGTGGAGCTTCTTTGTTGATTTATCATTGTATCTAGCAACTCTGTGCTCTTCTCAAATTTGAGATTTATATTGGCCTCTTTTAGTTGTCTCTTCAATGAAACAATCTCTTCTTCTTGTTGGCAGCATACAGTCTCTTTCTCATTGATTTGATACTTGAGAGTTTCTTCACTCTTTTTGAACTCTTCTATTTTCAGCTCCAGATTGTTAACAACTTTGTTAGATTCCTCTTCATGTTTGCTGTATATACCAACTTTATTACTCATTTCTTCTGTCTGCATTCTTAAACCGTCAATTTCTTTTTCTAGCTTGCTGCAATACTCTGTTTTCCTAGAAGATTGCATTTCAAGATCTTCAAAAAAATTCTTGTAATATTCTACTTGAATTTTCAAGTTGGTGATTATATCTTTTGCATCCTCAACCTTTTTACTCAAGTCTGAAATCAGTTTCCATTCCTAATTTGCTTCTGCATCACTTCCTTCTTCATCACACTCTTGTTCTGAATCTGTTTCTTTATCAATTTTGAACGGATCATCTTCATATTCACTGCTACTAAACCCATGGCACTGGCGTCCATTATGCTCGAGTTGACCACAAACAAAACATTCTCTACCTTGTGAGCAATCATCTACAATGTGATCGGTCTTCCCACATCTGGTGCAAAACTTTATTAATCTGGATTGTTCTCCACTGTTTGATTCATCTCTTGAATCTATTTTCATTCCCAAAGTAGCAACATTGAGATCATCTTCATTTTCTTTTGTGCCCTTGTGAGATTTCTTCTTCTTGTGTCTTATGGTTTTGCTTTTGCCTTTCCTTGCCATTTGTGTTCTTGTAAGATCTTCCTTCAAGCTGTTAAACTTTTCGAAGGAACTTGGCTCTGATACCAATTATTGTAATCACAATGACACTGAGAGGGGGGGTGAATCAGTGTGTTCTTTAAAATTTCTAAAACATATGATTTTAAAACCAACAGTAGTTTAAAGCAGATAAAAGAGATACTAAATGCATCAAGAAAGCATCACACATAACACAACATTTTAACGAGGTTCACTAATGTGGATACTCAAAAAGACTTCTTGGACTACCATCCAAATCCAGTCAATGCAAAGCTACAAATTTACATAATCCTTTACCAGCACCAACTGGAAGGAGCACCATCCCCTTAACTTTATCTGCTTCAACAGAATGGAGCACCAACTCCTATTTTACCAAGCACCTACCGGAAAGAGGCACCAACCCCTTAATCCAAGAAACAACTTGGAAGACAATAATAAAAATTATAGAATAAAACTTTCACCTCAATTTTCACGGTCTGCTGTTTTTCTGCATTCTGCTGCTTTCGCGCAAAATGAGTCGCACTATTCCACCTCTTCTTTGTACTTCTTTGCACTCTCTGCTGCATTCAGATGATCAATCACTTCTGTAAACTGCACACTGTCACTTCAAACTTAGAACACAACTTCTGCACATCGCGCTCTTATATTCACACAAGTCACTCTACTCACTCTTCGCACATTATCTCATCACAACGCACACCTTACTGCAACTCCGAAGAACTATCACTTCGCTCTCATTCTGAATCGAAACGACTTGCTCTCTGCTCAACACGAACTTCACTTTCACAAACACTATGCTTGCATTTGCTCTTTATCTTTACACCCCCTTACAAACTCGAAGAACCCTTGCTTTTATAGAAGAAATTTTAGAAACAAACCCTAGAAGAACGTCGACTAAGAAACCCTAGAATTTGTCAGCTGCCAAACCCTAAAATCCGTCGGCTGTAACCCTAAGAATGTCGACTGCAAAACCCTTCTACCACCTTCTTCACATTCCTGTAGCTTATTGCCGTGAAATAGTAACACGTCGGCCCTTTTTAATTTTATTTAATATTTTAATTTAAATTTTAAATAAAATAAAATTTAAACTAAATATTTAAAATTAAATATCTTCATCACCGGGGCATCTTTTTCAATGAAACGAAGAGCCAACTTGGGTTTTAGGAAAAACCCATTTCAAATATGTTATCCATGGTTTTAAATAAACCTTTTATTTTGACTGCCTTGGTTTTCACAAAAAAACCTTTAAAATTTAAACCAAATATTTAAAATTAAATATCTTCATCATCGGGGCATATTTTTCAACGAAACGAAGAGCCAACTTGGGTTTTAAGAAAAACCCATTTCAAATCTGTTATCCATGATTTTAAATAAAACTTTTTATTTTGAATTCCTTGGTTTTCACAAAAATCCTTTTCGCTTCTTGTTTGAACTGCCTGTCCATTGCATCATTAGATCTAACTGACTGTATTGACAACAATGACAATCCTCCTGCAACACCTTGCTCAACACTGAACCCTATCAATTGTACTTTGGCTGCACCTTGTTGTTCAATAAACTCTTGTCCATTGCATCAATAAATCTGTCTAATTGTGTTGACAACAATGACAATACTGTTTGCTGCACTTTGGTCAACAACTACAACCCCAAGGACTTGGTCAAACCACCTTGGCGGCTTGACCCACAAGAAAGTCCACATCGTGCCATTTCAGAATGGGACTATAGAGGCACCCCTCTAAGGGGCATTCCCATCCAACATAGACCCTTTTAGGAGGAGTCCTTACACATGGCACTCAATATAAACAGGACGACTCCCATAAAATCTCGGTATGAGTGGCCATCGCACGATGAAGTGCTAGAATAGCATAGGGTCCATGAGTAGAGACCACATGATTATGTCATCCCTCCTTTACCCCCCATCACTATTAGAAATAATAGGTAAAATCTAGAGCACAAGGCTCTTCAAACAGGGCAAGCCAACTCTGCCCGCCCCTTTCACATATACAGAAGGTAGCACAAGGAAGACCATTACATTCCTCAAGAGCAATACATAACATGGGAGCAATGCGCCTCCGCACCTGCTATCTACTAGAATCACCTACTGAGGCCAGAGCCTCGAGTAAATTTTGCTAACCTCGATAGAAGGAAGTGAACTATAGAGATCTCGGATCATCACGATCGAGATAAATGCATAGGAGAGGCATCTAGGCCTCCTAGACTCAATATGGTGGAACAAATTGACTTGGAAGTCGCCAGACATGCTGCCCACCAAGCGTAGATCACGCAGATTAAACAAGACCAACAATAGCTAGAGCATCTATATCGCCTTAGCAAAGAGCGCATTCGGTGCCAAACAGACAATCGGTGCCAAACAAATGAGCTGCTCCATAACCCTATGTCTAAGAGGGTTCCAAACCCTCACATCCAAAGAACAAAACCACATGAGAGGCACAACCCCTTGGTTCGAGACAGATCTCCATGACCTTACCAAGTGCTGCCTCTGAGACCTCCTAGACCTGAGCGGGAGGCCACTCCTAGGAACAATGATGGGTGCCCTCCACGGGGACCCACCCATGGTCATAGGTCTCATCCAAAAAATCCTCAAGAAGCCTATGAGGAGTATGAACAAGAAGAAGAGTGGGCTGAAATGCCCTACCAAGGCAGAGGGGCTGCTATTCGGCCACCCCTCCATAGGCCTCAAGTCTCCCACAACCCACAACGAGAGCTAACTAAGGAGGAAGAGATTAAATCTTTTGATGCATATAAAGTGCTACTAGAGCGCTTGGAGTCTGTGGAGACCAAGAATTTTGGGCCCCAAAAGCCCAATTTACGCCAACTCTGCAGTCATCCTATGCACCCATTAGTGCCAGCACCCCCTTACCCTAAACATTTTAAACTGCCTTAGATGACAATATTTAGAGGTGAGGAGGATGCCCAAGAGCACGTGACTAGATTCCTAAGCCAATGCTTCGGCATTCAATACAATGATGCTTTGTTGTTAAGAACATTCATCACCATGTTTGTAGGCCCTGCCTCGAATTGGTTCACTCAATTGCCAAAGCACAGCATTAGTAACTTAGATCAGCTAGTGGATGTGTTCCTCGAATGCTTCGCCTTCAACACCAAGAAGAAGGTGTCACTAAGTGACCTAACCAGCCTCAGGTAGTATGAGGAAGAAACCATGGTGGCCTATGGGAACTTGTAGAGGACTTTGCTTTCAAAGCTGACCTACCTCCCTCTTATGTCCGACCTCACCCAAATGTTCTCAAAGAGCTGTTTGAGATCGATCTTTGTGCTATTGCAGTTGCAGCAATATGCCACTTTAGAGGAAGCTCTAGCATAAGCTAGAATCATTGAAGAGATCAAGATTCAGGATGGCGAGATAGCCAAGCCAAATAATAAAGAATGGTCCAAGAACACCAAAATAGGGACCATGCAATAGAAGCCTGCTGCGGTCAACTAGGTTGCTATAAACATCCCTAAGCCTACACAAGCAGCACAACCCCAAAAGGCTAACTATTAGGTGGTGCCTCTTAATAGTTATGATCGAGAAAATCAGAGGCAAGAACAAAATTAGCAGTGTCACCCTAGGTGACAATTCACACCTTACATAGAGTCCAGAGACTCCCTGTTTGACCGCTTGCCAGTGGCAAACTTGATCAACCTACCTGAGATTCAACCCATAGACCCCAACGCATCAAAACCTAAGGGCTACAGGGAAGATTTGTACTGTAGGTTCCATATGTGGAAGGAACATGACCTTAATGCATGTTGGAAGTTTAAAGGCTTGGTGCAAGACTTAATTGATAACAAGAAATTAGCTATGGATAATCCCGTGGCACCAAGAAACCAATAAATGGAGGTCTTTAAGGACCCCTTGCCTGCCCATGATGCACAGGAAAAGACCCTACAAGTCAATGAGGTAACACAGAACTACCCCATGTAGGGGTATGTAGGGATGATCAGTATAGTGACTCGAAACAAGAGGCACTCAAGCTCAGTTGCCCCTGTGGTAGCTACAGGAGAGGTGCCAACAACATCACAACCGCAACAACACCTTGCACAACCTCCTCCACCTAGACCAGTGGCCATAATTCGGACCAAAATCACCCAAAGTTTGCAAACCACATCGGCTAGGCTCTCCATCTATGAGCTCATACAACAATCAACGCCCCATCGAGAGGCTCTAATGGAGATACTAAAAGCCATTGAGTTGCAGCCCAACAAAGCAAATTCCTTCAACAACTTCGTGGGACATGTTAAACGATACACAGAGCCAGTCATCACCTTTCGAGAGGGTGAATTAAAATCGATGGCTAGTGACATGGCGGATCCACCCCTGCATGCCATCGCGCGGGTCAACATGATTCTGTAAAAAAGGGTATTGGTGGACACTGGATCATCTAGTAATATCATTACAACAATGGCCTTGAAGCACCTAAAGTTTCTTGCATCTCACATAGTTGCCTCCACCTATACACTACGAGCATTCAATGATGCAATATGCTCGATAGTTGGCACAATTATCCAACCCATCCAAGTGGGACAAAAGACTATACCTACATTGTGCCACATCTTGGAGGGTGAGATGGCCTATAACATCTTGTTGGGTCGGCCATGGATTAGGGACATGAAGTGTGTCCCTTCAATAGCTCATCAGTGCTTAAAGTATACATTCAAAGGGCAGGTGCATGTAGTCCTAGCGGACTTAGAACCCTTCAAGTATTGCAATGCGGTGCAGCTAATGTCGTAATCGACCCTTACATCAACGCATTTGGATTTTTAGTTGAATCCATCTAAACAAGTTTTGATTTTGTAGGCATCCCCATTGACAAGTCCATCAAATCCATAGCCAAGTCCATATTCATTGTCTGGTCCTTCACCAATGATGCCACCTACCATGGCAAAATAGAAGGACAAAGGGAAGAAACCCTTGGAGGAGGTGCAACCTCTGGAAGAGGCACCGCCATTGGTCTCAACCATATCTACTAAAAAGATGCCTAGCAGAATGGAATTTGAGGCTCCTAGTCCACCCGACATGGAGTGGACTTAGGAAGAACTTTCGTTCCCTCCCCCTCAACCACAAACAATCACTGTTGAGATGGCCAATATGGGCCTGGGGGAGTACCTGGTGTGAAAAATTGTAGCAATCCCCATACTAGAGTCCATGCAGGACATGGGGAGACCTCGCCTCACCATCGGTACCATTGTTCCTCTAGGCTACCCATCGAATCATAAAAACTTTATGTATGGAGGCCTTGATCATGGTACTGAACCATACATGCAAGAGGATGAATATGAAGAGCCCTTTGCAGAAGATGTCAACTATTTGTCCAACCCAGACTTTGCTTTGAGATACCTTGGCCAATGCAATTGGTATGGATATGGGTTAGGTAGATATGAGCAAGGAGTGCACATTATTTGCCAACCAGGATACCAAATGCCATATGATAATTCAGGAGTAGTGTTCAACCACCCTCTACCATTGGACATATTGGTAGAGAACATGCAAGGCCTAGGGATAGGCAACAAGGGTGGATTGGCATTAGATCCGTATGCCAACCCTAACATGACATATACACTAGGGGATTATCTCCCGTTGTTGACAACCAACCTTGTTGACCTTAACAACCCTTTCCCTTCGCTCGAGAGAGGAGAAAGTTTAAGAACCCACTTACAAGAGAGGTATGGAAAAGGTCAGGAAGGACCTTCAAAAGACGAGTTAGAATATGAGGTAGCACCATGGTACCCCTTCGAATCAGATAGCAATCACTCACAAGTGATGCCCATGGATGATTATCAAGAAAGCCTCTTGGCAATGTTCCCTTAGGTAGCTCCAATTGAGCAAGTGCCACCTCAAGAAAATCAGGGCCCCCCATAGAGAGCAGAACAACCCCAATGGGACTAGATCAATCTACTCGAGCAAGACGAGCCTCTAATGTCATAAACAATTGTTGGAACCAATGAAGGCTATAAAAATGCCTTGGGGGACATTTTTTTATAAGGTCATGCCCTTTGGCCTTAAAAATGCTGGCGCCACCTTCCAACATGCCATGACGTACATCTTCTATGATTACATGCATAAAACTTTGGAAGATTACATGGATGATTTGTTGGCCAAATCTCTTTTGTGCGCAAATCATCTCAATGACTTGAGCAAGATCCTCGATCGCCTCATGGAACATAAAGTCAGACTAAATCCCAAGAAGTGCGTATTTGGTGTCACATCTAGAAAACTCTTGGGTTTCATAATCTCAAATCGATGCATTGAGGTGGACCCAAACAAAGTCAAGGCAATCCTTGAAATGCTTTGCCCAACTACCATCAAGTAGATCAGAATCCTGCAAGGAAAGGTCACGTCAATGAAGAACTTCATAGCGCAACTATCTGACAAGTGCCGACCCATGAATAAATTATTGCACAAAGGGGTAGCATTTCATTGGGATGACGAGTGCCAGTCAACCTTTGACGACATTAAACAATACTTGGCTTCATCGCCAGTATTGGCACCACCTAGACTAGGAGTTTCATTCTACTTATACATCTCAGCTACTGAGGTGGCATTGGGTGCCATGTTAGCCTAGAAGAATGAACTTCACAAAGAATAGGCTACTTACTATCTTAGCTGCACCCTGGTCAGTTATGAACTTAACTATGCATACGTTGAGAAGCTCTGCTTGGTAGTGGTGTTTGCTACCAAAAAGCTATGCCATTACATGCTGAGCAACATGACGTATGTTGTGTCTAAGGATAATCCATTGCGATACATGATGAGTCGTACTTATCATAGTATCCACACAATGAAATGGATCATGTTATTGATGGAGTTTGACATAGATTTTATTGGAAAAAAATACATCAAAGGTTAAGTCATAGTCGATCAACTAGCAGAGGCTCCTCTCAAATACGATCAACCTCTAATCATAGAACTACCTGATGATGGGGTCTTCCATGTCTCAGAATTGCAATATTTTGATGAGCCTGAGTCACAGGCCAACATAACCCTATTTTTTGATGGTTCTAAATGTGAGAAAGGAGGTGGCATGGTAATTGTATTCTTCACACCGCAAGGGACTCCAATGCCTCTATCATTTAAATTAAATTTCCTATGCACCAACAACAATGCAGAATACAAAGCCTTGCTCATAGGTCTTCAGACAACAATCACCATGAACATCAAATGATTAAACATATTTGGTGATTCACTATTAATTGTCAACCAATTCAAAGGGGTATTCTAATGTAAATGCCTAGTTCTGCAGGCCTACAAAGCCCTTGTGGACAAATTCTTGGCAATTCCTGAATGGTACGACATTGAGGCACTCCCTATATCATCGAATCATTTTGCAGACACCATGGCCTCCTTGGGGTCACTAATCCCACAAGATATTTTTGGTGATATGACAACCATTCAAATCAAAACACTATCGCAATCTATGATGGAGCGTGCGAGCTCCGACTTAATGCCATGAATCCACTTGATCTAGATTGAACTATCCCCGAACAAGTTCTCTTGAATCCATGATCATATAAATCATGCTAATTGGGGGTCCTTATTCTTCCCTACTCCCCTTAATAGCAACAAAACACTATTCTTACAAGTTATTTCCCGCTCAGCTTTTTGTAGGGGCAAACTTCAAGAGGGAGTGGCTATTCGTACCATCGAGGTTTCTGATCAGCAAGATTGGTATACACCCATAAGGGACTACCTCAAGTTAGGTAACCTCCCACTTGGATTGACGCATGCCGCAAAATGATCATTCAAATAGAAAGCGGCTAAAAATGTGTTGTGAGGAGACATTTTGTACCATCGTAGCTACAAAGGAATCCTCCTTTGTTGCTTGGACCAGCAGGAGTCCACTTGGGTGATCGCCCAAGCGCACGATGGTACATGTGGTGGCAACTTCAGTGGTATAGCCATCGCCAAGTGCATTCTTTGCATGGGCTATTATTGGCCATCTTTAGAGCGAGATTGTTGCACGTATGTAAGGAAGTGCGTGAAGTGTCAAAACCATGCCAATTTGATGCATGTACCTTCTCAGTACTTGCAGCTGATCCAATAGTCTTGGCTATTTTTTTAGTGGGGCTTAGATCTAATAAAAAAGATCTCCCATGCATAGTCAGACCATCACACATTTATCATAATGGCCACAGAGTACTTCACAAAGTGGGTGGAAGTAATTTCACTTACCTTTACGACTGGAACCCACATTATGGAGTTCATTTTACATAACCTCATATGTCATTTTGGTATTCCATCCAAGATAATATTGGATAATGAGATGTCATTCAAGAACAAATACGTGTGTGCTTTGACCACAAAGTATAAAATTCAGCACAGTTTTTCAACACCCTATTATTCACAGGAAAATGGGCAAGTAGAGGCATCAAACAAAACGCTAGTTGCCATCCTCAAAAATATAGTCATAGAAAATCATAAGGATTGGCACATTCATATCCCACTTGCCCTGTGGGCTTATCGCATTAGCATTCGGATGCCCATTGGGGCAAATTTGTTTTTTCTCATGTATGGCTCCGAGGTTGTCATGCCTCTCGAGTTGGAGATTCCTTCCTTGCGCATATCAATGCAACAGTTCATCGATGATGACACTGCATGGCAGGCCCGATTAGACCAGCTTAAGCGTTAATGCTCTTGAGAATTTACGTATCTATCAAGAATGACTTAAGAAAGCATACAACATGAAAGTTCACCTGAGGGACTTTAAGTTTGGTGACTTGGTCTTAAAAGAGAACCAACAGAACTCTAACTTTTTGCCCCATCTAAGGGACAAGTTCATGGTAAATTGGTTAGGTCCCTATGTCATTAACAGTAAAATAGGACCTGGAACATACCGACTAGCCTCTCTTGATAGAATCATGAAACTAGAACCCTTGAACATCAATCATTTATGGCCATTCCATATTTAAAAGAGCCATAGCCCAAACCAAAAGCTCCAAGGATTCTCATAATCGTTTGGTCAACCCAAAAGCCCTAAGGATTTCCCATAATCGCTTGGTTAACCCAAAAGCTCCAAGGATTCTCATAATCGTTTTGTCAACCCAAAAGCCCCAAGGATTTCCCATAATCGCTTGTTCAACCCAAAAGCTCCAAGAATTTTCACAATCGCTTGGTCAATCCCCAAAATCCCCAAGGATTTCCCATAATCACTTGGTCAACCCAAAAGCCCCAAGGATTTCCCATAATCGCTTGGTCAACCCAAAAGCTCCAAGGATTCTCACAATCACTTGGTCAATCCCCAAATGCCCCAAAGGTACCCATTATCCCTTTGGTCAAACCAAAAGCTCCAAGGGTTCCCACAATCGCTTGGTCAAAAATAAGAAAATTCAAAAACAATAAAATCATAAAAAATAACAAAAATTTGCATCCAATTTCAATGCATGCTCAAAATCATCACAACAATAAAGAGCTCTTTTTGCATCTCATCTTCATATCCACAAAAAAATTCAATCCATAAAAAACACAAAAATATATAGTTGCATTAGGCATCACATCCATACATTGCATATTTGTGGTCATACAAGCCAAGGCACCATAAGACTGTACTAACTTGGCATAATCCATCATTTTCCACATTTCTCCATATTTGTAAATAGTCCATCAAAAATAAATGTCATTCACATCATTTCACCATATCATAGTCAGTTGTCTTCTAATGTATCTAGAATTTTTGTCATTCAGTTGTCATTAGCTTTCTATCCAAATACTGGACAAAGTCAGATAGATTTTACAAATGTAGGGTTCTACTTGGATTACATCTTGTTACGTAGCATCCCAACACAACTTAAAACACATAAAAATTCCCAAGTTGTGTGAACAAAAGATGACACCTACAAAGCAATCCAGGTCACCATAAGTGAAATGGTTATCTTGCTCATCCCCCTGTGCGAATGACCCCAAGAATGTTGAGGGTTGGCAAAAGGACAAGCATCTTCCCTACCCCATTCCCCAAGAATCCCAAGTTCTCAAATGTTGCAAAACATCAAAAATTTGTAAAAGTCAAAACTCCAAAAATTTGACATCACACCCAAAGTACATACATCAAAAGGCACATACAATAGTGATTCTCATCACTCAATATTGAAATCCCTTACTCAAAAGAAACAAATAAAATAAACAGTGATTTTTATCACTACAAAAGAGCAAGTATCCCAATACAATTGAAGAAAAGAAGGGAGTCGAACTTGAATCCCTGGAACTCTCAGCATTTAGAATGTCATGAGGTAAACCTTAGTATCGGTTTGGTGGATAACCTATCGGTCACTGGTGGCAAACCTCCCGCATGAAGATATATTTGTCACATTAACTTGTGTACAGATCAATGTTTGCATGTGGATAAGCTAGTTTATGGTATCCTAGATAGCACTGTAGATTAATCTGACTAAATACAACAAAGGAGTTAATGGAGCTAATTAGGTGATCCTCAGTACATGTTTGGTTGACAATGTTAGGACCCTCCTAACATACCTTAATACTTATGTTATTTACTAATTATATTTTAGGGTCACAACCCTTCACTCTTACAACTATTAGACTAGGTATTTAAATGCAATCCAAATATGATAATAAGGCATCATCAAACAAATATATAAATTAAGTCTATTGTGGGTTTTCTACCTTACAATAAAAAAGCGATTCAATATAAAAAATGATCCTGCTTCCCGCACCATTTAGTTTCATACCATCTGGATCAGAGCTATATCTGGGAGCAAATTCACCATTAAAATTTTTTCCCACTACACATTTCAGCCAGTCCACATTCACGAGGATGCAAACAACATTCACGCTTCACGGATCCGTGTCAAAATCCTTGCTGAAAATTAAACCTTCTCCTAAGGTACAAATTAAGTTGTCTTACACCCCAATTGCTTGACCTTTCACATGGTGACCGATGGATGTTTTGAAAAAGCTAAAATCTTCAACGCAACATCAAGGTTTTCGATGTCCGAAATGCAAAGGAAAAAAAATTAAAATTAATTTTTATTTTTTATTTTTTGCTCACCTGTACCAAGTCATATTGATCGTTACCTACACCAACTGCAATGGATGAAGGACGATGATCACTGGATTCCATTCATGAGAAACACAAAAACCTTGCTAAGTAAGTTCAATAGGAAAGAGAGGAGAATACCCGTAACACAAGAGAACTCTTCGAGAAAATATTTGCAATGGATGTTAAACTTGATGCCATCAGTCAAAATTAGGCAACAACACATGCAAATTCACCCAACCACGGGTCATCAAATCAAGCAATATTAGGAGGTCCACAAAATTCCATTCTACCACAGACGACCAAATTAGACTTCCCAAAATTTGAAGGAGGAGACCCTACAAACTGGATCTACCGAGTAGATCAATATTTCTCACTAAATCAAATTTTGGAAATGCAAAAAGTGCATATCGCCTCCTTCCACTTGGAAAATGATGCCATCCAATGGTACCAATGGTTCGAGAAAACTAATGACACTCCGACGTGGTCAACCTTTACACAAAATCTATTAGTGCGATTCGGCCCTAGCAAGTTTCAAAGCTTTACAGGGGCCCTCACTAAATTATTCCAAACCACTTTGGTAAGCGAATACCAAGCAAAATTTGAAAGGCTAGCTAATCGAACATCCAGATTAGATGTTGCCTTATTTCAAGAATGTTTTTTCAATGGATTAAAAGAAGAAATTCGAATAGAGGTGCAAATGTATAACCCTACAAACATGTTAGAGACCATCGGCTTGGCAAAATTAGCAAAGGACAAAATCAAGGCACGGAATCGGTTCACAAAACCAACTTGGGGGAAACCATCAAACACTTATACCAACCCCAAACCAATGCAAAATGGATGAACCCAAAACTCCTACACAGCCCCCAAAATTAACCTCGCTCTACCAATTAAGTGTTTGAGTTTCGAGGAAATGAAGGAAAGATAAGCTAAGGGTCTTTGCTACCATTGCGATGAGAAATTTGATAGAAATCATAAATGTGCCTCATGGAAATTATATATTCTAGATGCCACAGAGGAAGGGAATTCTACTTAAGAGGAACCTAAAATCAAAGTAGAGGTATTATCCGACACACTTGAAAGTAACAAAGAAAATGCACCAAAGGTTTCCTTCAACGCCCTTGCCAAATTTTTTGCCCCTCAAACAATGCGAGTAAAAGGGTATTTTAAGAAACAAAGCCTTACCATGCTCCTATATTCTGGTAGCATGCACAATTTTATTGATCCAAAGGTGGCTAAACAAGCAAATTGTTTTATATACCCTGGCAATAAATTCGAAGTGATGATTGGAAACGACTGAAAAATTGCATGCAAAGGAAAATGCAAAAATATAAAACTAACTATGGGGGTTTATAACATGAAAAGCAACATGTACGTCCTACCCCTAGGTGGGTGCGACATTGTACTAGGCGTACAATGGTTATGAACCTTGGGTGTAGTCCAATGGGAATTTGATGAACTATGGATGAAATTCACAACAAAGAACCAAACCTATATTATCCAAGGCCTGAAATTAGGACCTTCCCAAATCGTCAGCTCGTATCGAATGGAGAAAATTATCCAAAAAGGAAACAAAGGAATGGTCACCCAATTATTTTCAATTCAACCTAGTCACAAAGAAGACGAGCCACCAGAGTTACAAAATATTTTAGACCACCATAAGGTGGTATTCAATGAACCAAAAGGACTACCTCCACAATGAAGTCATGATCACACTATTCCACTATTTCCAGGGCATCAACCTCCTAATATTAGACCTTATCGTTATCCATACCTCCAAAAGACTGAAATAGAGAAATTAGTACAAGAGCTTCTTAAGGCAGGAGTCATTAGAACTAGCAAAAGCCCTTACTCCTCTCCAATTATTTTAGTTAGAAAAAAGGATGTCTCATGGTGTTTATGTGTCGATTTTCGAGCGCTTAATAAAATGACCATCAAAGATAAATTTCTTATTTCTGTCATAGACGAGCTATTAGATGAACTCCATGGGGCAGCTTATTTTTCCAAGTTAGACTTACGATCAGGCTACCACCAAATACGATTCAATGAAAAGGACATTCCTAAGACGGCCTTTCGCACTCACAAAGGGCACTACAAATTCTTGGTGATGCCATTTGGCCTGACCAATGCTCCTTATACCTTTCAAAGTCTAATGAATAAGGTATTTCACCCTTTTCTTCATAAATTTATATTATTTTTCTTTGATGACATTTTGATTTATAGCAAAACATGGGAAGAACATTTGGACCATATTATACAAGTGCTCCAAATCTTGAAGGAAAATCAACTTTATGCAAAAATATCAAAGTGTTCCTTTGGAAAACAAGAAATTGAATACTTAGGGCATATTGTCTCAAAGGAAGGAGTTATGGTAGATCCTTCCAAAATCGAGGAGGTGAAAAATTGGCCTATTCCAAAAATCTTAAAAGCTCTACCTGGGTTTCTTGGACTAATGACATATTATAGAAAATTTGTCCAAAATTATGGTAAAATTGCTGCTCCTCTAACAACATTACTTAAGAAAAACACTTTCAAACGGTCGTCTAAAGCAGATGAGGCCTTTATCACCTTGAAAACTGTAATGTGTACCACCCCTGTTCTAGCCATGCCCAACTTTTCTAAACCGTTCGTCATTGAAAGTGACACTTCAGGAATAGGAATGGGAGTCGTACTCATGCAGGATGAAAGGCCTCTAGCTTTTATAAGCAAAGCATTTTCTCCTAAGAATTTCACTCACTTTACGTATGAAAAAGAGATGTTGGCGATTGTCCATGCTATTCAACATTGGAGGCCTTACCTTATTGGCCAACATTTCATTATATGCAATGACAATCATATCTTGAAGTATTTTTTGGAACAAAGGACTAATACCCCGGAACAACAAAAATGGGTTACTAAACTTCTTGGCTATGATTATGAAATTACATATAAAAAGGGAAAGGACAACATGGCAGCTAATGCACTTTCTAGAAAATTTGAAGATATGCCTCAAGTCCATGCTCTTTCTTCCCTTATTCCTAAATGGGTAGATGAGGTGCATGAAGAATGGATAAATGATCCTACTATCCATGCCTTAATTCAACAACTTCAACATAATCCTAGTAGCAAACCTCCTTACACTTGGAAGGACAATATATTAAGATACAAAGGGAGGATGGTCCTCACCCCCAATTCAACTTATCATGAAAAAATTCTTCATGAGTTACATACCTCACCCATTGCAGGCCACTCAGGGTTCTTAAAAACCTATAAAATAGCCACTACCTCCTTCTATTGGGTAGGAATGAAAAATTACATCAAAAAATTTGTAAAATAATGTGAAGTTTGCCAAATACGGAGACCTTCGCTATTCCAGGATTACTTCAACCTCTTCCTATACCCACCAAAACATGGGCAGATATTTCTATGGACTTTATTGAAGGATTACCAAAATCAGGAGGAAAAACAACCATTTTCGTAGTCATTGATCGTTTATATAAATATGCCCATTTTTGTTCCATGGATCATCCTTATACCACTAGCACTATAGCCCACATCTTCCTAGATAATATATTTAAATTACATGGTATGCCCTCCACAATTGTTAGTAACCGCGACCCAACTTTCACTAGCACATTTTGGAAGGAATTGTTCAAATTACAAGGTACTCAACTTCGTATGAGCTCCGCTTACCATCCTCAAATCGATGGCCAAATAGAAGTTGTAAATAAATGCTTGGAAAAATACCTTCAATGTTTTGTTTCCACTCAACCACTCCATTGGGTAAAGTGGATTTCACTAACGGAATGGTGGTATAACACTTCATACCATACTTCCATCAAAATGACTCCTTATGAAGCACTATATGGTCAAACACCACCATCCCTCACTTCCTATATTCTAGGGACTACAAAAGTCCATGCGATGGAAATGGAACTTGCTAATAGAGATGACATACTACAGATCCTAAAAGAGAACCTACACATCGTCCAACATCATATGAAGCAGCAAGCCGATCAACATAGAAGTGAACGTAGTTTCCACGATGGTGATATGGTTTTATTACGTCTCCAACCTTATCGTCAATCCTCTCTTAAACAAAAAGGTTCTCAAAAGTTAGCACCCAAATTTTATGGGCTGTATAAAGTTCTCCAACGTATTGGGACCGTTGCTTACAAACTAGAGCTTCCTCCCTCTTCCAAACTTCACCCTATATTTCATGTATCTTGCCTTAAGCTCGCAGTTGGAGCCCATATCACGACACAAACCACTCTCCCTAAAATTTATGATGATGGAGTACTTCTAGTCAAGCCAGAAGCTATCTTGGATCGCCGCTCTCGTCACCTTCGTACTCGCGATATCACAAAATTTTTAATCCATTGGAAAGGTCTACCTTTAGAAGACGTAACATGGGAAAATTTTCAAGATATCCAGCAGCAATTTCCAAATTTCCAGCTTTGAGGACAAAGCTCCTTTAAGGGGGGTGGCATGTTAGGACCCTTCTAACATACCTTAATACTTATATTATTTACAAATTATATTTTAGGGTCACAACCCTTCACTCTTACAACTATTAGACTAGGTATTTAAATGCAATCCAAATATGATAATAAGGCATCATCGAACAAATATATAAATTAAGTCTATTGTGGGTTTTCTACCTTACAATCAAAAATCGATTCAATATAAAAAATGATCTTGCTTCCCGCACCATTTAGTTTCATACTAGACAACCTATCTGGCATTTGCGGTATCCTAAAAAATACCACATAAACAAACGCAATTGCACACATAGGGATGTGAAATAACTTGGTCAAAGACAAGTCCGATTCATACCTTGTTCAAAAGTCTTGTAAGATAAAATACAGTCATGGCTAGTTAGTTAAAACATCTGAGTCTCAGAAAACCTTAACTACATTCCAAACCAACTGTGCTATCTTTCATCCTCGCATTGCCATCAGAAAATACAACAAACAACATGTATACATAAAAAGTTATTTACCATAGTAATCACCTAGGACAAAAAACCATAAGTTCTAAATAGTCTAAACCGCCAAAAATCACAAATTCAATTCATTCATTCCATTTGCATATCATATACATTAGAAACATTAGCATTCATCACAACATATGCATCCATCAATGTAAATTAACATGCATACATACACATTCATCAATCATTGTGCATAACATCAAATCATGACACGTGCATAAATAAAATAAAGTCATCTGTATATATATCATCAAAAATGCCCACAGGCTACAATAAACTGGTCCTGATCGGTAATATGTCTATTAGAATCCATAGAATCTGATAGATGTCCTCCAAGGTCACTGTCATATCCCCTGTTGGGATATGGAAGGTGTTGGTCCGGGGATCCCACAAGTTGATCAAGGTCGTCAGATAGGCCCGATCCCTGAACACAGGCTCCAGCAGAGTCACCTGCTTGAGCCCAAGGGAATCAAGCCACTCCCAGTCAGCTAAAGTCAATGCCTCCCATGCTTCAATGAAAATAGTAGGCACACGGTACTAGATCTTCACAACCTGCAAAAGAAAACAAAACAAAAACATTAAAAACATGCTAAACTATACAACAATAACATGAATATATAGAAATGCATAAATAATGTACAACTCAAAGCAGACAAGTAACGAGCGACAAAATTCACAAAAATTCAAAAAAAATATATATATAAATAAATAAACGATTTTTCAGTTCCTAAGGTTTTCAACTCTAAATCTAAACTAATAAATTAAAAACCAAAAAAACAAAAACATTCAAAACACAGTTTGTCAGTCCTAGGGTTTTTTACTCTATGTCTGCACTGAGAAATGACAAACACAAAAATGCAAATATCATTTTTCAGTTCCTAGGGTTTTTTTAAATCTAGCGATCAACTGATCAATTAAAAATAAAAATAAAAATAAATTAAAACATAATTTGTCAGCCCCTAGGGTTTTTAACTCTAAACTGATAAATAAAAAACAAACAAAAAAAATTCAAAAAATAATTTGTCAATCCTAGGGTTTTTTAAATCTAACGGTCAACTGATAAATTCAAAATAAAAAACAATAAAAAACACCTAGGGTTGAGCTACATTTTTTCGCTCCGTTTTACCCTACGTTTCTAACCTAAGTATTGCTCTTTGTTAAACTAAGGTTAAGTGAAGTTTTTCAGTTACGTTTTAAACTAAGTTTTAAGCTAAGTTATAAACTAACTTTTGATTTTTGTTTACCTAGAATTTTTACCTAAGTTTTCATGAAGCCATACAACAAAAATTCACACATAACAACATACATTTAACTAGGGTTTTCATTTTAATTTGAAAAACAACATACAACAACAAAATAAACAAATAACTTGCGGTTGTCAACAACTGTAACAAACGACCCAAAGCAATAACGAGGAGGATCACTTACTGGTCTCGCTTCGGATCCACCGCTCAATCCAGTTCATGAACTCATGATGTCGAGAGAAATTTTGCAGTGCTTCACTTCGCAAACTTGACCTCCTCCTCCTCAGAGCTCCAAATCGCCAAGAAAAACAAATGCAAATGAGCCCAAAACTCAATTTTGGCCTTTAAATAGGCTTTTTGAGCCTGTAATAATTCTTCCCTAGGAAGAGCACTCTTTTTAATGCTCATCCCACCTAGGGATGAATACTCAACTGGTATTCATCCCACCCAGGAACAAATACAAAGCAAAAATTTCAAAAAACAACAAAAACTGCACAAAATGACCCAAAACAAGCAATAAACTTGTTCGATGAGAGTTCTTTTGCAATTGACATTCCGGGCATGCAAAACAGACATCAGGGTCACAAATCCTTGCTATCCTACTCCCTAATAAGTCTACCATAGCCATACCACTCCATGGTAGGACGGATTGCCAAGAATTTCCTCCCAAAATGGCATCCCAAACAGGGTCCAAACCCACACAAAAATAGCAATAAAATTGCCAAACAAAGGTGCCTTTGCACCCGACATCCTTGGCATGCAAAACTGATGTTGGGATCACAAATAGTTAATATCCTACTCCTTAAGAAGGCTACCATAGTCGGACCGCTCCACGGGAAGATGAAATTTTTCCAATTTCAACTCTAAAAAGCGTCACAAAAAGGGTTAGCACCCACCAAAAATAGGTCTAAATGTCAGAAACCTGCACACACATTCAAAGATATGCATCTAAATACATCTCTACAAAATTCATATTGGTTCAAGTGACTCGTTGCTTTTCTCATGCAGGTCATTCCCTCATCGATTCGTCGCTTGAGGGGGTAGTCACACTTAGTCACCAATCAACAAATACACACCCAATCATAGAAATGGCATGCATTCAAAGAATCATTGACACATACAATCATGCCCCTACTTGGGGTAGCAAACAAGTAATAATCACAAGCTAATAAAACACTTGGCATTCATGAATCATGAACTCAAGGTTCCCATAGATAAAAGGTTGTGCCCTTTGCCTATTCATGACTGATCAATGTCCAAGATCAAGTAACACCTCACCGAAAAAGGTTAACACTTGAATTGAGTTCCTTCGCTCATCAGAAGCAAGGATTCAAGAATGCATGCCCTTTCCATACTTGGGGCATCAAAATTTGGTTAGGTTACTTAGAAATACTAGTCATTAGTGCTTTGGTTATCTATTTTTTCTCAGCATTGTGCTACGCACAAGGCTTCCCAAAAAGGGGCATCTGTAGACACCAAAATAACACCAATCCGATTATGTGACTGCAAATACTGATTGCATTGACACACACAACCCCTAGGGTAGCCTCCAGAGGTTAAATAGTGGTCCTAACCACTCTCACAGTAGTTTTGGAATGTCAAAGGTCAATTTTTCACCTTCAGGCACTCTTCTCCTTACTCGTTCCACCCTGGGACGATTACAAACTGGAATTCGCCACATCTTGGGACAATTAGAAATATTCGCTCCAAGGTGGGGCGAATAGCAGGTTTGATGGGAAAAAAGTCAAATCTTGACAAATGGTAGCTCAGATTCGCCACTTAACTCTTCCTTCATTGCATGGGAGTGTGAGTGAGCATTTTTGAGCGTTAGAGGTAGTTACAGGGGCAGTCATGAAGGCCCCTAATCAGGGAGGAATATTCTCCCCCCTAAGGAGGTATGATTTCCAAGTGGTGCCTCTGCATGCTCATCACAAGAGACCGTCAGGTCTATAAAATGGTGAGTCTTCTCACCCCAAAAATATATAGAGAAGGAACAATTTTGAGCAACGAAGTGCTGCCATTTTACTTCCACACACACCTTTTGATTTGTGCCTTTCACATCCTTGATCTCTTTTGGAGAGGAGGTCATTGGGTGATTATTGGAAGGGCAAATCCGAAACCAAAACCTGAAATTTGGCCATAATATCATACCAAATTTTTTGACAATACCCCACAAGATGTTTTGGACCCATCCCAAGTGGATTGGTGCTGAAATCGGGCCTTAAACAGTGGGTGTCCTTCCCCCGAGCACCCCCCACATTGCTACAATCCTAATCGCCCTGCCCCAGAGTGATTAGAAATCTATAGTAGATTTCATTTCTATTGTTTTTGCATTTCATTATATGCTGCTTAAATAAGTTGTCATTCAAATTTCACATTGTTTTGAGCATTTTTGACCATGTTTCTATCATTTCTCGCCTCTACTAACATGCAGGTAGCATCATCAAATTACCGATGATAGAGGTAAAATTGGGAAAATCTAACCATCTGGGTCTTCCCAAAATGTCCCCAATTAGCTAACCCCCAACTTTGCAGGTGCTTTGGAGCTTCCCAGATGTGACATTTGGGACAGTGTTATCTGACATTTTGTTGTAGGTCTATTCATCCCGCCCCAGAGCGAATACAAATCTGTGGTGAATTTCCTGATTGTTCCATTTGCAGTGCCCTCCTGGTAATGTCCTCATGCCCTTGTAAAGTTTTTAGTTCATTTGGATCTATTTTAGTTACCGTTTTATTCATTTTTTGCATTCACTAATCATAGGCTTGGGGATTGCATGTCTTACTTTATCTATAGGTGCTACTGACTATTTTCTGTTTCCTTGAACATAGGGTCTGGACATTAGAGGAGTAGCAAGGAGTCAAGATTCATCAACGCAAGTGGCGACAATGTTTGGTCTGCCCATTTTACATGTGGGCACGCAGAAGAAGGAATAGCATCCATGGGTGTGACAAGAACATATTTAACGCTCCTAGCCCCTGAAAAAGGAGGAGGCGAATTGTAATCGGGTTTCAAAGCTTATTAATAAAATGGGTTGTCTTACTTATTGGCTTTTTATTTGGTTTCGATTCGTTTGTGCTTCTTTATTTTCATGTACTTTCAATTCATAGGATTTAGCATTATTCTTTGTTTTTTTCGCATCATATCTGGTTTTTTCCTTTTTGTTTTCGTATCCTCGTGCTTTCACTTCCGTTTTCTCCTCCTTATCCTACAATTCTACGTAGATGCTAGTGGAATTTCTACTTCATGAGGAGTTAGTCTATCATCACAATAAAATTGATTTGTATTTCTAGCTTACTTCATGTGTTGAGTGAGTACAAATACTATTATTGATATATAAATCATCAAATATTCCTCTGATGTAGATATAACTATCTTTTGTGAAGACCACCATGCCTTGAAAATATTTTTATGAAGATAACCAATAAATGCTTCAAATTTTCCCTATTTTTCCTCTTTAAAAATATAAAGAATCTCTTTTTTTCACTGATAGATTCTCATATCCTTTAAGGGTGTCTATCAAGTTTTGAGAATATAATTCCATTTCATGAAACAATTATTTATTGATAAAATCATTTCCTATTATTTCATCCATACTCCTTGATAGATTTAGGATAGTGTTGCTTGTAGGAAAGAATTTGCTAGAACATTTTTAGAGTTTAGGTTTCTGTAGACTTCCTTATATCTCCCTAGTTAAGTGAATTGGTAAAGTATGTGTAGACTTTGTAGAAACCTTATGATTCCAAATAAATTAATTACTTGACAATTTTGATGAATGCTATAATTATCAAGTTTTGTAGAATACCTTATGACTCTCTAGTGTTTTTGGATATGCTACACGATGGATAAAGTGCTTCTTGATAATAGTGGTTCAATTTTAAGTTTATTTTGTGATGTTTTGTAAGTGGAAAAAATAAACTTCTATTACACCTTATTGCTCCTATTGAACTTAAGCACATTCTAATTAGATGAGGTTTTGTTGGTTGGATTTCTTTTATCCCCTTTAATATGATTTAAGACAAGCATGTCAATGTATTTACAACTCTTGATTTTTATTAATATACCTCCTTTATAGCTTTTGACGTTTAGTGTTTCTAAATTCCAATTTATTTATTTGATGTAGTATTCCTTATGACTCCCTAATTTGGAATATTATAAAATAATGTAATATTTGCAATAATATGATTTTAATTTCCAAGTTGAATTTTTTTATTCCTCCTTTATTATATGTAAATATAAATATTTTGTAATATGCTTGTTTGATATATTACTAATGCTAAGTGAATGGATTGCAATAGTAAATATAATTACCCTTATAAATCCTATATTTCTTAATTTATAGCAAGGAAGAAATAGTCTTCAATTTACCTTAGTATTCCTTTGCATTTGATGTTGTGAGGTGGTAGATTTGAATGCTTTGATATGGCAGTCACTGCTTTCTTAGAATTATGTTGGATTCTCCCTTATGTAGCCCTTTGAACGGTGATGAATTCTCCTTTATGTAGCACTTATAGTCTTTGTAACTAGTTTTGATATGAATTTGAGAACGTTCAGTATTATGTTCACGTCCAATGATGTGATTCCTTCTCTACAAATAGTACACTGATGTGCTAGTTTCAATGATGTATTCCTTCCATGAACAATGCACTGCATTATTGATTTAAGGAGGTGCTTCCTTCCACAAGTGAGACATGGATTGTTGATTGAATGTGCCAATGTATTTGCTAGTCTTTATGATAACCTATTTAATGCTAACTCTCTCTCATTTGAATTGCACACAAGCTTAAATTAGCCTTCTCCTTTGAATATGCTTCACACCATTCAATGTTAGTCTTCTCCTATAACCTCTGATGATTTCCTTCTTCAATATGGATGCTTTATATAGGAATGTTTCCTTGTGAATTTTGAACAACTGTCACTTACGTGTTACTTTGTTAGGCGTTGATATTCCAACATATGGAATGATAAGTTTGGTGGTAACCTCCCAAATACTTGTAACTCCTCTTTGACATTGAAATATTTATAAAAATTTGAATGCTTATATCTCATGTGCCAAGTGGTACTCACAACTTATGAATGTAAGCCTTTATTCTAAAGCTTCAATGATACCCTATATTTTACCTATATCTTTGAAAATGTGCATTAGCTTGCCATGTTTCTTGAAACACAAGCAATCTCTCTTCACTATTCACTCACTGTCTTGAAGAGTATTATGGATGGCACTAGTTGTATTGCTTCTTGGTTATATGGCACTCTTCAACGGTGGTCCTATGGTTACTTCTTGTGCTCTAAAATGGTGGATGTTCTCTCCAATTATAAACCTTGGGTATAGAACTTTTTACTACACCTGTAATATGTTGCTTGTTCATCTTTGTAATAGTAGATTGCATAGCCTTTTTCTTGGCTTTGATAATGTTTCTTCTATGTTGTTTATATGTCTTTTATAATAGCTGATTGCTAACCTTTTTCTTAGCTTTGATGACACTTCTCTTTATGTATATAATTTTCCTATGTATGCTACCCTTTTCTCTATGTAGACTTGGATGGTAATGGCTTATTATTATGACTCCAATATTGCGGGTGATACACTCTATTCTAGGGCTTGGATTGGACATGGAGAAATAGTATTTTTAAACACCTTAATTATTAGACATGTGAGTTCTTCAGTGGCTCCTTCCTCTTGCTTGAATTATTCTCTTCAACCTACAAAATGTGATAGTTACGCTACTCCCTGTAAATATGATGGATTTTGTCCTTTAAAAGGAACAAAAGAGGTGCTCTATAATAGTTAGATTTGCACCAATATGAAGGAAATGTTTATGAAATCCTTATCATATATTTTAGTATTTTTCCTTGGACATTTTAATGATAGTCAATCCAAGATAATGAGATGTTGTTTTTGAAGTAAGGATTTATGCTCTCTACATTTAAATTAAATCCTTATATTTTTCTTAAATATTGAGACTCACCAAGTCTCGATTTAAGGTTTCCTTCAAGGATATTAGTGGTGGTTTTATTCTTCACATTTTTCTTGTAATGGTGGCTTCTTTTGGACACATAGTGTTACATATTATTGTGTTAGTTTTGTGCTTTTAGTAAAATAGACTAACTTCTTGAGAGTAACTAGTCAAAGATCAACTAGTATAGTGCTATAATGGACTAATAATGATAATAAAATTTTAGAATAAATTCTAATGCACGTAATAATCTTCTACAATTTTCACTACAATCAATATTGTAGGATGCATTCTTCTTACTTTCTAGATAGATAATAGGTAGATGATAGTTTTATTTATTTAAAAAATATCCAAATCCTATTAATGTGCAAATATATCTTAAAATAATTCTCCTTTTTGCACTTTTTGGAAGACTATAATATGAGTCTTTCTTCTTGCAACTTTAATCTAAATATGGTGCTTAATGGAATATAATAATGAACCCTAATTTAAGTTAAACTAATTGCACCCTAGTTTCTTACATTTAATGGCTTCTAAAGTAGATGTAGATCTTGGTATTTTGTTTCACCAAGTTGTTGCCTTGTAGTAGATGAATTTTCAGCTTCTTGTAGGCTATCCATAATAGCTTCTTGCTTCATCAAACTGAGGTCTTGAAATTTCTATCTTGAGCCTTAGGTTTGGTGGCTTGATCCATCCAGTGATCTTCTATCTTCTACTGTAGTCTCAAAGAACTCCTTTCTCTAAACTTGTACCTTCTTGTTGTGAGAGGTAATCTCCAAGTCACCTGGATTTGATAAGCTTCTTATGTTTCAATCTTTCTTCAACCTTCTTGTCAAACTCTGACTTCAAATAGGATATTTTTCTTCTCAATATTCTAAATGTCTTGAGGTCTTCACTAGATTCTTATTTTGGATTTGGCACTCCTTTACAAAATATTGTTCTTAGATTTGGCACTCCTTGCCAAATGTTTCTTCTCAAATTTGGCATTCCTTGTCAAATTCTTATTCTCTTGGGCTTTTTTTTGGATGGCAACAATTATCCCAAGTCCTTCACTATTAGGATTTTTTCCTTGATAGTGAATTTCTCTAATGAGTTCTCCTAAGAACTCTTTTGATAATGCTTCTATGAGCTCTACAGCAAGGCTTTCCAAACCTTCTTCATTTTTTCTTGAGACCTCTCCAAGGTCTTCTATTTGATAGCTTATTTGGTCTTCCAACTGAGACATTTTCTTAAAACTTCTACTTTTAGAAGTGTTGGTGATGAAATCTTCTCTGATCTCTAATTTTGCTGCTTCTGGATTCTAGAATAGGACTTCACTGGTCCTTTCTATTTCTTCTACAATTTGTAGGCTTTGATGAAGATCACCAATATCTTATTTCTTAGACTCTTATTTGTGGTATTTGTTCTAAATTAGGAACTTTATATTCTAAGTCAGGAATTCATTTATGGAATTCTATTTAGAAACTTTTCTTTGGAGTTTTCTTCTAATTCAATAATTTATCTTCTAAATTAGAAATCCTTCTCTGAAATTTTCTTCAAAATTAAGGCTTCTATGGCCTCTTTCTTCTAGGCTTCTTTGGCCTATTATTCTTCTAGACTTCTTTGGCCTATTTTTCTTGTAGGCTTATCTGGCCTATTCTTCTTCTGCACTCTATATGTATTAATATTGAATGAAGATCATCAATCTCCTATCTCCTCTTATGACTCAACTTTTGGAGTCTCTTATTTATTGAGTTTGCTATAAGGCTACTATGGTCCTTTTCTTTACTTCTACAATTTGTAGGATTGTAGCTCTTGTAAGGAGACCTTTATCGAGGTCTTTAAAATATTTAGTCTTTTCCTTGTTGTTGCAAGTACTAGAATGATTCTTGAAGACGTCACTTCTAACTCTCTTGTAGGAAGCTTTCCAAATTTTTGTTGAATCTCCTTTTCCTGAACAAGCTATTATAAATTGGAACGAAAGAACTTATTAATATGGAGATACTAATATTCACTAGTTAATTTTTCAAACTAGTGGCTTGAATGATGAGTCCTAGTCTTCACAAGTTTTTTTGCAACTCTATGGAAAGACTCTAGATAAATGTAATATTAGGTTTTCTACAACTAAGATTTAATCCTGACTTTTCTAATCCTATTGACTCTTCTATTCCTCTTGACCTACTGGACTTATATTATGATAGATGTAAGTCTTCCTATTCCTATATTTATTAATCATGCTCTAGTACCAATGTTATATTTTGAGGATATATGCAGAGGGAGAGATCTAACACAAGTCTTGATAATATGAAATAAGTGAGTCTGTAATATGAATGAAATATACAATAAGTAGAAAGTGGTAAAAATACAATGCAATATGGAGGATAAGGTCTTCCAACTGAGACCTTTTCTTAAACTTTCTACTTTTGGAAGTGTTGATGATGAAATCTCCTCTGATCTCTAATTTTGTTACTTCTGGATTCTAGAATAGGACTTCATTGGTCCTTTCTCTTTCTTCTGCAATTTGTAGGCTTTGATGAAGATCACCAATATCTTATTTCTTAGACTCTTATTTGTGGTATTTATTCCAAATTAAGAACTTTATCTTATGAGTTAGGAATTCGTTTATGGAATTTTCTTTAGAAACATTTCCTTGGAGTTTTCTTATAATTCAAGAATTTATCTTCTTAATTAGATATCCTTCTCTAAAATTTTCTTCGGAATTACGACTTCTATGACCTATTTCTTCTAGAGTTCTTTGGCCTATTCTTCTTATAGACTTATTTGGCCTATTTTTCTTGTAGGATTATCTGGCCTATTCTTCTTCTACACTCTATATGTATTAATCTTGAATGAAGATCATCAATCTCTTATCTCCTCTTATGACTCAACTTTTGGAGTCTCTTATTTCTTGAGTTTGCTATAAGGCTACTATGGCCCTTTTCTTTACTTATACAATTTGTAGGATTGTAGCTCTTGTAATGAGACCTTTATCAAGGTCTTTAAAATATTTAGTCTTCTCCTTGTTGCTGCAAGTACTATAATGATTCTTGAAGATGTTATTTATAACGCTCTTGTAGGAAGATTTCCAAATTTTTGTTGAATCTCATTTTCCTGAACAAGATATTATAAATTGGAACGAAAGAACCTATCAATATGGAGATACTAATATTCACTAGTTAATTTGTCAAACTAGTGGCTTGAATGCTGAGTCCTAGTCTTCACAAGTTTTTTTGCAACTCTGTGGAAAGACTCTAGACAAATATAATCTTAGGTTTTATACAACAAAGATTTAATCCTCACTTTTTTAATCCTATTGACTATCCTATTCCTCTTGACCTACTATACTTCTATTGTGATAGATGTAAATCCTCCTATTCCTATCTTGATTCGTTGTGGCTTTGATACCAATGTTATATTTTGAGGATATATGCAGAGGGAGAGATCTAACACATGTCCTAATAATTTGTAATAAGTGAGTCTGTAATATGAATCAAATATACTATAAATAGAAAGTGGTAAAAATACAATACAGTATGGAGGATAAGGTCTTCCAACTGAGACCTTTTATTAAACCTTCTACTTTTGGAATTTTTGGTCATGAAATATTCTTTGATATCTTATTTTGTTGCTTCTAGATTATAGAATAGGACTTCACTGGTCCTTTCTCTTTCTTCTGCAATTTTTAGACTTTTATGAAGATCACCAATATCTTATTTCTTGGACTCTTGTTTGGGGTATGTCTTCTGAATTAGGATCTTTATCTTCTGATTCAGGATTTCATTTATGGAATTTTCTTTAGAAACTTTTATTTGGAGTTTTCTTCTAATTCAAGAATTTATCTTCTAAATTAGAAATCCTTCTCTAAAATTTTCTTTAGAATTAAGGCTTCTATGGCCTCTTTCTTCTAGGCTTCTTTGGTCTATTCTTCTTCTAGACTTCTTTAGCCTATTTTTCTTCTAGGATTATTTGGCCTATTCTTCTTCTGCACTCTATAGGTATCAATATTGAATGAAGATCATCAATCTCCTATATCCTCTTATGACTCAACTTTTAGAGTCTCTTATTTCTTGAGTTTGCTATAAGGCTACTGTGGCCCTTTTATTTACTTCTACAATTTGTAGGATTGTAGCTCTTGTAATGAGATATTCATCGAGGTATTTAAACTTTTAGTCTTCTCCTTGTTGCTGTAAGTACTAGAATGATTCTTGAAGATGTTATTTATAACTTTCAATTAGGAAGATTCCAAAATTTTTGCTGAATATGCTTTTCCTGAACAAGCTATTATAAAATAGAATGAAAGAACTTATATATCTAGAGATACTAATGTTCACTAGTTAATTTTTCAAACTAGTGGCTTGAATGCTGAGTCCTAGTCTTCAAAAGTTTTTTTGTAACTCTGTGGGAAGACTTTAGATAAATATAATCTTAGGATTTATACAACTAAGATTTAATCCTCATTTTTCTAATCCTATTGACTCTCCTATTCCTCTTGACTTACTAAACTTCTCTTATGATAGATGTAAATCCTCCTATGTCTATATTGATTCATAGTGGATTTGATATCAATGTTAGATTTTGAGGATATATGTAGAGGGAGAGATCTAACACAAGTCATGATAATATGAAATAAGCGAGTCTGTAATATGAATGAAATATACTTTAAATAGAAAGTGGCAAAAATACAATCCAGTATGGAGGATAAGGTCACTCTATTAATATAAGCTAAAGAACTACATTGTGCTCCATACAAGAGCTCTACCACAAACTACTCTCTACAAAAAAGCTCTTTATATCTATATAATCTACCTTTTGATCTACCACTATGAGATCCTTTATATAGGAAAAGAGATTCCTTGGGCAACACTCTACCTAGTTGTACAAATGGATACCTTACACACTAAAAAATGCATATTGACACATGTATTTATTACATTTATTGAAGTAAGGAGCTAACTTCCATATAAAGAAATCTCTACTCTAACTATGTACCATAGGTGGTACATTTACATGACACAAATGATGTAATATATTTTAACTCTAACAAGGAGCTTCTCCTTGGTAGTAAATTTCTCCAATGAGTTCTTCTAGGAACTCCTTCAATAATGCTCTCTAAGCCTTCTCCTTGTTTCTTCTTGAGACCTCTCAAAGGTATTCAATCTTACAGCTTCAAAAATACTTCAATGAGACCTTCCTTGATATCCTTCTTGGATCTCTCAAATTTATTACTACTGAAATCTGCAATAGAACTTTGTTGAACATTTTGAGGAGTGTTTGTTTTCATTGATGTCAAAAGCATTCTTGTGCTATGTTCGTCATATTTGAGGATATTAAGTTTTTCTTCCAAAAGCAAGAAGGTCTTGAAAAATAATATGTTATAATATTTATTTTTAAATATTATATACCTAAGAGGGCTCAAAGAATGAAACCCAAGGAAGGAGAAGAAAGTTTAAATTAAATAATAATATTTTACTATTATTATTTTAGATCAAAAATCAAGTTTAAGAAGATCAAGGATCAAGTTGGAAAAGACCCACAATAAGATTTAATTTAAATTAAAATATTTTAATCTTTGATTAAAATTTTAATTTAAATAATGATGGGCGCTAAGGTTTAATTTAAAATATTTATTTAATATTTTAATATTCAAATTAAAATTAAAATTCGAATACTCGTTGACGTTGGAGTATGATATAGTTTATATATAAATAATGCCAAAGTTTGGCATTTGAAAAATCATCCATGCGATTGTTTATTGGCTCGTGCAAAGGAAAGACTTGCATTTTTCACATGTGTGTTTGAGCGCAGAAGAGGACAAGAGTGAGTGGCCTCCAAAATCTACTCGAAGCCCCTCATAGCTAAGTTGGTAGCCAAGGGATGTGTTAGATGTGTTTGGTATGCCTAGTGTAGGTTCAAACCTCGTGCATGTCATTTTGCTAAAGGGAGGTTCATGTTGAATTTGTGTCGTTCCAAGGAGAAGGAAGTCAAAGACACATTTGTGCCTTTTGGATTTTGTGGAGCCACGCAACCTAGTTGGTGGGTGTGAATGCTGTAGAAATGCTTGGTGGAGAACCATAAGCAGTACAAATCCTACCAAGACCTTTTTGGCAATATAAAAGAGGTATACGTATTGTTTGGGTTGACTTGGCTTGCAAAAAATAAAAAGGGAAAAATATTTTTTTATTTACAAAGGTTTATGTTAACTAAAGTTTTTTTATAATTAATTTGGATTATAAGTTATTTAGGGGAGTTAAAATGGGAATGCAACACTTTGATTTCTGAATTGAATTTTTAAGTGATTAAGGAGTTATAAGGTAGTAAGGAAGTTTATTTTATAGATTGAAGGTTGTTTAATATTATTTTAAAGTTGGAGATTATAAGGTGTATTTGAGTATTATATTTGTATTGAAGAAATATTTTGAAGAAGTGTTAGAGTGATAATTCTTGTCATCTAACCTTTGTGCTTGGCAAGAAAAGTGGTTATAATTGAGACAAGTTTTGAAGTCTATTCTTCATAAAGTAAAAGGTATGGGCACATTCTTCTTTGGTTGAAATAATTGATTGGTTGTGAAAACAAGATTGGAGTAAAAAGGAAGTGGTTAAGTTTTCCTTTGTGGGTTTGTTGAGTCGTGAGTTTTTTGAAATGGAAGTAAATGCTATAAACCTTGTTTGAAGCATTGTTGGATATTTTGAGTGAGTAAATGCATCCTCCATTGTTGGGTGATTGAGATTCCTTCTTGTTGAGTTTGAATATTGGATTAGGGTTTGAAAGATCATGAATATCATTATTATGTGAAGTTGTGAACTATATTGAACTAGGGTTTGTGCAAGTTCATGAATATCATTGTTATGTGAAGTGGTGAACTATATTGAACTAGGGTTTGCAAGATCATGAGTATCATTGTTATGTAAGGATTGTTTGATTAGCATTGTTGTTGAAGTGATTAGTTGAGTAAAGAACTTGAAATAGGGTTTGTAAAGATCATGAGTATCATTTTATGTGAGGATTACTTGATAAGCATTGTTGTTTAAGTGATCGATGAAGTAGAAGCGATTGATATTTGTTGAGTGGATTTGGTGAAGTTATAGTTCAAGTTCTGTGAAACAAATTGTTCCATATTCTAAATTGATTTGAGAAAGAGATTGAGTGTTTGTAAGTGTGAAACATAGTGAGTATCTAACAACTCTCTATATGATTTTGTAATAAAAAGAGAGATTGAAAGTGATTAAGCATTGTAGTGAATGCGAAGCATATTGAGTCTCTAACAATTCTCTATATGTTTCTATGAGATTGAACAAGTTCTAGTGAGGTCTTGTTGAACAGATTTGAGGAAAGTATTAGAGAATACTTGTAGACATATTAGTGTGAGATTTTGGGGAAGCTTAGAATACAAAATTGAGGACATATATTATTTCAGATTGAACAAGTTCTAGTGAGTAATTTTTGAGCAGATTGGACAAGTTATAGAAAGGACTTGTAGACAGATTAGTGTGAGATTTTGTGGAAGATTACAAGGTAGATTTGAGATATGTATTTGATAATACTTATGAGTAGATTTTATTGATGGATTTGTTCAAACCTTGAGTTAAGGTTTGGGGAAGATCTAGCAGGATTTATTTAATATTAAATCAAGATTTGTGTTAAGGCTTGAGGATAGAAATTGAGGATATATTTGTGCTAGACTGAAGGATGATGTTTAGTGCATATTTGTGGATAAATTTTGGTGCAGATTTAAGGATAGATTTATGCTAGATCAGAGACAAATATTGAGAAGATTTGTGCTAGATTGAAGGACTATCTTTAGTGCATATTTTATACAGATTTGAGAGCAAGCTTTGGAGGTGATAGAGCATAGAGGATGTCAGTCTCTAATGGATAGAGATCCATTATCTAGGGTAGTGAGGATAGGTATTATGAGTGAGGATAGGAGTTTTTAGTGGATAAATATCCATTACCCAGTGCAGTGGAGGTAGCAATTCTTCTAGAATATCACCAACCAAAGCAGAGGAGATTGGTGTCACCTGTGGATAGATATCCATGAACATGATTAGTGGATTGGTATATCCTTTGGATAGATGTCCATAAATATTTTAATATGGAAAGGATTCCCAAGAGTTTTATTGAGAAAATTTTAGTGAAATATTTTCTTCATGGAGTAGCCCACATTGGGTGAACCACATTAAATTGGTGTATCTATTATGTGTGGTGATTTGCGTATTGCTTTGATTACTGCTATTGACATTGTTATCTATAAATTGCATAATATTGATTGAAAATAAAAGTAAAAAGTGGTCTTAAATTGTTCACCCCCATTCTCAGTATAAGTTTGTGTTCTTCAAACTTTTCTTAGTCCTTCTCAATGCTCAACATTCCAACTATAAAATTTCTTCAAAATGACCTTCTATGGACCTCTTCTTCAATGTGAAGTTTTCAATCTTAAATGTGGCTTCCTTGGACACTAGATATTTTTCTCAATACTCAACTAGGAGTCTTTAATCTATAAATCTCATATTGGAACCTTTTCCTCAGGCCTCCAAATCGTCACTCTACAACAAAGTATTAGGCAATGATAAAATAAATTGCTATAAATATATAGAAAAATATTCACTAGTTGGATTGCAAATCTAGTGGAAGCAATGTTGAGTTCTAGTCTTTACAAGTTATTCTACAACTCTCTAAAAAACTCTAGCAAAAAATAATTTCAAAAATTTTGAAAATGAGATTTGCAATCTCCTTTCAACCTCTTTATGGATCTTCGCTATATCCTATTGATATACCTAGTGCTCTGATACCATTTTTATCAATTAAAGTTATAAACTTAAAGGAAATTCAACCACAAGTATACAAATAAGCATGTAATGTTATAAATATTATAATGGCTAACTAATATGCATGAAAATATGATAAGAAACTTCATAAATAACTCAATAAATACCCATTAATGAAAGCTAATGAAAATATACAATGTTATTCAATGGAGGTCTCTTCATCTTCTACTTTTTGAAGATCTATATATAATGAGATACGCATTTAGGATGTCTAGTATGGGTTGAAACCCCATGCACACAATTTTTTTGAATGGAGGTTCATGCTGATTTTGTGTTGTTCGAGGGAGAAGTAAAATACATGTTTGTGCATTTTGGCTCTTATGGAGCCATGCAACACAGTTAGTGAGCACGAGCATTGCAAAAGTGCTTGGGGGTGAACCATCGATGGTTCAAATCCCTCCAAGGCCTTTTGGATAACATAATAGAGGTATGCGTATTGTTTGGGTTGACTTGGCTTGCGAAAAATAAAAAGGGAAAAATATTTTTTTGTTTCCAAAGGTTTATGTTAATTAAAGTATTTGCATAATTAATTTTGATTATAAGTTGTGTAGGGGAGTTAAAATGGGAATGCAAGACTTTGATTTATTAATTGAATTTTATGTGATTAAGGAGTTATAAAATAGTAAGGAAGTTTATTTTTGAGATTGAAGGTTGTTGAATATTATTTTAAATTTGGAGATTATAAGGTGTATTTGAGTATTATTTTTGTATTGAAGAAATATTTTGAAGAAGTGTTAAAGAGATAATTCTTGTCATCTAACCTTTGTGCTTGGCAAGGAAAATGATTATAATTGAGACAAGTTCTGAATTTTATTCTTCATCAAGTAAAAGGTATGGGCACATTCTTCTTTGGTTGAAATAATTGATTGGTTGAGATTTTCTAAAAACAATATTGGAGTAAAAGGGACTTGGTTAAGTTTTCCTTTGTGGGTTTGCTAAGTGATGAGTTTTTTGAAATGGAAGTAAATGCTATAAATATTTTTTTATAAGCATTATTGGATATTTTGAGTGAATGAATGCATACTTCATTGTTGGGTGATTGAGATTCCTTGTTGTTGATTTTGAAGATTGGGTTAGGGTTTGAAATAACATGAGTATCATTATTATGTGAAGTTGTGAACTATATTGAACTAGGATTTGTGCAAGAACATGAGTATCATTGTTATGTGAAGTGGTGAAAAATCTTGAACTAGGGTTTACAAGATCATGAGTATCATTATTATGTAAGGATTGTTTGATTAGCATTGTTGTTGAAGTGAATGGTTGAGTGAAGAACTTGAACTAAGGTTTGCAAAGATCATGAGTATCATTGTTATGTGAGGATTACTTGATAAACATTGTTGTTGAAGTGATTGTTTGAGTAGAAATTATTGAGCTTAGTTTATTGGATGTGGTGAAGTGATAGTTCAATTTTTGTGAAACAAATTGTTCCATATTATAAATTAATTTGAGAAAGATATTGAGTGTTTGTAAGTGTGAAACATATTGAGTCTCTAATAATTCTCTCTATGATTTTGTGATAAAAAAAGAGATTGAAAGTGATTGAGCATTGTAGTTAATGTGAAGCATATTGATTCTCTAAAAATTCTCTATATGTTTCTATGAGATTGAACAAGTTCTAGTGAGGATTGTTGAGCATATTTGAGGCAAGTATTAGAGAAGACTTGTAGACAGATTAGTGTGAGCTTTTGGGGAATCTTACAATACAAAATTAAGGATAGATATTATTGAGAAGTTTGGACAAGTTCTAGAGAGGACTTATAGACAGATTAGTGTGAGCTTTTGTAGAATCTTACAAGGTATATTTGAGACAAGTCTTTCAGAAGACTTGTGAGTAGAGTTGATTGATTGATTTATTCAAACCTTGAGTTAAGGTTTGGGGTAGATATAATAGAATTGAATTAAGATTAAGTCAAGCTTTGTGTTCAATCTTGAGGATAGATATTGAGGACATATTTGTGCTAGAATGAAGGACTATGTTTAGTGCATATTTATGGATAAAATTTGGTGTAGATTTAAGTATAATTTTATGACATATCAGAGACAGATATTGAGGAAATTTATGCTAGACCTAACAATTGTATTTAGTGCAGATTTGAGACTGAGCTAAGAGTAAGCTTTGGAGGTGACAGAGTATAGAGGATGGCAGTCTCTAGTGGATAGATATCCATTAGCTAGGGTAGTGAGGATAGGTATTCTGAGTTAGGATAGGAGTCTTCAGTGGATAAAGGTACATTAGACAATGCAGTGGAGGTAGCAGTTTTTCAAGAATATTACCAGCTAAAGAAGAGGAGATTGGTGTCTCCTTTCGATTGAGATCCATGAAATTTATTAGGGTATTTGTGTCTCCTTTGTACAGAGGTCCATAAACATTGTAATAGGGAAAGGATTCCCAAGATATTGATTGAGAAAATTTTAGTAAAATATTTTCTCTATGGAGTAGCCCACATTGGGTGAACCACATTAAATTGGTGTCTCTATTATGTGTGGTTATTTGTGTATTGTTTTGATTATGATTTTTGATATTATTATCTATACATTGCATAACATTGATTAGAAATAAAAGTAAAAAGTGATCTTATAATTTTCACCCCCACTCTCAGTATAAGCTTATGTTCTTTATTTGGTATTAGAGCGAGTTCCTTTGGAATATTTTAATAACTTGAAGAAAAATATTACAAGAACACAATAGATTATAAGAATGGGTCATGTGATAATTCAACACCAATATTTTATGGAAGTGATTATGTATTTTGGAGTGTGAGAATGAAGATTCATATGATGGAACTTGGCAATGAAATATGGGAAGCAGTTTAAAATGGATATACACCACTAGCTACTCCACCTACAGATAAATATGGTAAGCTTCTACAAAATTATAATTCAAAAGCAATAAATATAATTTTGAAAGATTTACATAGAAAAATGTTCATAAAGGTTATGCATTGTAAATTAGTAAAATATATTTGGCTTAAGTTGCAAGGCATATATGAAAGAGATAAAAGTGTCAAAAAGGCAAAGATACAAAATCTCAAAGGATAATTTGAAGAATTAAGAATGAAGGATGAGAAAAAAATTAGTGCTTATCTACTTCATGTAGACGAGGTTGTTAACGCCATGCAAGGACTTGGACTTGAGGTTTAAGAATATGATGTTTGTGATAAAATATTAAGATCTCAACCAAAAAGGTTTAGTGAAAAGATTTTTTCTATAAAGGAAGCAAAATATGGTGAATTTTTTACAAGATATGAATTACTTGGCATTCTAACAAATTTTGAGATAAAAACAAAAGATACTAATCTACAAAAGGAAGAAGCATTTAAAGATACTAAGAATATAAAGGGTAAGAAGTCAAATTCAAGCAATGAGTCATCCAATGATGAAGTAAATTATGGAAAAAGGAATAAGGATCCAAGAAGATTTAAATATGTAAATCATGTTAGATGTTTTAATTGTGGAAAGTGTGGTCACTATGCAACTAATTTTCAAGAAGCTATAAATAACAATGATGAAGAAAAATAGGATCATAAGAACAGGGAATCAAAAAAATATAGGTACCAAACGAAAGGAAATGATGGAAAAAGCAAACAAGAAAATAAGTTATTTTAAAGACAGAATAGGATTTACTATGCAAATAAGGCAAGTATGTACTCAAGTGATAGTGATAATATTTTCTCAGATAATGATAAAGATGAAGTTCTATTTTGACAGAAGAGAAGGAAGAAGTTAAGAGAAGGTCACCAATAATTTGTAAGTGTTTTAGATGTGGCAACTTTGGACATCTTGAAGGTAGTTGTACAAATATTGGTTTTAATTTCAGTGATGATGAATATGAGGATACACTTGAATGACCAAAAGAGAATATTATAATGGTACTAGAAGAAGAAGGAGGTGATCCTATAGAATACAGGTTAGAAAAGAATGAAGATATTTTCAAAGGCAAATAAATAGAGGAAGAATAAGAAGAAGGAGAAGTTGATCTTGAGGGAGAGTTTATTTATGCCCTTAACAAATTAAATAAGGTAAGAAAGAAAAACTCCCAACTTAAGCTTTAGTTTCAATAATGTTATGAAGAGAAAGGAATGCTTATAGAGGATATAAACAAGTCAATGGCTAAGAAAAAGAAGTTCAAAGATAAGTTAGAAGCAAAGGTCTTCGAATGTGAAATTTTAAAACATGAAGTGGATCTACTAAGGTAAGAAATAAAAGAGTCTAAAGATAGGTTATATAAATTTTGAAGAAGCTCAAATAATTTGGATAAGTTTATCAAGACACAAAATCCTACATCAAGCAAGACAGGTCTTGGTTTTGAACAGGTACAAAATAAATTGGAAGAGGAGTCAACCTCAATTTCTGAAGAAGAACAAACTTCAAAAGTAGATAGTGTAAGAGAAAGTGAGACTTATGAGGATGAGTTGGACAATAGAAAATTCAACAAGGAAATAAATAATACACAAAGGAGAAAAAAATGGAATAGGAATCAACACAGAGTAATAGAGACTAACATACCAATGATGTCGAGGCAAGGAAATTTCAATGGATGATGTTTCTCGTGTCACAAATTTGAGCACAAGGCTTCATAGTGCAAGACACATGAAATACAATAATATGGAAACTTCGAGAACAAGCAGTTATTTCAAGGGTATTGCTAATTTTGTAATCATTTTGGTCACGAGGCAATGAATTGCAGGGTTCATAAAAGGAATATGACATGGCTTTATCATAAGCAATCCCAAGATATTTTCACCTCCAAGGAATAATAAAATTAATTGTTTTAAGTGTAATAATGATGGACATACAACAAAGTGTTGTATAGAAAATATTCCAGAGACAAGTAGGAACATAAATATTCAGAGGAATCATAAGGATCATATGAAGATGAAAGTAGACAAAATAAAAGAGTAGTGCATGCTAGGAGTAGAAATAATCCCACCCCTAAATTAACCACCTCAAGAGGAGGTGGGTGAGGGGATAAGCTAAGATTTTCATTCTTAGCCCCGAGCCCCAAAGGTGAACCTTTGCTATTTATGTCAAAGGGGGAGAGATTTGAGTTAGAAGGAAAGCATTCAGTTAGGGGAGCAGTTTCCCACCGGAGTAGAAAAGAAAAATACAAGGAAATGGTAAAAAGTAATTGGGTTGCCATGGATGACAAAGGGGGAGATTGTTGTTCATTTTGAGGAGTGTTTGTTGTCATTGATGTCAAAAGAATTCTTGTGCTATGTTCATCATCTTTGAGGATATTATGTGTTTCTTCCAAAATCAAGAAGGTCTTCAAAAGCAATAGGTTAAATTATTTAATTTTAAATATTATATACCTAGGAGGGCTCAAAGAATGAAAACCCAAGGAAGGAGAAGAAATTTTAAATTAAATAATAATATTTTATTATTATTATTTCAGATCAAAAATCGAGTTTAAGAAGATCAAGGATCAAGTTGGAAAAGACCCACAAGCAGATTTAATTTAAATTAAAATATTTTAATCTTTGATTGAAATTTTAATTTAAATAATGATGGGTGCTAAGGTTTAATTTAAAATATTTATTTAATATTTTAATTTTCAAATTCAAATTAAAATTTAAATACTCATCGACGTTGGAGTATGATATAGTTTGCATATAAATAATGCCAAAGTTTGGAATTTGAAAAATCATCCATGCGATTGTTTATTGGCTTGTGCAAAGGAAAGACTTGCATTTTTCACATGTGTGTTTAAGCACAGAAGAGGACAAGAGTGAGTGGCCTCCTAAATATACTCGAAGCCCCTCATAGCTAAGTTGGTAGCCAAGGGATGCATTAGATGTGTTCAGTATGCCTGGTGTAGGTTCAAACCTTTTGCATGTCATTTTGCTGAAGGGAGGTTCATGTTGAGTTTGTGTCGTTCGAGGGAGAAGGAAGTCAAAGACACGTTTGTGCCTTTTGTCTTTTGTGGAGCCATGCAACCTAGTTGGTGGGTGGAATGCTGAACAAACGCTTGGGGGAGAACCATCAGCAGTTCAGATCCTACCAAGGCCTTTTTGGGAATATAATAGAGGTATACGTATTGTTTGGGTTGACTTGGCTTGCAAAAAATAAAAAGGGAAAAATATTTTTTTATTGACAAAGGTTTATGTTAACTAAAGTTTTTGCATAATTAATTTGGATTATAAGTTATTTATGGGAGTTAAAAGGGTAATGCAAAACTTTGATTTCTGAATTGAATTTTTAAGTGATTAAGGAGTTATAAGGTAGTAAGGAAGTTTATTTTATAGATTGAAGGTTTTTTAATATTATTTTTAAGTTGGAGATTATAAGGTGTATTTGAGTATTATATTTGTATTGAAGAAATATTTTGAAGAAGTGTTAGAGTGATAATTCTTGTCATTTAACATTTGTGCTTGGCAAGAAAATTGGTTATAATTGAGATAGGTTTTGAAGTATATTCTTCATAAAGTAAAAGGTATGGGCACATTCTTCTTTGGTTGAAATAATTGATTGGTTATGAAAACAAGATTGGAGTAAAAAGGAATTGGTTAAGTTTTCATTTATGGGTTTGTTGAGTGGTGAGTTTTTTGAAATGGAAGTAAATGCTATAAACCTTGTTTGAAGCATTGTTGGATATTTTGAGTGAGTGAATGCATCCTTCATTGTTGGGTGATTGAGATTCCTTCTTGTTGAGTTTGAATATTGGATTAGGGTTTGAAATATCATGAGTATCATTATTATGTGAAGTTGTGAACTATATTGAACAAGGTTTTGTGCAAGTTCATGAATATCATTGTTATGTGAAATGATGAACTATATTGAACTAGGGTTTGCAAGATCAAGAGTATTATTGTTATGTAAGGATTGTTCGATTAGCATTGTTTTTGAAGTGATTGGTTGAGTAAAGAACTTGAAATAGGGTTTGTAAAGATCATGAGTATCATTTTATGTGAGGATTACTTGATAAGCATTGTTTTTTAAGTGATCGATTGAGTAGAAGCGATTGATATTAGTTGAGTGGATGTGGTGAAGTTATAGTTCAAGTTCTGTGAAACAAATTGTTCCATATTCTAAATTGATTTGAGAAAGATATTGAATGTTTGTAAGTGTGAAACATAGTGAGTACCTAACAACTCTCTATATGTTTTTGTGATAAAAAGAGAGATTGAACGTGATTAAGAATTGTAGTGAATGCGAAGCATATTGAGTCTCTAACAATTCTCTATATGTTTCTATGAGATTGCACAAGTTCTAGTGAGGACTTGTTGAGTAGATTTGAGGCAAGTCTTAGAGAAGACTTGTAGAAATATTAGAGTGAGCTTTTGGGGAAGATTAGAATACAAAATTTAGGACATACATTATTGATCAGATTGAACAAGTTCTAGTGAGTAATTTTTGAGCAGATTGGACAAGTTATAGAGAGGACTTGTAGAGAGATTATTGTGAGATTTTGTGGAAGATTACAAGGTAGATTTGAGATAAGTCTTTGAGAATTATTATGAGTGGATTTTATTGATGGATTTGTTCAAACCTTGAGTTAAGGTTTGGGGAAGATCTAGCAGGATTTATTTAATATTAAATCAAGCTTTGTGTTAAGGCTTGAGGATAGAAAATGAGGATAGATTTGTGCTAGACCAAAGGACTATGTTTAGTGCAGATTTATGGATAAATTTTGGTGCATATTTAAGGATATATTTATGCTAGATCAGAGACAAATATTGAGAAGATTTGTGCTAGATTGAAGGACTATCTTTAGTGCATATTTGATACAGAGTTGAGAGCAAGCTTTGGATGTGATAGAGCATAGAGGATGATAGTCTCTAATGGATAGAGATTCATTAGCTAGGGTAGTGAGGATAGGTATTATGAGTGAGGATAGGAGTTTTTAGTGGATAAATATCCATTAGCCAATGCAGTGGAGGTAGCAATTCTTCTAGAATATCATCAGCCAAAGCAGAGGAGATTGGTGTCACCTATGGATAGATATCCATGAACATGATTAGTGGATTGGTATCTCCTTTGGATAGAGGTCCATAAATATTTTAATATGGAAAGGATTCCCAAGAGTTTGATTGAGAAAATTTTAGTGAAATATTTTCTTCGTGGAGTAGCCCACATTGGGTGAACCACATTAAATTGTTGTATATATTATGTGTGGTGATTTGTGTATTGCTTTGATTACTGCTATTGATATTGCTATCTATACATTGCATAATATTTATTGGAAATAAAAGTAAAAAGTGATCTTAAAATGTTCACCCCCATTCTCAGTATAAGTTTGTGTTCTTCAAAATTTTGTTAGTCCTTCTCAATGCTCAATATTCCAACTATAAAATTTCTTCAAAAGGACCTTCTATGGACCTCTTCTTCAATGTGAAGTTTTCAATCTTAAATGTGGCTTCCTTGGCCACTAGATATTTTTCTCAATCTTCAACTAGGAGTCTTTAATCTATAAATCTCATATTGGAACCTTTTCCTCAGGCCTCCAAATCTCCACTCTAGAACAAAGTATTAGGCAATGATTAAAGAAATTTCTATAAATCTATAGAAAAATATTCACTGGTTGGATTGCAAATCTAGTGGAAGCAATGTTGATTTCTAGTCTTCACAAGTTATTCTACAACTCTCTAAAAAACTCTAGAAAAAAATAATTTCTAAAAATTTGAAAATGAGATTTGCAATCTCCTTTCAATCTCTTTATGGATCTTCTCTATTTCCTATTGATATACCTAGTGCTCTGATACCATTTTTATGAATTGAAGTTATAAACTTAAAGGAAATTCAACCACAAGTATGCAAATAAGCATGTAATGTTATAAATATTATAATGGCTAACTAATATGCATGAAAATATGATAAGACACTTCATAAATAACTCAATAAATACCCATTAATGAAAGCTCATGAAAATATACAATGTTATTCAATGGAGGTCTCTTCATATTCTTCTTTTTGAAGACCTATATACAATGAGATATGCGTTTAGGATGTCTAGTACGAGTTCAAACCCCATGAACACAATTTTTTTGAAGGGAGGTTCGTGTTGATTTTGTGTTGTTTGAGGGATAAGTAAAAGACATGTTTGTGCCTTTTGGTTCTTGTGGAGCCATGCAACCCATTTGGTGAGCGCGAGCATTGCAAAAGTGCTTGGGGGTGAACCATCAGTGATTCTAATCCCTCCAAGGCCTTTTGGATAACATAATAGAGGTATGCGCATTGTTTGGGTTGACTTGGCTTGCGAAAAATAAAAAAAATATTGTTTCCAAAGGTTTATGTTAATTAAAGTTTTTGCATAATTAATTTGGATTATAATTTGTGTAGGGGAGTTAAAAGGGGAATGCAAGACTTTGATTTATGTATTGAATTTTAAGTGATTAAGGAGTTATAATATAGTAAGGAAGTTTATTTCTGAGATTGAATGTTGTTGAATATTATTTTTAAGTTGGAGATTATAAGGTGTATTTGAGTATTATTTTTGTATTGAAGAAGTGTTAGAGTGATAATTCTTGTCATCTAAACTTTGTGCTTGGCAAGGAAAATAATTATAATTGAGACAAGTTTTGAATTTTATTCTTCATCAAGTAAAAGGTATGGGCACATTCTTCTTTGGTTGAAATAATTGATTGGTTGAGATTTTCTAAAAACAATATTGGAGTAAAAGGGACTTGGTTAAGTTTTCCTTTGTGGGTTTGTTGAGTGATGAGTTTTCTGAAATGGAGGTAAATGCTATAAATCTTGTTTTATAAGCATTGTTGGATATTTTGAGTGAATGAATGCATCCTTCATTGTTGGGTGATTGAGATTCCTTTTTGTTGAGTTTGCAGATTGGGTTAGGGTTTGAAATAACATGAGTATCATTATTATGTGAAGTTTTGAACTATATTAAACTTGGATTTTTGCAAGAACATGAGTATCATTGTTATGTGAAGTGGTGAACAATATTGAACTAGGGTTTACAAGATCATGAGTATCATTATTATGTAAGGATTGTTTGATTAGCATTATTGTTGAAGTGATTGGTTGAGTGAAGAACTTGAACTAAGGTTTGCAAAGATCATGAGTATCATTGTTATGTGAGGATTACTTGATAAGCATTGTTGTTGAAATGATTGGTTGAGTAGAAATGATTTTGCTTAGTTTATTGGATGTGGTGAAGTGATAGTTCAATTTTTGTGAAACAAATTGTTCCATATTATAAATTAATTTGAGAAAGATATTAAGTGTTTATAAGTGTGAAACATATTGAGTCTCTAATAATTCTCTCTATTTTTTTGTGATAAAAAGAAAGATTGAAAGTGATTGAGCATTGTAGTAAATGTGAAGCATATTGAGTCTCTAAAAATTCTCTATATGTTTCTATGAGGTTGAACAAGTTCTAGTGAGGACTGGTTGAGCAGATTTGAGGCAAGTCTTAGAGAAGACTTGTAGACAAATTAGTGTGAGCTTTTGGGGAATCTTACAATACAAAATTAAGGATAGATATTATTGAGAAGTTTGGACAAGTTCTAGAGAGGACTTATAGACAGATTAGTGTGAGCTTTTGTAGAAGATTACAAGGTATATTTGAGAAAAATCTTTCAAAAGACTTGTGAGCAGATTTGATTGATAGATTTATTCAAACCTTGAGTTAAGGTTTGGGGTAGATATAATATAATTGATTTAAGATTAAGTCAAGCTTTGTGTTCAATCTTGAGGATAGAGATTGAGAAAATATTTGTGCTAGACTGAAGGACTATTTTTAGAGCATATTTATGGATAAAATTTGATGTAGATTTAAGTATAATTTTATGACATATCAGAGACAGATATTGAGTAGATTTATGCTAGACCTAACGATTGTATTTAGTGCAGATTTTAGACTGAGCTAAGAGTAAGCTTTGGAGGTGACATAGTATAGAGGATGGCAGTCTCCAGTGGATAGATATCAATTAGCTAGGGTAGTGAGGATAGGTCTTCTGAGTTAGGATAGGAGTCTTCAGTGGATAAAAATACATTATACAATGCAGTGGAGGTAGTAGTTTGTCAAGAAGATTACCAGCTAAAGAAGAGGATATTGGTGTCTCCTTTGGATAGATATCCATGAAATTGATTAGGGGATTTGTGTATCCTTTGAACAGAGGTCCATAAACATTGTAATAGGGAAAGGATTCCCAAGATATTGATTGAGAAAATTTTAGTAAAAGATTTTTTCTATGGAGTAGCCCACATTGGGTGAACCACATTAAATTTGTGTCTCTATTATGTGTGGTTATTTTTGTATTGCTTTGATCACCATTGTTGATATTATTATCTATACATTGCATAACATTGATTAGAAAGAAAAGTAAAAAGCAATCTTATACTTTTCACCCCCACTCTCAGTATAAGCTTGTGTTCTTTATTTGGTATTAGAGCGAGTTCCTTTGGAAGATTTTAATAGCTTGAAGGAAAATATTATAAGAACACAATATATTCTAAGAATGGGTCATCTGATAATTCAACGCCAATATTTTATGGAAGTGATTATGTATTTTGGAGTATGAGAATGAAGATTCATATGATGGCACTTGGCAATGAAATATGGGAAGTAGTTTAAAATGGATATACACCACTAGATACTCCACCTACAGATAAATATGGTAATATTTTAAAAAATTATAATTCAAAAGCAATAAATACAATTTTGAAAGATTTACATAGAAAAATGTTCATAAAGGCTATGCATTGTAAATCAATAAAATATATTTGGGTTAAGTTGCAAGGCATATATGAAAGAGATAAAAGTTTCAAAAGGCAAAGATACAAAATCTCAAAGTATAATTTGAAGAATTAAGAATGAAGGATGAGAAAAAAATTAGTGCTTATCTACTTCATGTAGACGAGGTTGTTAACGCCATGCAAGGACTTGGAATTGAGGTTTAATAATATGATGTTTGTGATAAAATCTTAAGATCTCAACCAAAAAGGTTTAGTGAAAATATTTTTTCTATAAAGGAAGCAAAATATGGTGAATTTTTGACAAGATATGAATTACTTGGCATTTTAACAAATTTTGAGATAAAAACAAAAGATACTAATCTACAAAAGGAAGAAGCCTTTAAAGATATTAAGAATATAAAGGGTAAGAAGTCAAATTAAAGCAATGAGTCATCCAATGATGAAGTAAATTATGGCAAAATGAATAAGGATCCAAGAATATTTAAATATGTAAATCATGTTAGATGTTTTAATTGTGGAAAGTGTGGTCACTATGCAACTAATTTTCAAGAAGCTATAAATAACAATGATGAAGAAAAATAGGATCATAAGAATAGGGAATCAAAAAAATATAGGTACCAAAAGAAAGGAAATGATGGAAAAAGCAAACAAGAAAATAAGTTATTTCAAAGACAGAATAGGATTTACTATGCAAATAAGGCAAGTATGTACTCAAGTGATAGTGATAATAGTTTCTCAGATAATGATAAAGATGAAGTTCTATTTTGACAGAAGAAAAGGAAGAAGTTAAGAAAAGGTCACCAATAATTTGCAAGTATTTTAGATGTGGCAACTTTGGACATCTTGAAGGTAGTTGTACAAATATTGGTTTTAATTTCAATGATGATGAATATGAGGATACACTTGAATGACCAGAAGAGAATATTATAATGGTACTAGAAGAAGAAGGAGGTGATCCTATAGAATACAGGTTAGAAAAGAATGAAGATATTTTCAAAGGCAAATAAATAGAGGAAGAATAAGAAGAAGGAGAAGTTGATCTTGAGGGAGAGTTTATTTATGCCCTTAACAAATTAAATAAGGTAAGAAAGAAAAACTCCCAAATTAAGATTTAGTTTCAATAATGTTATGAAGAGAAAGGAACGCTTATAGAGGATCTAAACAAGTCAATGGCTAAGACAAAGAAGTTCAAAGATAAGTTAGAAGCAAAGGTCTTTGAATGTGAAAGGTTAAAACATGAAGTGGCTCTACTAAGGTAAGAAATAAAAGAGTCTAAAGATAGGTTATATAGATTTTGAAGAAGCTCAAATAATTTGGATAAGTTTATCAAGACACAAAATCCTACATCAAGCAAGACAGGTCTTGGTTTTGAACAGGTACAAAAATAGGAAGAGGAGTCAACCTCAAGTTCTGAAGAAGAAAAAACTTCAAAAGTAGATAGTGTAAGAGAAAGTGAGACTTATGAAGATGAGTTGTACAATAGAAAATTCAACAAGCAAATAAATAATACATAAAGGAGAAAAAAATGGAATAGGAATCAACACAGAGTAATAGAGACTAACATACCAATGATGTTGAGGCAAGGAAATTTCAATGGATGATTTTTCTCATGTCACAAATTTGAGCACAAGGCTTCATAGTGCAAGACACATGAAATACAAGAATATGGAAACTTCGAGAACAAGCAGTTATTTCAAGGGTATTGCTACATTTGTAATCATTTTGGTCACAAGGCAATGAATTGCAGGGTTCATAAAAGGAATATGACATGGCTTTATCATAAGAAATCCAAAGATATTTTCACCTCCAAGGAATAATAAAATTAAGTGTTTTAAGTGTAATAATGATGGACATACAACAAAGTGGTGTAGAGCAGATATTCCAGAGACAAGCAGGAACATAAATAGTTAGAGGAATCATAAGGATTAGATGAGGAGGAAAGTAGACGAAATAAAAGAGTAGTGCATGCTAGGAGTAGAAATAATCCCACCCCTGAATTAACCACCTCAAGAGGAGGTGGGGGAGGGGCTGAGCTAAGAGTTTCATTCTTATCCCCGAGACCCAAATGTGAACCTTTGCTATTTATGTCAAAGGGGGAGATATTTGAGTTAGAAGGAAAGAATTCAGTCAGGGGAGCAGTTTCCCACCGAAGTAGAAAATAAAAATTCAAGGAAATGGTAAAAAGTAATTGGGTTGCCATGGATGACAAAGGGGGAGAATGCTGGACATTTTGAAGAGTGTTTGTTGTCATTGATGTCAAAAGCATTCTTGTGCTATGTTCATCATCTTTGAGGATATTATGTGTTTCTTCCAAAAGCAAGAAGGTCTTCAAAAGCAATATGTTAAAATATTTATTTTTAAATATTATATACCTAGAAGGGCTCAAAGAATGAAAACCCAAGGAAGGAGAAGAAAGTTTAAATTAAATAATAATATTTTATTATTATTATTTCAGATCAAAAATCGAGTTTAAGAAGATCAAGGATCAAGTTGGAAAAGACCCACAAGCATATTTCTTCCAAATTAAAATATTTTAATCTTTGATTGAAATTTTAATTTAAATAATGATGGGTTCTAAGGTTTAATTTAAAATATTTATTTAATATTTTAATTTTCAAATTCAAATTAAAATTTGAATACTTATCGACGTTGGAGTATGATATAGTTTACATATAAATAATGCCAAAGTTTGGAATTTGAAAATTCATCCATGCGATTGTTTATTGGCTTGTGCAAAGGAAAGACTTGCATTTTTCACATGTGTGTTTGAGCGTAGAAGAGGACAAGAGTGAGTGGCCTCTTAAATCTACTCGAAGCCCCTCATAGCTAAGTTGGTAGCCAAGGGATGCGTTAGATGTGTTCCGTATGCCTAGTGCAGGTTCAAACCTTGTGCATGTCATTTTGTTGAAGGGAGGTTCATGTTGAGTTTGTGTCGTTCGAGGGAGAAGGAAGTCAAAGGCACGTTTGTGCCTTTTGGCTCTTGTGGAGCCACACAACCTAGTTTGTGGGTGCGAATGCTGCATAAATGCTTGGGGGAGAACCATCAGCAGTTCGAATCCTGCCAAGGCCTTTTTGGCAATGTAATAGAGGTATACATATTGTTTGGGTTGGACTTGGCGTGCAAAAAATAAAAAGGGAAAATTATTTTTTTATTTACAAACGTTTATGTTAACTAAAGTTTTTGCATAATTAATTTGGATTATAAGTTATTTAGGGGAGTTAAAATGGGAATGCAAAACTTTGATTTCTGAATTGAATTTTTAAGTGATTAAGGAGTTATAAGGTAGTAAGGAAGTTTATTTTATAGATTGAAGGTTGTTGAATATTATTTTAAAGTTGGAGATTATAAGGTGTATTTGTGTATTATATTTGTATTGAAGAAACATTTTGACGAAGTGTTAGAGTGATAATTCTTGTCATCTAACCTTTGTGCTTGGCAATAAAAGTTGTTATAATTGAGACAGGTTTTGAAGTCTATTCTTCATAAAGTAAAATGTATGGGCACATTCTTCTTTGGTTGAAATAATTGATTGGTTGTGAAAACAAGATTGGAGTAAAAAGGAAGTGGTTAAGTTTTCCTTTGTGGGTTTTTTGAGTGGTGAGTTTTTTGAAATGGAAGTAAATGCTATAAACCTTGTTTGAAGCATTGTTGGATATTTTGAGTAAGTGAATGCATCCTTCATTGTTGGGTGATTGAGATTCCTTGTTGTTGAGTTTGAATATTGGATTAGGGTTTGAAATATCATGAGTATCATTGTTATGTGAAGTTGTGAACTATATTGAACTAGGGTTTGTGCAAGTTCATGAATATCATTGTTATGTGAAGTGGTGAACTATATTGAACTAGGGTTTGCAATATCAAGAGTATTATTGTTATGTAAGAATTGTTCGATTAGCATTGTTGTTGAAGTGATTGGTTGAGTAAAGAACTTGAAATAGGGTTTGTAAATATCATGAGTATCATTTTATGTGAGGATTACTTGATAAGCATTGTTGTTTAAGTGATCGATTGAGTAGAAGAGATTGATATTAGTTGAGTGGATGTGGTGAAGTTATAGGTTATAGTTCAAGTTCTGTGAAACAAATTGTTCCATATTCTAAATTGATTTGAGAAAGAGATTGAGTGTTTGTAAGTGTGAAACATAGTGAGTATCTAAAAACTCTCTATATGTTTTTGTGATAAAAAGAGAGATTGAAAGTGATTAAGCATTGTAGTAAATGCAAAGCATATTGAGTCTCTAAAAATTCTCTATATGTTTCTATGATATTGAACAAGTTCTAGTGAGGACTTGTTGAGCATATTTGAAGTAAGTCTTAAAGAAGACTTGTAGACAGATTAGTGTGAGCTTTTGGGGAAGCTTAGAATACAAAATTGAGGACATATATTATTGATCAGATTGAACAAGTCTAGTGAGTAATTTTTGAGCAGACTGGACAAGTTATAGAGAGGACTTGTAGACAGATTAGTGTGAGATTTTGTGGAAGATTACAAGGTAGATTTGAGATAAGTCTTTGAGAATACTTATGAGTAAATTTTATTGATGGATTTGTTCAAACCTTGAGTTAAGGTTTGGGGGAGATCTAGCAAGATTGATTTAATATTAAATCAAGCTTTGTGTTAAGGCTTGAGGATAGAAATTGAGGATAGTTTTGTGCTAGATCGAAGGACTATGTTTAGTGCAAATTTGTGGATAAATTTTGGTGCAAATTTAAGGATAGATTTATGCTAGATCAGAGACAAATATTGAGAAGATTTATGCTAGATCGAAGGACTGTCTTTAGTGCATATTTGATACATATTTGAGAGCAAGATTTGGAGGTGATAGAGCATAGAGGATGACAGTATCTAATGGATAGAGATCCATTAGCTAGGGTAGTGAGGATAGGTCTTATGAGTGAGGATAGGAGTTTGTAGTGGATAAAGATCCATTAGCCAGTGTAGTGGAGGTAGCAATTCTTCTAGAATATCACCAACCAAAGTAAAGTAGATTGATATCACCTATGGATAGATATCCATGAACATGATTAGTCGATTGGTATCTCCTTTGGATAGAGGTCCATAAATATTGTAATAGGGAAAGGATTCCCAAGAGTTTGATTCAGAAAATTTTAATGAAACATTTTCTTCATGGAGTAGCCCACATTGGGTGAACCACATTAAATTGTTGTATCTATTATGTGTGGTGATTTTTGTATTGCTTTGATTACTGCTATTGATATTGTTATCTATACATTGCATAATATTGATTTGAAATAAAAGTAAAAAGTGATCTTAAACTATTCACCCTCATTCTCAATATAAGTTTATGTTCTTCAAACTTTTGTGAGTCCTTATCAATGCTCAATATTCCAACTATAAAATTTCTTCAAAATGACCTTCTATGGACCTCTTCTTCAATGTGAAGTTTTCAATCTTAAATGTGGCTTCCTTGGCCACTAGATATTTTTATCAATCTTCAACTAGGAGTATTTAATCTATAAATCTCATATTGGAACCTTTTCCTCAGGCATCCAAATATCCACTCTACAACAAAGTATTAGGCAATGATAAATGAAATTTCTATAAATCTATAGAAAAATATTCACTAGTTGGATTGCAAATCTAGTGGAAGCAATGTTGAGTTCTAGTCTTCACAAGTTATTCTGCAACTATCTCAAAAACTCTATCAAAAAATAATTTCAAAAATTTTGAAAATGAGATTTGCAATCTCCTTTTAATATATCTATGGATCTTGTCTATTTCATATTGATATACCTAGTGCTCTGATACCATTTTTATGAATTGAAGTTATAAACTTAAAGGAAATTCAACCACAAGTATGCAAATAAGCATGTAATGTTATAAATATTATAATGGCTAACTAAGATGCATGAAAATATGATAAGAAACTTCATAAATAACTCAATAAATACCCATTAATGAAAGCTAATGAAAATATACAATGTTATTCAATGGAGGTCTCTTCATCTTCTACTTTTTGAAGACCTATATATAATGAGATACAACTCTTTACCTTCAATATTCATATGACACCTCACTATTCTATTCTAATGACTTATGTACATGTTCACTACATGCACATTTACATCATTGCACATTCTAACACTTGTGCATTTATTACATTGCTTTAGTACGTAAGTCCTAATAAACTCATAATATAAATATGTACACATGATGGTACATTGGTAAAGAATAAAATAATATAATACATTTCGATAAATACATTGATCCATAGTTAGACACAAATAATTTATAAAGGAAGACCTAATGAAGTTTGTATATATCTAGCCATGCCAAATTTAGAGCTAAAGAATGAAGAGAAAGAAGAATTAGAGATTGAAGGAAAAAATCCTTCCTACCAAATATTTTAATAAAGGTTATGTTGGAGGTATTACATTATTTAGCCCCTTTGTAATATTATTTTGATAGTTGATTTATATTTTATATAATGTATGTGTCAATATGAGAAAAAATGTAAGGTATCAAGAGAGAATGAATATTCACATTGGTATGTGGTAATATGAGATTTTTATATTTATGAGACGAATATGAAAATATGAATCTCCTAGATGTTTGAGGAGAGTAATTTAAAATTATATATGGAGACATCTCTTCAAGTAATGTAATAAATAAGAATCATTCTTGTATGTTGTATATATTTGAGTTATAGTTGTGAGATATTGTTGTTATTATGATATTAATATTCATTTTTAGTTTGATTAATGGTATATATTTGATTTATTTCTGATTCTAGAAAAGGATTTCTATTAATTAATCTACTAAAAAAACTAACAAATCTATTATTTACAAGAATGTACCAAGGTGGTATATTGGCATGTACTAAATAATGTAATATTATCCAACGGTGGTAGCCTTGAGCTTCATCTTGGGCATAAATTTGAATTAAACCTATTGATCTATAATTTCCTTCTATAAGTGGATGCATTATTAGAGATGTTGCTTTCATGCTTTGGTATCATAAACTAGAACCAACTAGCAAGCACCATGGTAGTTGCAAGTCTGAAAATGATATTTAACTAAAATATTCTCAAAATTGAGCTCTTTATTTTAATATTAGAGCTTTGTCAAAATCATGGATTTGCATATGTCTATTTTTATGTTGTCTTATTTAATTTATGTTATCCTAGGCTCTAACTCATAGTGATGATGTCAACAACTTTAATGGTCTAGTTTTGAGAAATTTTGCTTTATTCACTTATATCCTAGTTTTGGGCACTATGGACTATCTTATGAAATACTAGTCTATTCTTGAGCATGATTATATCATTATGAAATATCACATGGTTTTAAAAATCATGGTCTCAAGTGGTCTTCAGAATTTGACTTGAGCCATTTTGGGCTCTTACTTCTTTGGTTGATGTCACTGTTTCAATTGGCTTAGTTTTTGGACATCATGGCTTTAGGATTTGTTTTTACATGCCTTTTATTGATCCCATGTTTCTAATTTGGTTTGAAGATATCATGGTTAAATTTAGTCCAGTTTTGGGCATCGTTGCTTGGGATGCTCATTTTGCTCATTCTTGTGGAGTCAAAGCTTTGTGCTAACATAAGCAGTGGAGTTATCTCAGTTTCAGGCATCATAGTTTTAGGCTAGCCTTCAAAATTATACATACTTAGTAATATTTTTTGGGGGATATAAAATATATTTTCATTTGTTATGCAAATATGGTTCAAAATATGATCCACATGAGTAAAAAAAAAATTGAAAGCTTTTCAGTTTTTGAAGTGTTTTAAAAATTTGAATGTTTTTTAAAATAAAAATTTTGCAAATTTAATATTAGGTATTTAAAAGGTATTTTACATCAAAGGATTAGAATATTAAATTTACATATTTTATATTTGAGTTATTTCTTAATTTGGGAGATATAAGGATTACTACTTTGAAGGAAATAAATGATAGAATTGATTCATATCATGGAAGAAATTATTAGAAATGCATTCAATGAAGATAGTCAAGAAATGGTGAACAATCTAAATTTTTATTCTCAAATATTAATAAATGATTTTGATGAAAATAAGTAAATAACAAATATTTCAAAATAAAATCTATCTTTATTTCTCAGGGATGCAAAATATGGAAATTTAACAATACTTATAAATTATCTTCATGAAAAATTTTTAGAACATGGTGGAATTCACAAAAAACAATTAAATTTTCTTTAGAAGAATTCTTAATGATGTATTTATTAGTACTTACCTTTGAGATATTTCAAGAAAAAGGTCAACAAAAATAAGATGACAATAATGGAATTGAAAACCTGGATGAAGCTTATATTATATTCAATGAAAAATCATTGAAATCAAGAATGCATTATTGTGATTATTACTATCCCAATGTTTAGAAGGCACATAATCAGGTACATCACAATTAAAGATAAATAAGATAAGAGGGGAAAATAATATTAGAGGAAATCACACAAGGAAAGCTAATAGAAAACCACGATCCAAAGCCAAAGAAGAATCATATACTAAATATTTAGGTAAATACTTGAAAGAGGTAGACTAAGATGAATATGAAGAAAAGGTTCATGAACAAAGAAAGGTCACTTGAATATAGAAGATAAATATAAATACCAATACTGAAGACTAAAGTCTTCAATAACCAAATAATGTAATGCATAGGGGTGTTGAGGAATATTACATTATTTGATACATACTAATGTACCCCTATGGTACCTTCATGGTACAATTGTAAATATGTAATATATTAGGCTTGAGTATATAGTTTAGATGTGTGATTTATATTTTTCCTTTCATGTAAGTACAAATGTGTAGGAAATGTATAAGTGTCATGTAAGAGTGCAAAGTACAAGAAATGCATGTGTCATGCAAGTTATAATGTAAGTGTGCATAGGATAGAAACCCTATGTAGATATAGGTTTTCTAGAAAAAAATGCAGACCAAGAAAGATAAATAGATCTTGTCTCAATGCAACCAAAATTGAAGCAAGGTAATAATTAACATAGATTTGACCCTTTACTAGCAAGAGGAATGAGTGAGCTAAGGTTTAGTAGGTGCGGCGGGAGTGAGGGTTTGAATTTTTTGGGTAGGAATCTCAGCCAAGGCGGTAGAGGTAGAGCAGGTATGAAAGGGGTGAGTGGGAACCTACAACATGGATCAAGCGAGGATCCAGAGGAAGGTAGTCAGGCTGTAGAATATTTGGAGGTGGGCATCACATGGGGGCCCGAACCTCCTTATAAATACCCCAACAAAAAATATACGAAGGACAATACGGGGCCCAAGAAGTGGTTGTCTTTTGCTAAGACTCTTAGAGGAAAAATAAAGGAGGTTCTCTCTCTTTCACCCCTAGTTCCAATAAATAATAAAATTTTAGCCCCGACAAGTTCCATGAGCCCTTTTCTTTTAATGGAAGAATTCTCCCTGGTAGGCAAGTTTTTGGGAGGTAGGCCGGACATGGAGACTATCATGGCTTGGGCGATGGATAAATGGCGATTGGTAGGCAACTTGGAGTTGTTAGATCTAATTCGAGGGTTCTTCATTATATGTTTTAACAATATGGAGGATGCTAACTACATTTTAACAGGAAGTCCTTGGTTTCTAGGTAAAAGAAGCCTTTTTCTCAGATGATGGGGTGAATATTTCAACCCTAAAAAGAAAAATATTAACATTTCCCCTATTTGGGTTCATATCCCGAGTCCACCTGCCCAGTTCTTCAATGAATATTGGTTGTAGGGCATAGCCAAAACTATAGGGGACCTGATATCCATTGACCATGTGACCTTGGCCAGGATAAGGATGACTCATGAATGAATTTGCGTAAATGCTAATTTGAATAATGAATTGCCAAGGTTTGTGGGGATATAGTATGGAAAATACTATAGAAAATAGCCAGTAGAATACGAGAATAGACTGACATTCTATGCAGAATGTAAAAATCAAGGACATCTATGCAATTAGTGCCCTAACCTAGCAATGAATAGAGAAAATAAAAAGTAGGGAATGCTAGACAGAGGAAATTTGAGGAGTTTCCCTAGCAAAGGTGATTTCAATTAGGTAAACTATGTCTACTAAAAAAGAAAAGAGAGGGTGCAGGGTCCCAACAAGACAAAGGAAAACAACAGGTTGTTGGCAACCAAAATACTCAGGTAAGTTCCAATCCTCTAGTTTCAAATAAATTTTAAATTCTATTCAATATGGGAGTAGGAGTATTATAAAAAGAAATGGAAGCCCAATACCTTCAGGCTAACCTTTCTAACTCTATCGAATCCCCATGCAAATTAGGATCCTAAAACCCTAATGTTGAAACTACTGTAATCCTCGTGGGCATCACAAATCCAAATCCTAATGCACGATCTCTAGAATCCACATCCAAGTTAGGATCCTTAAACCCCAATGCTGTAAATACTTCAAGCCTAGTGGGCATCCCAAATCCAAACCCTAATGCTAAAGAACATAGGAAGAAATTCGAGGCATTAGAAAAAAAAATCTCATCTCCATAATATCATCACTAGGATCCAAGTGAATCCTACTGAGGGGTCGTCCCGTATACCAGGGGAATACAAGAAAAAGGAGAAGATTTGGATGTAGGGGTGGAGATATGTGAAACTCTTCAGACTGATGAATATGGCAATCCGGTTCTGCAACAAATTACCTCCCCTCAGTTTAGTCCTAAACAAACTAAGAGCACTATGAAGTCTCCTATAGATTTTGGCAGTGAAAAAGAAGAGGGAGAATATCAAATTTTGACCATCAAAAAATTAAAATTGATAATGACATTGCCAATGGAAAATAGAGAACCTTGTTTCAACAGGTTATTACAGGTTCTGAAGACAACAAATTAGAAAAACCCCCTTAAGGGAGGGGGAGAGGAATAAATCCCAAAAAATCTAAATGAAGTTCCTCTCATGGAATGTGAGAGGCCTCAATGGCCTGCCCAAACATAGGGAAGTCAGTGCAATAAGAAATCAAGTGAATCCAACTATTATCATGTTGCAAGAAACAAAAATTGATGAGATTCAGTCAAAAAAAAATATGGAATCAAGGGGATATGGTTTGAAAATCATCCAGAGGAGCATCTAGAGGCCTTATGACTTTGTGGGATCCTCGAATAGTAGAAGGCACCATTATTTAGAAAGATGACAGGGTTATTAGTGTTTTATTTAAGGAAATAAACAACAACAGGTCATGGATCCTTTCAAATATTTATGCCCTAACTTCAGTTCAATGGAGAGCTCTAATATGGGAGTACTTAGGCAATTTGAGTGAAATCTTCGATAATGTCCCCTGGATTTTGGCTGGGGATTTTAACACTCCTCTTTACCCTTCAAACAAAATGGGTGGAAATGAACCACCTATCAGGAGCATGCATGAGTTCAATGACTTTGTGAACTCCAACATGTTGATGGATGTAAAACTTAGAGGAGCAAATTATACCTAGAGCAATCAGCGGATAGGGTGTCATCTCATTCAAGAAAGTCTTGATAGGTTTTTTCTATAAAAGGAGGCTACAACTTTGTTCGGTGATTCTACCCTACAAGCCCTTCCTAAAATTGCCTCTGATCATAATCCCATTTTTTGGAGATCCCTAACTCTCTATCCTTCAATAAACCTTTCATATTTCAATCTATGTGGATCAAACATTCCAGTTTCAGAGATAACTTAAGTCAGTGGTGGTAGCAGCCTGTCAGGGGTAGTGTAGCTTTTAAACTTGTTGGCAAATTAAATTTTGTTAAGGAAAAGCTTCAAACTTGGAACAAAGAGGTCTTTGGGAACCTCTTTGAAAATAAAAAAATAGGTGTTGAAATTTTGAATATAATTGATCAGAGGATCCAACATGGTGATGCTGATGAAACTACTACGTAGGAGGAATGAACAAAACTAACAGAGTTTCATAACATTTTAGCCTATGAGGAAATCTATTGGAGGAAAAAATCAAGGGCTCTTTGGTTGAAATATGGAGATTCAAATTTCAAGTTTTTTCACATCACCACGATTAGATACAGAAGCAATAACAAGATAATTTTTTTTTAAAATTAGATGGTTCTATTACTCAAGACTTAACAGAAATAAAAAAGGAGGCAGTAACTTATTTCAATTCTATCCTTTGTCAGGAATCGCAGTGCAATGATGAGGCCAAATATATTCTCTTGCAATCCATTCCTAACATAATAAAAGAGGATATAAACCTTAAGCTTCTAGCTCCCTTTTATGATGAGGAAATTAAGGAAGCCTTGTTTAGCATGGAGCCAGACAAAGCCTCGAGACCCGACTGCTTTCCCCCTCATTTCTATAAACCTTTTTGGGACATCATAAGTGAGGATGTAATTTTTGCTGTTAGATAATTCCAAGAAAGCAATCATATTCCAAAAGGTATCAACTTTACTTTTATTTCTCTAATTCCTAAGAAGCAAACCCCTGAATCTATGGTTGAATTTAGGCTAATCAGTCTGTGCAATGTTTCTTACAATATCCTAAATAAAGCCATTGCAAATAGAATGAGAGATATTCTACCCTGCATCATAGATCCATGCCAAGGAAGATTTGTTTAGGGTAGTTCAATATTGGATGGAGTTATCACAGTTCATGAAACTCTGCACTCTGCTCATAAGACTAGCAGGTTTGTTTTTGCCCTCAATCTTGATATGAACAAAGCATTTGATAGGCTAGATTGAGAATTTTTTTATTTTTGTCCTCCTTAAGTTTGGTATTCACCACCAATGGGTTAATTTGATCAAAGAATATATTTATAAAGCATGGTTCTCAATTCTAGTTAATGGAACAACTGCTAGTTACTTTCAAAATCATAAAGGAATTCGGTAGGGGGACCCTACCAGCCCCATTTTATTCATCATTGTGGTAGAATATTTAGGAAGAACCATAAAAAATGTTTGCATTTCAAGGCTAATATTGGGAATCAAGGCAACATCTCTCACTAGGGTTGTTTCTCACCAAAAATTCATCAATGATACCATTATATTGACTAAGGCATCGGTGGTTGAGGCCAAAATAATTAAATACATCCTGTAACTCTACGAGGACGCTGCTAGTCAGAAAGTTAATTTTAGTAAAAGTAAGTTATATTTCTTGAACACCCCCATTCAGAGGTAAGTAAGTATTGCATAAATTTTAGGGTGTGATATAGCAAACCTCCCCACTTCATATCTTAGTCTCCCTCTTTTCATTGGTTCTCCGAGAGAGTCAATGTGGGACAGGGTTATTGAAAGAATTCAAAAAAAACTTGTTGGATGGAAAGGTCATATTCTATCTCAAGCAGGAAAGATGACCCTCACTAAGGCCTCTTTTCAGAGCATTCCAATCTATTTCCTCTTCATTTTCAAAGCTCTTGTGAAGGTTTTCCAAAAAATTGAGAAACTCCAAAAATAATTTTTATGGACTGGATCAGAGGAGAAAAAAAGGATACACCTTGTAGAATGGACCAAAGTGTGTAGACCCAGGGAAAATGGGGGCTTAGACCTGAGGAGAATTGTTCATATAAATTTATCTATACTAGCTAAGCAGGCGTGGCGTCTCATTTCTGGTGAAGAAAATGAATGGACAACTATCATCAAACAAATGTATCATCAAAATATGGAATTTCTAAGTGACTCAGTTCCAATCAGAGGTTCTACTTTTTGTAAAGCAATTCTTAATTGTCAGGAAATCATCAAAAAAGGTTTAAGATGGGTTTTAGGCAATGGTAAGAGGATAAATTGTTGGAATGACATGTGGGCTAAGGATGAACCACTGACACAATATCCTAACTTAGCCCGAATCAAAGATATCATAGAAGAACTCATTGGCAGAAAAGTCTTTGATTATATGGTTGAGGATAAAGGTAGAATGAAGTGGAAACAAATAAGAATTCAGGGATTTCAAGCGGAATCAAATGATATTTGTAACATTCTCGGGTAAAATTTTATCCCCATGAGACCCAAGGAAGATCAAGTGACCTGGGCTCCTACCAAAAACGAGCAATTCACTGTAAAATTAGCTTATAAGCTTCTGCTTGATGACGAGGCTTTTGTCCTCCAAAAGGACTTAGTTTGGATAAAAAATTTAATTCCAAAAATTGTAGTCTTTTCATGGCTAGTTATCCAAGAAAGAATTCTAACCATTGATAATATGATGCGTAAAGGTAATTGTATCACCAATCATTGTTATCTGTGTAGGGCTAATTGGGAGACCATTTATCACATTTTACTTGAGTGCCCTTTTTCCTTGACTGTCCTAAGTGGAGTTTTTCAGTCCTTCAATATTTCATAGGTTAAACTAGCCACCATACTTGATTTATTCGTCCAGTGGCTTTACCCCTTTTCAAGCCAAAGACTTAGATACATGTGGAAAATTTGTCTCAATCACTATCTTTGGTAGGTTTGGTTACAAAGGAACCATATAGTCTTTAATGAGTCTATCCATGATCATCAAACTATCATTGCCAGGATTCTATACTTTACCAACGAGAATGTGAACCTTATCCCTTTTATAGTTGTAAACCTCATCTGCAAGAGACCACAATTGCTCAATATTTAAGCTTAACCTTGTTAGATGAGTCTGCGCCTAGAATAGTCAACCCCATAGCCAATGTTAAGTGGTCTCAACGTCCTACGGGTTGGTTTAAGATTAATTTTTATGGAGTAGCTAAGGAAAATTCTGGCAGAGTAGGCACTGGTGGCATTGTGTGAGATCATAATGGGAATATGATGCTTGCATTTTTTGAATATTTGGGAACAAGGACGAACAATGAAGCTGAAGCTAGAGCTATGTGGAGAGGCCTTCAAATGACTCAAGACTTAGAATGCAATTTGATCATAGAAGGATACTCTGTGCATGTTATAAATCTCCTCAATAATTGGAAAACTTCTTCTTAGAGGATTAAAACAATTGTTGAATAGGCTAGGATCCTTTTCCAGGGAAGACAGTACAAAAAAGCCTAACATGTCTTTAGAGAATCTAAAAAAATTATTGATAAGCTAGCTAATTTGGGTGTCGATGGTGACAGACTTTTCAAATGGGAACACAGTGTCCCAAGTGAAGTAGAGGAGCTTATTCAACAAGAATGCCAAGAATGATAGTCGAATTTACCAACATGGAGGGCATTGTAAGGTCAAAGGCTAGGAGTATTCTCGTATCTTTTTTGAATTGGACTCACAATAGAAATTATCTGAGCTGTCAGTCTTCATGGATGTTTCTTGGAAATACCACAAAGACTAATGGGGACAGTCACATGTCAGATAACATGGCTCCTAGTCGTCTTAGTAATTTGAGGTTGGTTGATAATCACAAGGAAGGAAACAAACGACAATATAATACTTCGAACCAAAGCCATGTGGACCACCAGATAGCCACCGCCATAAATCTAGCCAACAGGTTCACTTCTCCAAGGCTGATTGGCCAAGATAGTATAAAGTACCAAAGCATGTCATATATGGAATAAAGCAATTACCAAAGAATTATTAAGAGTAACTGTCAATACAAAGCCTGTGGGAGTTTTTTTCAGTACTCTGCTATGTGTGTCTGCAGCATTTTTTTTCTCCATTGTCTCAAGGAAGGGATTTGTGTCTATTTTTTTAGAAATTATGATTCATGTGTGTTTTCTCAGGGTATACCCAAAATGTTGTATAGGAAGTTTCTTTTTGATAATAGGCTATGTGCCTTATCGGATGTAATGGCTTTGGCAGCCTGTAGATTTTACATATATAGGATCCTTAGTAAGGATATGTTTATCAACAACCCTAGGCTAATTTTTGTAAAAGGTTTTGGGTCAACTTGTAAAACCTAGTATTAATGCTATAGTACCTTATCTACAAAAAAAAATAATGTAAATGTATATTGAGAGAATTTGCATGTGTCATGTATGTAACTATAAAAATATGTAATGTGAGGATATGCACACGTGTCTTAGATTGGGAGTGCATGTAGAAGTGTAAGAGTCATGTACATGTGTCATAGAGTCAAGTGTGCATGCAAGAAGAAAGTGAGGTGTCTACTATGCAAGTGGTAAGATGATAATCTAAAGGCCATGGGCCTTGTCATATGAAGAGTAATAATCAAGTACATGAAGATTCATATTCTATGTTATATTATGGAGACAAAGATCCATAAAAATATAATCAATTCCATATTTCATTATCTAATTGTAAAGAAAATCCAGTTTGGAATAAAACTTATATACATATTTTGAGCAATTAATATTATAAGTTTTTCATGCATAGTTCATGAATTATTTAAGTCATTTACATTCATATTTGATTATATAAATGAATGGTATCCTAACATAGTTTATCCATGCCCAAATTTATTTCTAATAAGTCATCACTATAAATTTGAAGGCCTCCAAACAACATAAAGTCATATCATTTTGTAATGAAAATTTGTGGGATGGTAGGTATTGGAATATAAATTTGGTATATAAATTTTATTATGCTTACACATTTATATATAAAAATTTATAATTGAAAGGTCATCAACATAAATTTAGAAACCTCATATGGGTTAAATCATCTTGCTTTACAATAAAATTTATTTATATATAGCTATTGAATGTAGATTTCAAATATATAAATTTTACTTAGTTGTATTATAGTTACTTTTTTATTTATTAATTATTAGAGGTATGTCTAACATAAAAAAACTCTTATGTATAGGCAAGTACAATTTTTTTAAAAATACATAAAATTATAAATCATATCATTGTCCTAGTAACTATTTTGATGATGTCATAGTGAAAATAGAAGGCAAACTAATAAGTTAAAAATAGATGATGAATACCCAGGTGTTGTAGGTGAGTTGGACAGGAGAGGGCAATCCTCCAAGGGAGGTCCCAGGTTCAAATCTCCACCCTACCAAAAAGCTGAATTGGGTATCAAAAATCCAATTGATAATGTTAGTGCGGGCAGAGTCGGGTGAGACTCTCGGGTGACTTTGACGGTGTAGAACCCCCTGTTCGTCGTCTCTCAGACCAAGGCGGCATCGCAAGGGGTTTTTTGCTATTAAAAAAAAAAAATAGATGATGAATTTAGATGAGATCATGCTAATAGTGGAATGGAAGGTGATAAATTAGAAGTAGAAGTAGATGTATCATAAATTTATAGTTTAATCCAAATTTTATAGAAAAATTATTCATTTGCATACAAATTACTGGTTCCCAATATTAGTTTTTTTTAGAATTTACATCAACATTATCTCCAATGAAAAATAAGCTTCAATATTCTTAGTTTAGTTGCTTTGATTTGGGTAACTAAATTTGGACCAACATCATATTTTTGGTAGATGTAGATAATGTTTCTAGTGTTTGAAATTTGAAGGTGATGAGGGATTTCAATCACATCAATAGTTATATAAGCACTAACATTAGCCATTAGTTTCTTGACAGAATAAAACTTTAATGTCCAAACATTGGATTCCTATCATTTGAAGGTGATTATTGTTATTGCAGCATGTAATACTACTAAGAAGTCTACTATATAATTTTTACTTAATTTACTTAAGTTATTAGATATATTTTTAATTCAATTTATTTATATATATATATATATATAGATATATATAAAGCAAAAAACCCCTTGTGGGGCCACCTTTGTCTAAGAGACCACAACAAGAGGGTTCTACACCGTCAAAGTCACATGAGATTTCCCTAATCAATACTTATAGAATAAATGCATCAACACCCTGTTAGGGTACCTAGGAATAGGTATATGGAGAGATGGCATTATAAGTCATATTTCACACATATGTCATGGTTAAGTTGTTGATACAATTAATTTCCCACTATCTGATATTATAGTGGGAAATTAATTGTATCAACAACTTAACCATGACATATGTGTGAAATACGACTTTAAATGTAATCACTAGTAATGTTTAAAATGTAATTCACTTATAGTCACTTTTCATTTTTACTTCAACTTTTGCCAAAAATATTGTATTTTATGTTAAATTAAATAGATGCAAGATACCTATTCCACTAATTTTATTTTCCTAAACACTCCAACTAGAATCAAGGTAGGTATATGTAAGTTACTTCAAATGGAGAAGGCAAATTTTCAAGCAACTTCTCTAGGGATGCCCTTATTTGAGAATGATAGAATTGTGAAATCTAGTTATAAGTAAAGTTTAGAATAAACTTCCAATATGGAAATGTAGATGATTATCATTAGCAAGAAGAGTGAAACTAATTAAATTAGTTTTATAGGTCATTCCACTATATTATATGTCCTTGTATATGAGGGTGGGGATGGGCAGTAACAACTGCACTCACATATGAGATGAGGATGGGGGTGGGTAGTAAAAATTGCATAGGGGTAGGCAGTAAAAAATACATTGTATGTGAGGGTAGGGGTGGGCAGTAACAACTACACTGTATGTGAGGGTGGAGGTGGGCAGTAACAACTTGGGCAGTAACAATTGCAATGTGCAGTTGTTACTGAACACTCCCACCCTCACATATGAGATGAGGGTGGGGATGGGTAGTAACAATTGTACAGGGGTGGATAGTAACAACTATAATGTATGTGAGGGTAGGGGTGGGTAGTAACAACTACACTGTATGTGAGGGTGGGGGTGGGCAGTAACAACTGCACTCACATATGATATGAGGGTAGAGGTGGTCAGTAACAATTGCACATGCATTTGTTACTATCCACCCCCACCCTCACATATAGTGTAATTATTACTGCCCACCCCCACCCTCATATGTGTAGTTGTTACGGCCCAATAGTTGTTACTGACCACCCCTACCCTCACATATAGTGCAATTATTATTGCCCACCCCCACCCTCATATGTGTAGTTGTTACTACCCACCCCCACCCTCACATACAATATAGTTGTGTAGTTGTTACTGCCCACCCCCACCCTCACATATAGTACAATTGTTACTGCCCAACCCCACCCTCATATGTGCAATTTTTACTACCCACCCCCACCCTCACATACAGTACAGTTGTTACTGCCTAACCCCACCCTCATATGTGAAGTTGTTACTGCCCACCCCCACCCTCACATACATTGCAGTTGTTACTGCCCAGTAACAACTGCAATGTATGTGAGGGTGGGGGTGGGCAGTAACAACTGCATAGTCGAGTCCCACCACATCCTCGTCATTGGAGAAAATATTTACTGAAATAGAGCAGGTAAAAAAACTCACGTATGTCAAAAATATTAAAGCGGTCATAGAAGGTGAAGGTTGTAGACAGATCCATTTTCCATTGAATGTTTACCAGCTTGAGGTTAACCATTTCAATCTCGAGTCCGACCACGGCCCCTTCATTGGAGTAAATACTTTGTACTATAACATTTGAGCCATAGAAGGTGGAGATTGTAGATCGATCCATCTTCCATTGAATGTTTACCAACTTGAGGTTAACCATTCCAATCCCGAGTCCCACCATGCCCCCCTCATTGGAGTAAATACTTTGTACTATAACATTTGAGCCATAGAAGGTGGAGGTTGTAGATCGATCCATTTTCCATTGAATGTTTACCAGCTTGAGGTTGACCATTCCAATCCCGAGTCCCACCACGTCCTCCTCATTGGAGAAAATATTTACTGAAACCACGTCCTTCTCATTGGAGAAAATATTTACTGAAACCACTTTCTCCTCATTGGAGAAAATATTTACTGAAATAGAGCAGGTGAAAAAAAAATGCATGTATATAAAAAAAAAACCATAGAAGGTGGAGGTTGTAGAAAGATCCATTTTCCATTGAATGTTTGCCAGATTGAGGTTAACCATTCCAATCCTGAGTCCCACCACGCCCCCATCACTGGAGTAAATACTTACTGAGATGGAGCAGGTGAAAAAAACTCATGTATATCAAATAAAAAGAAAAATACCAAAGAGGTCAAAACTTACATATTTAATATTAATTTACTAATAGCTTTCAACCATGCATACAATGTCTCTTTCTATTGTCTTTTTTGTCCGGATTGAACCGATGTTTGAAATCGTCTTTTTTTTGGATTGCATGAAAAATAGTATATATTAAAAATGTCGTTTGTTTTCTGATTTTTCTATTCTTATCTAACTTTATGTTTGCTATATTTATGTTGTTAGTCATGATTCTCATCTCTTCTTTTTTCTCTCTTTTGAACTATATGAATGAGATTTAATTTATAAGCCTAAAGTTAATTATTATAATTTTATATTTTCCTATCACTTATCCCTTATTTATAAGGCTAACCTATAACACTATTTTGTATATTAATACAACATAATCTCACCATATATACAATGTCATTATGAAACTAACATATTATATTAATGAAACCTTTGGACAATAGGGTATAATAGGGTGAATATTAGTTTCTTCGAGAAAGAAATTACTACAAAATGTGAATGACATTATGGATGAGTACAACACTTTATATATAAAACTTTGAGAATTATGACATAAGTTTAACTTTTGTTAACTAACTATACATGGAAGATGAATGTGTAAATCATATATAAAAAAATAATATAATAATTATATAAAAAATTACAATATCTATAATCTATAATGTTCATCATAATTGTATTATTGAATAAAAACAAACAACAAAATTAGAAGAACCACCATCATTATAAAAAGGAAAGATAACATTAAAAAATAAAAATAGATATTTATACTGCACCTCTCAGTGCTGCTCCTTTTCAAGGCTGTTTGTGGCTTTCTTAAGAAAACATGTGGCATTCATAGTTTTAGTTTTGAAACTGTAAGCCACAGGCAGCTTGTGTACAAATGTTTCGGTGGCGTTTACAGACAAATCCTGCGCTGCATCTACGAGGTCATAGCCGTCAAAAAAATATCCCAAGGTTCCAAGCAGGGGCGAAAGGAATACATTACATTTAAGAGGTTTCAGAGGTCACCATAATCAGCAAGTTGAAAAATCGCAATCTCAACGTCGTGCAGCTTTTGGGATGGTGCCAGGAGAGGGGCTAGCTGCTTCTCGTCTATAAATTTCTGATAAATGTATTTCTTTCAGCCCTCCTTGGAACCTTGGGATATTATTTTCAAGGCTACCTACAACAAGATTTGTAGTGTTTGTGACTTCTTAAATATTTTATTAAAAAATTTCTTTACCTTTTTGATACTTTTAAAACAAATGCTTCAGAACTCCACCAAAAATATATTTTAAATATTATATTAAAAAAATTAAAACTATTATACATTAAACCTCTTATATTTTAAATATAAATAATTTATTATAATTTTTATGGTTGTATTTATATTTAAGAAGAAAACTAATAATTTAAATATAATAAAATTAGTTATAATAATATGATATTTAAAAATATAGTTAAAAAATATAGTTAAAGTATAGTTATAATTTAATTTTTTATTTAAGTAGTGTGAAAAAATTTATTTACATTTTTATGTTTCTTCCATATTTGGAATTATGAATAGTAGTTTGTTTGAATCTTGTCTGACTTAATTTTTTTTATTTGATTAGTTTAAGAAATTTTACACATATTTTTTATGTTTCTTGTATATTTGAAATTATGAATAGTAGTTTAATGTTTGAATCTCGTGTGACCTAGATGTGTTTTTAAGTGTGACAAAATTTTTACCCATGATCTAGCTATAGAGAATTTAACACACAACCACCACACACTCACCCACTCCCCCAAGCTGTCCTTTGAACCTTGGATCTTCCGAAAAGAGCCACAACTAGAACTGTTATACTGTCCCCTTAAGACATCTGAGTGTTTGAATCTTGTGTGACCTAAATGTTTTTTTTTTTTTTTTTTTTAGTGTGAGAAATCCTTACCCATGATCCTCCTAAAACTGAGAGCTATAGGGAATTTAACACACAACCACCACACATTCACCCGTTTGAACCTTGAATCTTCCGAAGAAGAACCATAACCCGAAAGTTAGACTGTCCTCCAAAACATCTGACCTAAATTATATTCTTCTATATGTCAATAACATAAGAATAACTAAAATAATTATATATTAAATAATATAATAAAAATATATATACATCTTATCGGTATAAGGTATATGTAATGAGATGAATGATGCTTCTTAGGATGCTGTAGTGAAATACCTTCTCTAAGACTCCTTGTTGAGTCATGGAAGACGGCCATGTGAGAGAGGACGCAGCGTTCGCCTCCCATGAATGAGTGAGGGACCAGAAACAACAAACCCACGTGCCGCTCACGATCTCCAGTCCACCAGTGAAGGTCAGGTCCATGTCCATGCCAACCACATCTAACATCGCAACAGAGTTAGACCTCCGTCCAGATCTTCTTCGTAGGTCTTGAGTGCCACCGTGGAGGAGATCAGGCCCGCGAAGATGTTGCACCCGCCGCCCTTGATGAGCACCGCAGTGATATTGATGTCGCTGGGATCCGTTACAGCGATTGAGAACAAGGTGTTTGTGGAAGGTCGCGAGGATGAATTCCTCTAGTGGATCCATGTTACTTTATGAATCCTTCACATGGCCGCGAATGTTCACGAGCATCTTCAGTTTTTAATCCTCCCACATCATGGGAAACCGGACCGAACCGTGTGAGGCCCCCGAAAGCTCGCACAGCGCCGCCTAGATCTGCAGAGAGTGGGGCTCTCTTCTTCCCATCGCAGCTGACGACAAGATCTCTGTGAAAGCCGCTAAATACATGGCCTGAAGATGTCGAGATCGCCGCACAGCTCTTCCCATTTCCAATCTTCATCCCATTGACACTGGTGGAGATTTCTCGTTCTTCTTCCGCTAACATAATCATGAATCATGGATCTTTTTCCATTGATACTGGTGGAGATTTCTCGTTCCTCTTCTGAATCAAATTGACCTAGAGGAAGAGTATACTCTCTCCATATCCAGCTATCAGCCATGTAAATATATTCGACATGTATTTGATGTTTCAAGGCCTGCATATTTATAGGCATATATGAGCCTATAATAAAGATAAACAATTGTCACCTCCTTTATCTTCTTGATATGCGTACCATTGGGATGGGTATTTATTTATTATAAATAATGTAGGTTTGTGTGTTTTTTATAGGTTTTACAAGTTTTAGGGTTATGGTTTTCATGTAATTTGTGTTCAAAAAATTAGGGTTAGGGTTTTCATGTAATTGATGTTAAAACAATTTAGGGTTTCGTGTAATTCATATTAAAATTTGAGAATTTGTCTCCGCTGCAGGACAATGTAATGGTTTTGGTTTTTCTTTTAAAGGTTTAAGGTTCAAACCATGGCATGGGTGAGTGTGTGAGGGGGTTGGTGTGTGATGGTTGTGTGTTTGACCCTTGTTGAGTGTGTGAGGGGGTGTGTGTGATGGTTGTGTGTTTGGCCATATTGATAAGTTCAGCTCTCATCGTTATAAGAGTTCATGGTAGGGATGGGGATGCTATGCTCTGAGTGTCAGGTATAAGGGTTTTTCACACCAACCAAGACAACAAAAAAAAAATACGGAATTTGTTTAGTGTGGATTCATAGTCATGTTTATATTATTCTAATAATACTTAGTCTATTGTTATTAACTATAGATAGAAGTTTTTAACTTTTATTTATGAATATTTTGTAATGGATAAGCTTGAGTAGTCATAAGAATTTGGAACTTTCAATAAATATCTAAAGTTTGAATCATGGAGGGGGTAGGGGTGGAGACTTTAAGGATCAAGGTTTGAATCCTAAGGGAGATAGGGTTGTATACTTCAATAACCAGTGTATGATTGTAGATAACCATATATTGGGTAAACAATATTCATCTTATATGACCTTAGATTTATGGATTGGATGTTTATAAAGAGTCGTCTTGTTCATTTACTAGTTAAGCCTCTTAGTATCATCATAGGTAGGTTATTTTTTTGGTAATATTATGTAATGGGGGTTTTTATCAGGAATCCCCCAACCTGTTACAACAGGAATCGCCCAACTTGTTACAACAACTCCACCAGGGAGACACACACCCACCCCCTCACACACTCACCAACAACATGGTTTGAACCTTGGACAAACTTTATCTAATATTAAGAAGTGGAGGTTTTGACTAGGAATCCCCCAACTTGTTACAACAACTCCACCAGTGAGTAATGTTGGGTTTTTAACCCAACCGTATATCCCCCTTTGCATCGCCGAGGTTTGAACCGTGGACCTCATGTTCAACAAGGCCAAGCTCGCCTTCTCCTCGCCACTTGTGCTACAAAGGTGGATCATCATAGGTAGGTTCTTAGTGCATATTTAATTTTAGTCAATTTTTTTCTTTTTAAATTATTACATTAAGGTATTATAATGTTTTTCTATTTCAACTATAATAATTATATTAATTATAACATAAATACCAACTCAATGATTAATTATATTCATTGTTGCATTTTATTTCAACTTTGATTTTATCATTTTTATTTCTTTTTTTAAATCTTAACTATATCTATTACCATTTCCTTCAAATCTCTTTAAGGATTTAACTACACATTATGATAGTTTAACATTCATAGAGGTAGATAAACCTTGATTACATATTCCTTACTCATCTTCTTTTAAATTTGATTTTGAAAATGTTATAAAATTGAAACAACTAAACTAATGCATTCACTCATAAATACATTTCTATGAACCATTTTAATATTATTATCAACCCTTTTTTTCACTCACGCAAAACTTCTCAATTCCAATTCCTTTATGTTATATTTTTTATTGTAGAAATTGAAATTAAATATAAGCACATCCCATCAAATGGATTTTTCTCAAATATTTTATGTTATATTAATCCCCGTGAGTGTGGTCTACTAGCAAGGATGCCACTTGGATTATCAATGATGTGACCCGGGTTCAATCCCCATGGTGGATGTGTATAAGAAGTATTACTCAAAAAAAAACTCTAAGCACATCCCATTAAATGGAATTTCCTCAAGTCGATAAAGCACACAACTTTCAAGAGTAAGATTAAGGTTTGAATCATGACAAGTGATACATGTATGATTGTCAATCTATTGTAATACTACTATGTTGTCATGTGTAATATTGATGGAGGCCTTATCAAGTGACATTAGCTCAACCAGTTAGATTCCTAAATATTAAAGAGAAGACCAATGTTAAAATTTGAACACAAGCTTATACTGAGAGGGGAGGTGAACAGTATAAGATAAAACTTTTTACTTTTGTTTCCAAAGCAGTATTATCCAATATTATCAATTGCAATAATGAAACAATGCATAGATCATCACACACATAAGAGACATAAATTTAGCATGGTTCACCAAATGTGGACTACATCCACGGAGAAAATATTTCATATAAATTCTCTCAACAAGTCTCTTGGGAACCAATTCCTTATTACAATGTTTATGGGAACCAACCCAAAGGAGATACCAATCCCATATGCTCAAGTTTGTGGAACTCTATCCATAGGAGACACCAATCCCCTTTGCTCTGGTTCGTGGACCTCTATCCATAGGAGACACCAATCCCCTTTGCTCTGGCTTGTGGACCTCTATCCAAAAGATACACCAATCCCATTTGCTCTGGTTCATGGACCTCTATCCATAGAAGACACCAATCCCCTTTGCTCTGGTTCATTTACTAGTTAAGCCTCCGAGTATCATCATAGATAGGTTATTTTTTTTTGGTAACATTAAGTAACAGGGGTTTTGATCAGGAATCCCCCAACCTGTTACAACAACTCCACCAGGAAGACACACACCGACCCCCTCACACACTCACCAATGCCACTATTTAAACCTTGGACAAAATTTATCTAATATTAAGAAGTGGGGGTTTTGACTAGGAATCCCCCAACCTGTTACAACAACTCCACCAGCGAGTAATGTTGGGTTTTTAATCCAACTAGTATATCCCCCTTTGCATCACCGAGGTTTGAACCGTGGACCTCCTATTCAACAAGGCCAAGCTCGCCTTCTCCTCACCACTTGCGCTACAAAGGCGAATCATCATAGGTAGGTTCTTAGTGCATATTTACTTTTAGTAATTTTTTTTCTTTTTAAATTATTACATTAAGGTATTATAATGTTTTTCTATTTCAACTATAATAATTATATTAATTATAACATAAATACCAACTCAATGAAAAAATATCTTCATTGTTGCATTTTATTTCAACTTTGATTTTATCATTTTTATTTCTTTTTTAAATCTTAACTATATCTATTACCATTTCCTTCAAATATCTTTAAGGATTTAACTACACATTATGATAGTTTAACATTCATAGAGGTAGGTAATCCTTGATTACATGTTCCTTACTCATCTTCTTTTAAAGTTGATTTTGAAAATTTTATAAAATTGAAACAACTAAACTAATGTATTCACTCATAAATACATTTCTATGAACCATTTTAATATTATTATCAACCATTTTTTTCACTCACACAAACCTTCTCAATTCCAATTCCTTTATGTTATATTTTTTATTGTAGAAATTGAAATTAAATATAATCACATCCCATCAAATGGATTTTTATCAAATATTTTATGTTATATTAATCCCCGTGAGTGTGGTCTACTAGCAAGGATGCCACTTGCATTATCAATGATGTGACCCGGGTTCAATCCCCATGGTGGATGTGTATAAGAAGTATTACTCAAAAAAAAACTATAAGAACATCCCATTAAAAGGAATTTCCTCAAGTCAATAAAGTACACAAATTTCAAGAGTAATATTAAGTTTTGAATCATTACAAGTGATACATGTATGATTGTCAATCTATTGTATTACTACAATGTTGTCATGTGTAATATTTATGGAGGGCTTATCAAGTGGCATTAGCTCAATTGGTTAGATTCCTCAATATTAAAGAGAATACCAATGTTAAAATTTGAATAACACAAGCTTATACTGAGAGCGGAGTTGAACAATATAAGATAAAACTTTTACTTTTCTTTCCAAAGTAGTATTATCCAATATTATCAATTGCAATAATGAAACAATGCATAGATCATCACACACATAAGATACATAAATTTAGCATGGTTCACCCAATGTGGACTACATCCACGGAGAAAATATTTCATATAAATTTTCTCAACAATTCTCTTGGGAACCAATTCCTTATTACAATGTTTATGGGAACCAACCCAAAGGAGATACCAATCCCCTATGCTCAAGTTTGTGTAAATATATCTAGTCATCATGAAGATCAATCATATATGATTGTTTTTACCCATAAAATGAATTATGGAACTTTTCCATCTCTAAGTGATGCTCTCATCTTGGGGGATGTTGTGGAGTTATTCCTTAAGGATTATTATTGGTGTTTCCCTACCTTAAGGGTATTACATATGTATGTCTTATTGTGTGGATTGCTATTATGGATAATTGTTTTTGGATGAAAGACTTGATATTTTTGCAAATTGGTGAATGAATTTTTATAAGGAAAAAAAAAAAATTGTAACATACCCCAACCCATGAGTATGCCTATAATATTTTACTTAATTTAAATTTAGTGTTCTAGTAGTTTTTGCAATTCATCTACTTTTATTATCATACTATTAGATGACAAGACTTTTGCATAGCCTATGATGCATCATTGTCATAGCAAATTAAAACTAAATAAAAATCCTAAAATGAGAAAATGAATAACATCTTATGAATAACTAAATATATATGACTATCTGATATTATGGTGGAAAATTAATTGTATCAGCAACTTAACTATGATATATGCGTGAAATAAGACTTTAAATGCAATCACTAGTGATGTATAAAATGTAATCCACTTATAGTTGTTTTTCATTTTTATTTAAAATTGTGCCAAAAACATTGCCTTTTATCTTAAATTAAATAGATGCAATATACCTATTGCTCTAAATTTATTTCCTAAACACTCCAAATATAATCAAGGTAGGGGTATGTAGGTTACTTCAAATGTAGAAGGAAAATTTCCCAACTTATCTAGGGATGCCCTTATTTCAATAGAGAATGAGGAGAAAATTGTGAAATTTAGTTATAAGTAAAATTTATAAAGTAATATGGATATTGTACAAAGAGAGTCAAAGACAATGGGAAAGAATTCTTCTAAGTAAGTATGTTGAGCCCAATGATCCAAGTTTAATGTTTACTGTGTTCTCTCTACCAAAAGGTCTTGCTCTTTGGAATGGTTTAAACAAATCTATTAATATAATGATTAAAGGTTTAATATGAGTGGTGGGAACTAGAGAAAAATTTTATATGTGGATGGATACTTGGTGTAATAAAAAACCACTCAATTTAGATCCAATTTTGAAACCTAGGATGAGATTGCTTCAAGAAAAATATGGTGATAGGGTTTCAAATATTTTGTACAAGGATAAGGAAGGGAGATACAAATGGAAAGAATATTATTTTACAAGTATACAAGACATTGATGTTAGGAGGAAATTGAGTAGAAAGAGAATGACTATGATTATTATGAGGGGAGCCAGGGATAAATTGATTTGGGAGTTGAATAACTCAAGATAATATACAATAATAAGTGGATATAATGTACAACACCAAAAAAATAGTAATATCACTATAATTTGGAAAGATATTTGGGAGACAAAAGAAACCACACCTTTGGTAGTAGATAAGTTAAAAAGTGGATAAAGGATAGGGTTTCAAATATTTTGTACAAGGATAAGGAAGGGAGATACAAATGGAAAGAGTATTATTTTACAAGTATACAAGACATTGATGTTAGGAGGAAATTGAGTAGAAAGAGAACGACTATGATTATTATGAAGGGATCCATGGATAAATTGATTTGGGAGTTGAATAACTCAAGATAATACACAGTAATAATTGGATATAATGTACAACACCAAAAAAGTAGTAATGGTTTTAGTGCATATTTGATACAGAGTTGAGAGCAAGCTTTGGAGGTGATAGAGCATAGAGGATGACAATATCTAATGGATAGAGATCCATTAGCTAGGGTAGTGAGGATAGGTCTTATGAGTGAGGATAGGAGATTTTAGTGGATAAATATCCATTAGTCAGTGCAGTGGAGGTAGCAATTCTTCTAGAATATCACCAACCAAAGCAAAGGAAATTGATATCACCTGTGCATAGATATCCATGAACATGATTAATGGATTGGTATCTCCTTTGGATAGAGGTCCATAAATATTGTAATAGGGAAAGAATTCCCAAGAGTTTGATTGAGAAAACTTTAGTGAAATATTTTCTTCATGGAGTAGCCCACATTAGGTGAACCACATTAAATTGGTGTATCTATTATGTGTGGTGATTTGTGTATTGCTTTGATTACTGCTATTGATATTGCTATCTATACATTGCATAGTATTGATTGTAAATAAAAGTAAAAAGTGGTCTTAAACTGTTCACCCCCATTCTCAGTATAAGTTTGTGTTCTTCACACTTTTGTTAGTCCTTCTCAATGCTCAATATTCCAACTATAAAATTTCTTCAAAAGGACCTTCTATGGACCTCTTCTTCAATGTGAAGTTTTCAATCTTAAATGTGGCTTCCTTGGCCATTAGATATTTTTCTCAATCCTCAACTAGGAGTCTTTAATCTATAAATCTCATATTGGAACCTTTTCCTTAGGCCTCCAAATATCCACTCTACAACAAAGTATTAGGCAATGATAAAAGATATTTCTATAAATCTATAGAAAAATATTCACTGGTTGGATTGCAAATCTAGTGGAAGCAATGTTGAGTTCTAGCCTTCACAAGTTACTATGCAACTATCTAAAAAACTCTAGAAAAAAATAATTTCAAAAATTTTGAAAATGAGATTTGCAATCTCCTTTCAATCTCTCTATGGATCTTCTCTATTTCCTATTGATATACCTAGTGCTCTGATACCATTTTTATCAATTGAAGTTATAAACTTAAAGGAAATTCAACCACAAGTATGCAAATAAGCATGTAATGTTATAAATATTATAATGACTAACTAATATGCATGAAAATATGATAAGAAACTTCATAAATAACTCAATAAATAGCCATTAATGAAAGCTCATGAAAATATACAATGTTATTCAATGGAGGTCTCTTCATCTTCTACTTTTTGAAGACCTATATATAATGAGATACAACTCTTTACCTTCAATATTCATGACACCTCACTATTCTATTCTAATTACTTATGTACATGTTCACTACATGCACATTTACATCATTGCACATTCTAACACTTGTGCATTTATTACATTACTTTAGTACTTAAGTACTAATAAACTCATAATATAAATATGTACACATGATGGTACATTGGTAAAGAATCAAATAATATAATACATTCTTATAAATACATTGATCCAGAGGTAGACACAAATAATTTATAAAGGAAGACCTAATGAAGGTTGTATATATCTAGCCATGCCAAATTCAGAGCTAAAGAATGAAGAGAAAGAAGAATTAGAGATTGAAGGAAAAAATTCTTCATACCAAATATTATAATAATGGTTATGTTGGAGGTATTACATTATTTAGCCCCTTTGTAATATTATTTTGATAGTTGATTTATATTTTATATAATGTATGTGTCAATATGAGAGAAAATGTAAGGTATCAAGAGAGAATAAAGATTCACATTGGTATGTGGTAAGATGAGAGTTTTATATTTATGAGAGGAATATAAAAGATGAATCTCCTAGATGTTTGAGGAGAGTAATTTAAAATTATATATGGAGACATCTCTTCAAGTAATGTAATAAATAAGAATCATTCTTGTATGTTGTATATATTTGAGTTATAGTTGTGAGATATTGTTGTTATTATGATATTAATATTTATTTTTAGTTTGATTAATGGTATATATTTGATTTATATATGATTCCAGAAAAGGCTTTCTATGAATTAATCTACTAAAAAAACTAACAAATCTATTATTTACAAGAATGTACCAAGGTGGTATATTGGCATGTACTAAATAATGTAATATTATCCAACGATGGTGGCCTTGAGCTTCATCTTGGGCATAAATTTGAATTCAACCTATTGATCTATAATTTCATTCTATAATTGGATGCATTATTAGAGATGTTGCTTTCATGCTTTGGTATCATAAACTAGAACCAGCTAGCAAGCACCATGGTATTTGCAAGTCTAAAAATGATATTTAACTAAAATATTCTCAAAATTGAGCTCTTTATTTTACTCTTAGAGCTTTGTCAAAATCATGGCTTTGCATATGTCTATTTTTATGTTGTCTTATTTAATTTATGTTATCCTAGGCTCTAACTCAGAGTGATGATGTCAACAACTTTAATGGTCTAGTTTTGAGAAATTTTGCTTTATTCACTTATATCCTAGTTTTGGGCACTATGGACTATATTATGAAATACTAGTCTATTCTTGAGCATGATTATATCATTACGAAATATCACATGGTTTTAAAAATCATGGTCTCAAGTGGTCTTCATAATTTGACTTGAGCTATTTTGGGCTCTTACTTATTTGGTTGATGTCACTGTTTCAATTGGCTTAGTTTTTGGACATCATGGCTTTAGGATTTGTTTTTACATGCCTTTTATTGATCCCATGTTTCTACTTTGGTTTGAAGATATCATGGTTAAAGTTAGTCTAGTTTTGGGCATCGTGGCTTGGGATGCTCATTTTGCTCATTCTTTTGGAGTCATAGCTTTGTGCTAACATAAGCAGTGGAGTTATCTTAGTTTTAGGCATCATAATTTTAAGCTAGCCTTCAAAATTATACATACTTAGTAATATTTTTGGGGGGATATAAAAGATATTTACCTTTGCTATGCAAATATGACCCACATGAGTAAAAAAAAATTCGAAAGATTTTCAGTTTTTGAAGTTTTTTAAAAATTTGAATGTTTTTTAAAATAAAAATTTTGCAAATTTAATAATAGGTATTTAAAAGGTATTTTACATCAAAGGATTAGAATATTAAATTTACATATTTTATATTTGAGTTATTTCTTAATTTGGGAGATATAAGGATTACTACTTTGAAGGAAATAAATCATAGAATTGATTCATATCATGGAAGAAATTATTAGAAATGCATTCAATGAAGATAGTCAAGAAATGGTGAACTATCTAAATTTTTATTCTCAAATATTAATAAATGATTTTGATGAAAATAACCAAATAACAAATATTTCAAAAGAAAATCTATCTTTATTTCTCAGGGATGCAAAATATGGAAATTTTACAATACTTATAAATTATCTTCATGAAAAAATTTTAGAACATGGTGGAATTCACAAAAAACAATTAAATCTTCTTTAGAAGAATTCTTAATGATGTATTTATTAGTACTTACCTTTGAGATATTTCAAGAAAAAGGTCAACAAAAATAAGATGACAATAATGGAATTGACAACTTGGATGAAGCTTATGTTAGATTCAATGAAAAATCATTGAAATCAAGAATGCATTATTGTGATTATTACTGTCCCAATGTTTAGAAGGCACATAATCAGGAACATCACAATTAAAGATGAAGAAGATAAGAGGGAAAAATAATATTAGAGGAAATCACACAAGGAAAGATAATAGAAAACCACGATCCAAAGCCAAAGAAGAATCATATATTAAATATTTAGGTAAATACTTGAAAGAGGTAGACTAAAGATGAATATCAAGAAAAGGTTCATGAACAAAGAAATGTCACTTGAATATAGAAGATCAATATAAAGACCAATACTGAAGACTAAAGTATTAAATAACCAAATAATATAATGCATAGGGGTGTTGAGGAATATTACATTATTTGGTACATACTAATGTACCCCTATGGTACCTTCATGGTACAATTGTAAATATGTAATATATTAGGGTTGAGTATATAGTTTAGATGTGTGATTTATATTTTTCCTTTCATGTAATTACAAATGTGTAGGAAATGTATATAAGTGTCATGTAAGATTGTAAAGTACAATAAATGCATGTGTCATGCAAGTTATAATGTGTGTATAGGATAGAAACCCTATGCAGATCTATGTTTTCCAAAAAAAAATGCAGACCAAGAAAGGTAAATAGATATTATCTCAATGCAACCAAAATTGAAGCAAGGTATTTGACTCTTTACCAACAAGAGGAATGAGTGAGCTGAGGTTTAGTAGGTGTGACGAGAGTGAGGGTTTGAATTTTATGGGCAGGAATCTCAGCCAATGCAGTAGAGGTAGAGCAAGTACAAAAGGGGTGAGTGGGAACCTCCAACATGGATCAAGTGAGGATCTAGAAGAATGCGGTCAGGCTGCAAAATATTTGGAGGTGGGCATCACACGGGGGCCCGAACCTCCTCAAAAATTCCCCAACAAAAAATATATGAAGGATAATGCAGGGCCCAAGAAGTGGTTGTATTTTGCTGAGACTCTTAGAGGAAAAATAAAGAAGGTTCTCTCTCTTCCGCCCCTAGTTCAATAAATAATAAAATTTTAGCCCCAACAAGTTCCATGAGCCATTTTATTTTAATGGAAGAATTCTCCCTGGTAGGCAAGTTTTTGGGAGGTAGGCCAGACATGGAGACTATCATGGCTTGGGCAAAGGGTAAATGATGACTGGTAGGCAGCTTGGAGTTGGTAGCTCTAACTCGAGGGTTCTTCATTATCCATTTTAACAATATGGAGGATGCTAACCGCATTTTAACAGGATGTCCTTGGTTTCTAGGCAAAAGAAGCCTTTTTCTTAGATGATGGGGTGAATATTTCGACCCTAAAAAGCAAAATATTAACATTGCCCCTATTTGGGTTCGTATCCCGAGTCTACCTGCCCAGTTCTTCAATGAATATTGGCTGCAGGGCATAGCCAGAACTATAGGGGACCTGATATCCATTGACCATGCGACCTTGGCCAGGACAAGGATGACTCATGCACAAATTTGCATAAATGCTAATTTGAATAATGAATTTCCAATGTTTATGGGGCTATAGTATGGATAATACTATAGAAAATAGCTAGTAGAATATGATAACAGATTGAAATTCTATGCAGAATGTAAAAATCAAGGACATCTATGCAATTAGTGCCCTAACCTAGCAATGAATAGAGAAAATCAGAAGTAGGAAATGCTAGACAAAGGAAATTTGAGGAGTTTCCTAGAAAATGTGATTTCAATTAGGTAAACTATGTCTACCAAAAAAATAAAAGAGAGGGTGCAGGGTCCCAAAGAAGACAAAGGAAAACAACAAGTTGTTGGCAACCAAAATACTCAGGTAAGTTCCAATCCTCTAGTTTCAAATAAATTTTAAATTCTATTCAATATGGGAGTAGGAGGATTATCAAAAGAAATGGAAGCCCAACACCTTCAGGATAACCATTATGACTCTCTCGAATCCCCATCCAAATAAGGATCCTCAAACCCTAATGCTAAAACTGTTGTAATCATCATGGGCATCACAAATCCAAATCCTAATGCACGATATCTAGAATCCACATCCAATTCAGGATCCTTAAACCCCAATGCTGGAAATACTTCAAGACCAGTGGGCATCCCAAAGCCAAATCCTAATGCTAAAGAACTTACGAAGAAAGTTGAGGTATTGGAAAATAAAAAATCTCATCTCCATAACATCATCACTAGGAGCCAAGTGAATCCTACTGAGGGTCGTCGTGTATACCAAGGGAATACAGGAAAAAAGGAGAAGATTTGGATGAAGGGGTGGAGATATGTGAAACTCTTTAGACTAATGAATATGGTAGTCTGGTTCTGCAACAAATTACCTCCCCTTAGTATAGTCCTAAACAAACTAGGATCATTGTGAAGTCTCCTATAGATTTTTGTAGTGAAAAAAGAAGAGGGAGAATATCAAATGTTGACCATCAAAAAATTAAACCTGATAATGACATTGCCAATGGAAAACAAAGAACCTTGTTTCAATAGGTTATTCCGGGTTCTGAAGATAATAAATTAGAAAAACCCCCTCAAAGGAGGGGGAGAGGGATAAATCCCAAACAATCTAAATGAAGTTCCTCTCATGGAACGTGAGAGGCCTCAATGGCCTGCCCAAACATAGGGAAGTCAGTGCAATAAGAAATCAAGTGAATCCAACTATTATCATGTTGCAAGAAACAAAAACTAATGAGATTCAATCAAAAAAAATAGCAAAAAAATATGGAATCAAGGGGAGATGGTTTGCAAATCATCCAGAGGAGCATCTAGAGGCCTTATGACTTTGTGGGATCCTCGGATAGTAGAAGGCACCATTATTCAAAAATATGATAGGGTTCTTAGTGTTTTATTTAAGGAAATAAACAACAACAGGTCATGGATCCTTTCAAATATTTATGCCCCGACTTCAATTCAATGGAGAGCTCTAATATGGGATTACTTAGTCAATTTGAGTAAAATATTCGATAATGTCCCCTGGATTTTGGCTGGGGATTTTAACACTCCTCTTTACCCTTCAAAAAAAAAGGGTGGAAATGAACTGCCTATCAGGAGCATGGATGAATTCAATGACTTTGTGAACTCCAACATGTTTATGGATGTAAAACTTAGAAAATAAAAATATACCTAGAGAAATCAGTGGATAGGATATCATCTCATTCAAGAAAGGCTTGACAGGTTTTTTCTATAAAAGGAGGCTACAACATTGTTCTGTGATTCTACCCTACAAGCCCTTCCTAAAATTGCCTCTGATCATAATCCCATTTTGTTGGAGATCCCTAACTCTCTATCCCTCAATAAACCTTTCAGATTTCAATCTATGTGGATCAAATATTTTAGTTTCAAAGATAACTTAAGTTAGTGGTGGCAGTAGCCTATCAGGGGTAGTGCAGCTTTTAAACTTGTTGGAAAATTAAAGTTTGTTAAGGAAAAGCTTCGAACTTGGAACAAAGAGGTCTTTGGGAACCTCTTTGAAAATAAAAAATAAGTGTTGAAAGTTTGAAGATTATTGATCAGAGGATCCAACATGGTGATGCTGATGAAACTACTAGGCAGGAGGAACGATCAAAACTAACAGAGTTTCATAACATTTTGGCCTATGAGGAAATCTATTGGAGGCAAAAATCAAGGGCTCTTTGGTTGAAATATGGAGATTCAAATTTCAAGTTTTTCCATGTCACCACAATTAGAAATAGAAGCAATAACAAGATAATTTTTTTTTAAAAAGCAGATGGTTCTATTACTCAAGACTTAACAGAAATCAGAAAGGAGACAATAACTTATTTCAATTCTATCCTTTGTCAGGAATCGCAGTGCAATGAGGAGGCCAAAGAAATTCTCTTGCAATCCATTCCTAGCATAATAAATGAGGATATAAACCTTAAGCTTCTAGCTCCCTTTTCTGATGAGGAAATTAAGGAAGCCTTGTTTAGCATGGAGCCAGACAAATCCCCGAGACCCGACTGCTTTTCCCGTCATTTCTATCAACATTTTTGGGACATCATAAGTGAAGATGTAATTTCTGTTGTTAGAGAATTCCAAGAAAGCAATCATATCCCAAAATGTATCAACTCTACTTTTATTTCTCTAATTACTAAGAAGCAAACCCCTGAATCTATGGCTAAATTTAGGCTAATCAATCTATGCAATGTTTATTACAATATCCTAAATAAAGCCATTGCAAATAGAATGAGAGATATTCTACCCCGCATCATAGATCCATGCCAAGGAAGCTATGTCTAGTGCAGTTCAATATTGGATGGAGTTTATCACAGTTATGAAGCTCTGCACTCTGCTCATAATACTAACAGGTTTGTTTTTGCCCTCATGCTTGATATGAACAAAGCATTTGATAGGCTACATTGAGAATTTTTTATTGTTGTCCTCCTTAAGTTTTGTTTTCATCACCAATGGGTTAATTTGATCAAATAATATCTTTATAAAGCATGGTTCTTGATTCTAGTTAATGGAACAATTGCTGGTTACTTTCAAAATCATAGAGGAATTCAATAGGGGGACCCTATCAGCCCCATGTTATTCATCATTGCGGTAGAAGCTTTAGGAAGAACCATAAAAAATGCTTGCAGTTCAAGGCTAATATTGGGAATCAAGGAAACATCTCTCACTAGGGTTTTTTCTCACCAACAATTCATCGATGATACCCTTATATTGACTAAGGCATCAGTGGTTGAGGCTAAAATAATTAAATACATTCTACAACTCTACGAGGACGCTATTGGTCAAAAAGTTAATTTTAGTAAAAGCAAGTTATATTTCTTGAACACCCCCATCCAGAGGTAATTAAGGATTGTAGAAATTTTAGGGTGTGATATAGCAAACCTACCCACTTCATATCTTAGTCTCCCTCTTTTCATTGGTTCTCTGAGAGAGTCAATGTGGGACAGGGTTATTGAAAGAATTCAAAAAAACTTGCTGGATGGAAAGGTCATCTTCTATCTCAAGCAGGAAAGATGACCCTCACTAAGGCCTCTTTTCAGAGCATTCCAATCTATTTACTCTTAATTTTCAAAGCTCCTATGAAGGTTTTCAAAAAAATTGAGAAACTCCAAAAAGAATTTTTATGGACTGGATCAAAGGAGAAAAAAAAGATACACCTTGTAGAATGGACCAAAGTGTGGAGACCCAGGAAAAATGGGGGCTTAGATCTGAGGAGAATTGTTCATATAAATTTATCTATACTAGCTAAGCAGGCATGGCGTCTCATTTCTGGTGAAGAAAATGAATGGAAAACTATCATCAAACAAATGTATCTTCAAAATATGGAATTTCTAAGTGACTTAGTTCCAATCAAAGGTTCTGCTTTTTGGAAAGCAATTCTTAATTGTAAGGAAATCATCAAAAAAGGTTTAAGATGGGTTTTAAGCAATGGTGAGAGGATAAATTGTTGGAATGACATGTGGGCTAAGGATGAACCACTGACGCAATATCCTAACTTAGCTCGAATTAGAGATATCATAGAAGAATTCATTGGCAAAAAAGTCTTTGATTATATGGTTGAGGACAAAGGTAGAATGAAGTGGAAAAAATAAGAATTCAGGGATTTCAAGCGGAATCAAATGATCTTTGTAACATTATCGGGTAAAAATTTATCCCCATGAGACCCAAGGAAGATCAAGTGACCTGGGCTCCTACGAAAAACGGGTAGTTCACTGTAAAATCAGCTTACAAGCTTCTGTTTGATGACAAGGATTTTGTCCTCCAAAAGGACTTAGTTTGGATAAAAAATTTAATTCCAAAAATTGCAGTCATTTCATGGTTGGTTATCCAAGAAATAATTCTAACCATTGATAATATGATGCGTAAAGGTATTTTGTATCACTAATCATTGTTATCTATGCAGGGCTAATTGGGAGACCATTTATCACATTTTCCTTGAGTGCCCTTTTTCCTTGATTGTCCTAAGTGGAGTTTTTTAGGCCTTCAATATTTCATAGGTTAAACTAGCCATCATACTTGATTTATTCGTCTAGTGGCCTTACCCCTTTTCAAGCCAAAGACTTAAATACATGTGGAAAATTTGTCTCAATCACTATCTTTGGCAGGTGTGGTTACAAAGGAACCATATAGTCTTTAATGAGTCTATCCATGATCATCAAACTATCATTGGCAGGATTCTATACTTTGCCAACGAGAATGTGAACCTTATCCCTTTTATAGCTATAAACCTCATCTGCAGGAGACCACAATTGCTCAATATTTAAGCTTAACCTTGTTAGATGAGTCTATGCCTAGGGTGGTCAACCCCATAGCCAATGTTAAATGGTCTCAACCTCCTACGGGTTAGTTTAAGCTTAATTTTGATGGATCAACTAAGGAAAATTCTGGCAGAGTAGGCACTGATGGCATTGTGTGAGATCATAATAGGAATATGATGCTTGCATTTTTTGAATATTTGGGAACAAGGACGAACAATGAAACTGAAGCTAGAGCTATTTTGAGAGGCCTTCAAATGACTCAAGACTTAGAATGCAATTTTATCATAGAAGGAGAATTTATGCATGTTATAAATATCCTCAATAATTGGAAAATACCTCCTTGGAGGATTAAAACAATTGTTGAAGAGGCTAGGATCCTTTTCTAGGGAAGATTGGACAGAAAAGCCCAACATGTCTTTAGGGAAGCTAACAAAATTTTTGATAAGCTAGCTAATTTGGGTGTCAATGGTGACGGACTTTTCAAATGGGAACACAGTGTCCCGAGTGAAGTAGAGGAGCTTATTCAACAAGAATGCCAAGAATGATAGTCAAATTTACCAATAGGTAAGGCATTGTAATTTCTAAGTCTAGGAGTATTCTCGTATCTTTTTTGAATTGGACTCACAATAAAAATTATCTAAGTTGTCAGTATTCATTGATGTTGCTTGGAAATACCACAAAGACTAATGGGGATAGTCACATGTTAGATAACATGGCTCCTAGTTGTCTTAGTAATTTGAGGTTGGTTGATAATCACAAGGAAGGAAAGAAATGACAATATAAGACTTCGAACCAAAGCCATGTGGACCACCAGATAGCCACCACCATAAATCTAGCCAGCAGGTTCACTTCTCCAAGCCTAATTGGCTAAGATAGTATGAAGTACCAAAGCATGTCATATATGGAATAAAGCAATTACCAAAGAATTATTAAGAGTAACTGTCAATACAGAGCTTGTGGGAGTTTTTTTCAGTACTCTGCTATGTGTGTCTATAGCTTTTTGTTTCTCCATTGTCTCAAGGAAGGGATCTGTGTCTATTTCTTTTTTGTAATTATCATTCATGTGTGTTTTCTCGAGGTATACCCAAAATGTTGTATGGGAAGTTTCTTTTTGATAATAGGCTATGTGCCTTATTGGATGTAATGGCTTTGGCAGCCTGTAGATTTTACATTTAGAGGATCCTTAGTAAGGATATGTTTATCAACAACCCTAGGCTGATTTTTGTAAAAGGTTTTGGGTCAACTTGTAAAACACGGTATTAATGCTATAGTACCTTATCTACAAAAAAATAATAATGTAAGTGTATATTGAGATAATTTGCATGTGTCATGTATGTAAGTATAAAAATATGTAATGTGAGGATATGCACACGTGTCTTAGATTGGGAGTGCATGTAGAAGTGTAAGAGTCATGTACATGTGTCATAGAGTCAAGTGTGCATGCAAAAAGAAAGTGAAGAGTCTACTATGCAAGTGGTAAGATGATAATATAAAGGCCATGGGCCTTGTCATATGAAGAGTAATAATCAAGTACATGGAGATTCATCTTCTATGTTATATTATGGAGACAAAGATCCATAAAAATATAATCAATTCCATATTTCATTATCTAATTGTAAATAAAATCCAGTTTGGAATAAAATTTATATACATATTTTGAGCAATTAATATTATAAGTTTTTCATGCATAGTTCATGAATTATTTAAGTCATTTACATTCATATTTGATTATATAAATGAATGGTATCCTAAAATACTTCTTATGTATAGGCAAGTACAATTTTTTTAAAAATACATAAAATTATAAATCATATCATTGTCCTAGTAACTATTTTGATGATGTCATAGTGAAAATATAAGGCAAACTAATAAGTTAAAAATAGATGATGAATACCCAGGTGTTGCAGGTGAGTTGGACAGGAGAGGGCAATCCTCCAAGGGAGGTCCCAGGTTCAAATCTCCACCCTACCAAAAATCTGAATTGGGTATCCAAAACCCAATTGATAATGTTAGTGTAGGCGGGGTCGGGTGTGACTCTCGGGTGACTTTGACGGTGTAGAACCCCCTGTTCGTGGTCTCTCAGACCAAGGCGGCCTCACAAGGGGTTTTTCGCTATTAAAAAAAAAAAAATAGATGATGAACTTAGATGAGATCATGCTAATAGTGGAATGGAAGGTGATAAATTAGAAGTATAAGTAGATGTATCATAAATTTATAGTTTAATCCAAATTTTATAGAAAAATTATTCATTTGCATACAAATTACTGGTTCCCAATATTATTTTTTTTTAGAATTTACATCAACATTATCTCCAATGAAAAATAAGCTTACAAGTAGTTCACATCATATTCCCATTATCCCCATGAGACCCAAGGAAGATCAAGTGACCTGGGCTCCTACGAAAAACGGGCAGTTCACTGTAAAATCAGCTTACAAGCTTCTGCTTGATGACGAGGATTATGTCCTCCAAAAGGACTTAGTTTGGATAAAAAATTTAATTCCAAAAATTGCAGTCTTTTCATGGTTGGTTATACAAGAAAGAATTCTAACCATTGATAATATGATGCGTAAAGGTATTTGTATCACTAATCATTATTATCTGTGTAGGGCTAATTGGGAGACCATTTATCACATTTTCCTTGAGTGCCCTTTTTCCTTAACTGTCCTAAGTGGAATTTTTTAGGCCTTCAATATTTCATAGGTTAAACTAGCCACCGTACTTGATTTATTCATCCAGTGGCCTTACCCCTTTTCAAGCCAAAGACATAGATACATGTGGAAAATTTGTCTCAATCACTATATTTTGCAGGTGTGGTTACAAAGGAACCATATAGTCTTTAATGAGTCTATCCATGATCATAAAACTATCATTGCCAGGATTCTATACTTTGCCAATGAGAATGTGAACCTTATCCCTTTTATAGTTGTAAACCTCATCTGCAGGAGACCATAATTGCTCAATATTTAAGCTTAACCTTGTTAGATGAGTCTGTGCCTAGGGTAGTCAACCCCATAGCCAATGTTAAGTGGTCTCAACCTCCTACGGGTTAGTTTAAGCTTAATTTTGATGGAGTAGCTAAGGAAAATTCTGGTAGAGTAGGCGCTAGTGGCATTGTGTGAGATCATAATGGGAATATGATGCTTGCATTTTTTGAATATTTGGGAACAAGGATGAACAATGAAGCTGAAGCTAGAGCTATGTGGAGAGGCCTTCAAATGACTCAAGACTTAGAATGCAATTTGAACGTAGAAGGAGACTCTATGCATGTTATAAATATCTTAAATAATTAGAAAACACCTCCTTGGAGGATTAAAACAATTGTTGAAGAGGCTAGGATCCTTTTCCAGGGAAGACAGGACAGAAAATCCCAACATGTCATTAGGGAAGCTAACAAAATTGTTGATAAGCTAGCTAATTTGGGTTTCGATGGTGACGGACTTTTCAAATGGGAACATGATGTCCCGAGTGAAGTAGAGGAGCTTATTCAACAAGAATGCCAAGAATGATAGTCGAATTTACCAACGGGGAAGGCATTGTAATTTCGAACGCTAGGAGTATTCTCATATCTTTTTTGAATTGGACTCATAATAAAAATTATCTGAGTTGTCAGTCTTCATAGATGCTGCTTGGAAATACCACAAAGACTAATGGGGATAGTCACATGTCAGATAACATGGCTCCTAGTCATCTTAGTAATTTGAGGTTGGTTGATAATCACAAGGAAGGAAAGAAACGACAATATAAGACTTTGAACCAAAGCCATGTGGACCACCAAATAGCCACCACCATAAATCTAGCCAGCAGGTTCACTTCTCCAAGCCTGATTGGCCAAGATAGTATGAAGTACCAAAGCATGTCATATATGGAATAAAGCAATTACCAAAGAATTATTAAGAGCAATTGTCAATACAGAGCTTGTGGGAGTTTTCTTCAGTACTCTGCTATGTGTGTCTATAGATTTTTGTTTCTCCATTGTCTCAAGGAAGGGATCCGTGTCTATTTCTTTTTTGTAATTATGATTCATGTGTGTTTTCTCGGGGTATACCCAAAATGTTGTATGGGAAGTTTCTTTTTGATAATAGGCTATGTGCCTTATTGGATGTAATGGCTTTGGCAGCCTGTAGATTTTACATTTAGAGGATCCTTAGTAAGGATATGTTTATCAACAACCCTAGGCTGATTTTTGTAAAAGGTTTTGGGTCAACTTGTAAAACCCGATATTAATGCTATAGTACCTTATCTACAAAAAAAATAATAATGTAAGTGTATATTGAGATAATTTGCATGTGTCATGTATGTAAGTATAAAAATATGTAATGTGAGGATATGCACACGTGTCTTAGATTGGGAGTGCATGTAGAAGTGTAAGAGTCATGTACATGTGTCATAGAGTCAAGTGTGCATGCAAAAAGAAAGTGAAGAGTCTACTATGCAAGTGGTAAGATGATAATATAAAGGCCATGGGCCTTGTCATATGAAGAGTAATAATCAAGTACATGGAGATTCATCTTCTATGTTATATTATGGAGACAAAGATCCATAAAAATATAATCAATTCCATATTTCATTATCTAATTGTAAATAAAATCCAGTTTGGAATAAAATTTATATACATATTTTGAGCAATTAATATTATAAGTTTTTCATGCATAGTTCATGAATTATTTAAGTCATTTACATTCATAGTTGATTATATAAATGAATGGTATCCTAACATAGTTTATCCATGCCCAAATTTATTTCTAATAAGTCATCACTATAAATTTGAAGGCCTCCAAACAACATAAAGTCATATCATTTTGTAATGAAAATTTGTGGGATGGTAGGTATTGGAATATAAATCTGGTATATAAATTTTATTATGCTTACACATTTATATATAAACATTTATAATTGAAAGGTCACCAACATAAATTTAGAAACCTCATATGGGTTAAATCATCTTGCTTTACAATAAAATTTGTTTATATATAGCTATTGAATGTAGATTTCAAATATATAAATTTTACTTAGTTGTATTATAGTTACTTTTTTATTTATTAATTATTAGAGGTATGTCTAACATAAAAAACCTCTTATGTATAGGCAAGTACAATTTTTTTAAAAATACATAAAATTATAAATCATATCATTGTCCTAGTAACTATTTTGATGATGTCATAGTGAAAATAGAAGGCAAACTAATAAGTTAAAAATAGATGATGAATACCCAGGTGTTGTAGGTGAGTTGGACAGGAGAGGGCAATCCTCCAAGGGAGGTCCCAGGTTCAAATCTCCACCCTACCAAAAATCTGAATTGGGTATCCAAAACCCAATTGATAATGTTAGTGCGGGCGGGCTCGAGTGCGACTCCCGGGTGACTTTGACGGTGTAGAACCCCCTGTTCGTGGTCTCTCAGACCAAGGCGGCCTCGCAAGGGGTTTTTCGCTATTAAAAAAAAAAATAGATGATGAATTTAGATGAGATAATGCTAATAGTGGAATGGAAGGTGATAAATTAGAAGTAGAAGTAGATGTATCATAAATTTATAGTTTAATCCAAAGTTTATAGAAAAAATATTCATTTGCATACAAATTACTAGTTCCCAATATTAGTTTTTTTTAGAATTTACATCAACATTATCTCCAATGAAAAATAAGCTTCAATATTCTTAGTTTAGTTGCTTTGATTTGGGTAACTAAATTTGGACCAACATTATATTTTGGGTAGATGTAGATAATTTTTCTATTGTTTGAAATTTGAAGGTGATGAGGGATTTCAATCACATCAATACTTATATAAGCACTAACATTAGCCATTAGTTTCTTGAAAGAATAAAAATTTAATGTCCAAACATTGGATTCCTATCATTTGAAGGTGATTGTTGTTATTGTAGCATGTAATACTACTAAGAAGTCTACTATATAATTTTTACTTAATTTATTTAAGTTATTAGATATATTTTTAATTCAATTTCTTTATATATATATATAAAGCAAAAAACCCCTTGCGGGGCCACCTTAGTCTAAGAGACCACAACGAGAGGGTTCTACTCCGTCAAAGTCACCTGAGATCCCCCTAATCAATACTTATAGAATAAATGCATCAACACCCTGTTAGGGTATCTAGGAATAGGTATATGGAGAGATGGCATTATAAGTCATATTTCAGACATATGTCATGGTTAAGTTGTTGATACAATTAATTTCCCACTATCTGATATTATAGTGGGAAATTAATTGTATCAACAACTTAACCATGACATATGTGTGAAATACGACTTTAAATGTAATCACTAGTAATGTTTAAAATGTAATTCACTTATAGTCACTTTTCATTTTTACTTCAAATTTTGCCAAAAATATTGTCTTTTATGTTAAATTAAATAGATGCAAGATACCTATTCCACTAATTTTATTTTCCTAAACACTCCAACTAGAATCAAGGTAGGTATATGTAAGTTATTTCAAATGGAGAAGGCAAATTTTCAAGCAACTTCTCTAGGGATGCCCTTATTTGAGCAGGATAGAATTGTGAAATCTAGTTATAAGTAAAGTTTAGAATAAACTTCCAATATGGAAATGTAGATGATTATCATTAGCAGGAAGAGTGCAACTAATTAAATTAGTCTTAAAGGTCATTCCACTATATTATATGTCCTTGTACACTATGCCAAAATCAATAGAAATAGAATGTACATAGAAATAGGAATATCACAAGAATATAGAGAGATTTGGGATGGCCAAATAATTACTAAAGTCAAAAATTTTGTTTGGCTAGCAGGTCATAGAAGAATTTTATCGTAAAATAACCTAATAAAAAGTGGTTTTCATGGCCCTTCACAGTGTTTTATATGTAAAAATGAGGAGACTATAGACCATCTCTTGGGACACTACTCAATTGTCTAGAATCTATGGCAATGGATTCCTAATATGTTTGATAAATGCATGGTGATGAATGAAAGAATTAAAAAATAGTTAAAGTAAATTTAGAGCACTTTTAAAAGTGAGGCTCTACAAACAATCTAGGATATTTTAAACGATACAATAAGTTAGATGATATGGATAGAAAGGAATAAAAGAATATTTAAAGAAAAGGAAAATAGTTTAGAGGTAATGAAAATAAAGGTTTTAGCCATATAAGAGTCTAAGCCAATGCTATTAACTCACCCAATCCATTATATTGAAGAAAATAACCTTAATAGACAAAATCAAGTCATCAAATAAAATTATGATGTTTGATATAGGAGAAAAAAAAATAAGGCAAAGAAGATAAAATGGAAAGCACTAGAAGTGGAGTTGGTAAAATTTAATTTTGATGGAGCATCTAAAGGAAATCTAGGACCAACAAGAGAAGGAATAATAATTAGAAATATTAGGGGAGATATTTTGTTTCATTATGCTTTTCATAATGGATTTAAGACAAATAATTAAGTTGGAAGGGTTAAAAATATACATGCAAATGAAATAGAATAGAATATGGATGGAAGGTGATTCACTAATAGTAATAAATATAATTTTGAGGAAAGCAAAGACTCCATAGAGCATACAAGAGATAATTATGGAAATTCAAGGCCTTGCTATAGAGTTTGAAGAAATCAAGTTTGGAATTTGAGATATCATTATAAATTCTAATCTATGTCTCAAAATCTTAAATAGTTTATAATGATGTCTCAAATTATAATATATGGTGCTATTCAAATGTTTCCCATACAATAAGTGTGATGGTAAGGATCTATTATCTAGCTAACATTATTTGGCTTGTAATCCTATAAGCTTCAACATTCATGTGATGTAAAAAACTAAATTTATTTTCTAATTTTTCAAAGAACTCCCTTACTTTATGATCTTTAATTACAAAATAGGAGATTAGTCTTATTAAATCAATAAATATTATTTTTTAAATGTGTAGTCATAATTAACATTAAGATTGAACCACAATATCATCAATTTTATTATCTAATAAACTAGACATCAAGGTATAAAAATTTATAATAACTATATATTAGAACTAGAACATTTTTCATATAAATTTGAAAGCACGAGGATACGAAAACAAAAAGGAATATGCCCAATATGATGCTTTTAAAACCACACTTAACGCTAAAAGCCTATATATTGAAAAATACATAAAAAGAAAGGAAATAGACGAATCGACACAAAATAGAAGCAATCTGAAATATGGCCCTCTTTATTGATATGCTTTAAAATGTGTTACAATACTTCTCCTTCCCATTTAGGGGATAGGAGCATAAACTATGTTTCTTATCACATCAATGGATAGCAATCCTTCTTCCGCATGCCCACATGTAAGATGGGCAGACCAAAATGTCACCGCCACTTTTATAGATGATTGTTGACTCCTTCCTGCTTCTCTGATGTCGAAAACCTGTGTTTAAAGAAACAGAAAAGATTAGTAGCACCTGTAGACAAAATAAAACATGTATTTCCCAAGGCCTACTATTAGTGTATGCATGAAAATATTAAAACGATAACCAAATGACCTTAGATCAACCTGAAATGTTAATAGAAGCATAAATATGTTACCAAGAGGCCACTGCAAAAAGAATAGTCTAGAAATTCCTCACAAATTTGTATTCGCTCTAGAGTGGGATGAATAGACCTACAATAACTTGTCAGAAAACACCCTCTTCAATGTCTTATCCAGAAAGCTCCAAATGACTTGTAAAGTTGGGGTTATCTAATTAGGGGTGTTTTGGGAAGACCTAGAAGGTCAGATTTCTCCTATTTGGCCTTTATCACCTAGATTTTGTTGGTGCCATATGCAAGTTAGTAAAGACTGGAAATGATAAAAACCTGGTCAAAATTGCTTAGAATGAAGTGAAATTTAAACTACAACCTATTTAACAAACCTAGAATAAGATGCAAAAGAAAAATCAGATAAATCTATCATAGATTTCTATTCATCCCGGGTGGGGCGTTTAGAGCTGCGACAGTTTGGGGAGCGCTCGGGGGCAGGATGCCCACCATTTGGGACTTTGTTTCAGCACCAATCCACTTGGGATGTGTCCAAAACTTCTTATGGGGTGTTGTCGACAAATTTTGTGGATTGTTATGGCCAAAAATTGAGTTTTGGGTCTTGATTTGTGCTTCCAATAGTCACCCAATAACCTCCCTTTCGAATGAGAAATTAAGGATGTGAAAGGCACAAATCACAAGTAGGTATGTAAATTGGCAGCACTTCATTGCTCAAATGCTCCCCTTTGTATATCCTATTGGGTGAGAAAACTCACCAATTTATAGACCTAGGATCTCTCTGTTTGAATTGCGAATGCGAGGGTGCCACTTGAGTTGCATGTTCTAATTTGGGGAAAAGATTATTCCCTGATTTAGAGTCTCCTTGCATGAGTCCTCCAGAAATCAAAGACATACATGACTGAAGTCTTTCTCCTTGATTTGAAGTCGTTCCTCGCAATTGCATGGCCTAAAGCTATAGTTAACTGGCAGATTTGTTGAGGTTTGACTTTTTTTTCTAGTCAAACCTACTATTCATCCCACCCTAGAGTGATTGCTTAATCGTCCCAAGGTGGGAAAAATACCAATTTTTTAATCGTCCCAGGGTGGGACGAATAGAGAGCAAAGTGCCAAAAAGGTTCCAAATGGACTTCTGACCTTCCAAACTGCTTTTGGGAGTGGTTAGGACCACTGTTTAACCTCTGGGGGCTGCCCTAGAGGTTGTGTGTGTCAATGCGATCAGTGCTTGTCCTCACATAATCGGATTGGTGCTATTTTGGTGTCTATAGATGCCCCTTTTTGGGAAGCATTGTGCAAGGCACAGTGTTGAGCAAAAATAGATAACCAAAGCACTAATGATTAGGGTTTCTTAGTAACCTAACCAACTCTTGATGTCCCAAGTATGGAAAGGGCATGCATTCTTGAATACTTGCTTCTGACGAGCTAAGGAAATTAATTCAAGTGTTAACCTTGTTCAGTGAGGTGTTACTTGAACTTGGACATTGATCAGTCATGAATAGGCAAAGGGTGCAACCTTTTTTCTGTGGGAACCTTGAGTTCATGATTCACAAATGCCAAGTGTTTGATTAGTTTGTGATTATTGCTTGTTTGCTACCCCAAGCAGGAGCGTGATTGTCTTTATCAATGATCCTTTGAATGCGTGTCATTTCCATGATTGGGTGTGTATTTGTTGATTGGTAACTAAGTGTGACTACCCCCTCAAGCGACGAATCGATGAGGGAATGACCGACATGAGAAAAGCAACAATTCGCTTGACCCAAGATAACTTAAGTAAGGGCACCTTCAGTTGTCTACCGTTGAATGTGAAAGTAGTTTTTGAACATTCTGACCTATTTTTTGTGGGTGTGAACCCATTTTGTGACACATTTTGAAGCTAAAATTGTCAAAAATTTGTCCTCCCATGGAGCGGTCCGGCTATGGTAGCATTCTTAGGGAGTAGGATAGTGAAAATCTATAACCCCAACGTCTTTTTTGGATGCCAATAATGTCAGGTGCAAAGGCGCCTTCGTTCGGAAATGTTATTGCTATTTTTGGTTGGGTTTTGACCCTTTTGGCGACGTTGTTTGGGGATGAAATTCTCAAAAATTCGTCCTCCCATGGAGCAGTGCGGCTATGGTAGCCTTCTTAGGGAATAGGATAGTGAGTATTTGTGACCTCGACATCTATTTTGCATGCCCAGAATGTCAAGTGCAAAAGCACTCTCATTGGACAGTTTTATTGCTTGTTTTTGTGCATTTTGTGCAGTTTTTGATGTTTTTGATTTTTGTTTGTGAGGTCAGAGGACCTTTTTATTGTAGCCTGAGGGCCTTTTTGATGATATATATACATATGACTTTCTTTATGTTTATACACTTTTCATGGTTTGTTTTTTTGTTTATGTACAGTTATATATGATGATGTATGCATGTGGTATTATGAATGCGATGTTGCTAATTATATGATGTATGCATATGGAATGAATGAAATGACTTGTCGATGGCACCATAGACTATATAAAATTTATTGGATTTCTGTACGTATGGGATAGCTTTGTGGAATGACTTTGCCTGTAACAGCCTCTAACACTCGAAAACACTCACCCACACTCCCATGCTATGAAGGAAGCGTTAAGTGGCGGATCTGAGCTGCCATTTGTCAAGATTTGAATTTTTACCCATAAAAACTATAATTTGTCCCACCTTGGAGTGGATTTTGTATTCGTCCCAGGGGAGGACAGATCCCATTTTGAATCCATCCCAGGGAGGGACGAATTCTGAGCAAAGTGCCTAGAAGGTGCCAAATAGATCTTTGACCTCCCAAAATTGCTGTGAGAGTGGTTAGGACCACTGTTTAACCTCTGGGGGCTACCCTTGGGGCTGTGTGTGTCAATGCAATCAGTTTTTGTAGTCACATAATCAGATTGGTGCTATTTTGGTGTCTATAGATGCCCCTTTTTGGGATGCGCTGTGCATGGTGCAATGCTGAGCAAAAATAGATAACCAAAGCACTAATGATTAGGGTTTCTTAGTAACCTAACCAACTCTTGATGCCCCAAGCATGAAAATGGGCATGCATTCTTGAATCCTTGCTTCTGACGAGTGAAGGAACTCAATTCAAGTGTTAACCTTTTTCGGTGAGGTGTTACTTGAGCTTGGACATTGATCAATCATAAATAGGCAAAGGGCATAACCTTTTGTCTGTGGTAACCTAGAGTTCATGATTCATGAATGCCAAGTGATTTTATCAGCTTGTAACTATTGCTTTTTTACTGCCCCAATCAGGGGCGTGATTGTCTTTGTCAATGATCCTTTGAATGCATGCCATTTTCCATTATTGGGTGTGTGTTTTTTGATTAGTGACTAAGTGTGACTACCCCCTCAAGTGACGAATCGATGAGGGAATGACCTTCATGAGAAAAGCGACGAGTTGCCTAACCCAAGATGACTTAGGTAAGGGTGCCGTTAGATGTTTAGAATTGAATGTATGTGCAATTTTCTGACATTTAGACCTATTTTTGGTGGGTATTAACCCTTTTTGCGATGCCGTTTGGGGATGAAATTCTTGAAGATCCATCTTCCCGTGGAGTGGTCTGGCTATGGTAGCCTTCTTGGGGAAGTAGGAGAGTGACAATTTGAGCCCCAATATCGATTTTCTATGCAAAGAGGTTAAGTGCAAGAGCACTTGTGTTTGGAAATGCTTATTGCTTTGTTTTTGTGTTGCATTTATTTGCTATTTTTGAGTGTTTTTGTGACACCATTTGGGATTAAAATTGGCAAAAATCCAACCTCCCATGGAGTGGTCCAGCTATGGTAGCCTTCTTAGGGAGTAGGATAGTGACAATGTAGACCCCGACATCAGTTTTGCTATGCCAAGAGGTTAAGTGCAAGAGCACTTGTGTCCGGCAATTTGTATTGTTGTTTGTTTATGGATATTTGTTGTTTTTGGTGTTTTGATGTTTTGTGACACCATTTGGGGATGAAATTCTCAAATATACGTCTTCCCGTGGAGCATTCCGGCTATGGTAGCCTTCTTAGGGAGTAGGATAGTGAGGATTTGTAACCCCGACATTGGTTTTGCATACCCGAGATGTCAAGTGCCAAAGCACTCTCATCGGGCAAGTTTATTAGCTATTTTGGTGCATTTTTGATGATATATATAGATTTTATTTTGTTTATGTGCATGTGATGATTTGATTTTATGCATGATGGTTGATGACTATGGATGTATGCATGTTAAGTTATAGTGATGAATGCATATGTTGTTGATGAATACAGATGTTTCTAATTTATATGATATGTAGATGGAATGGATGGATTGAATTTGTGATGTTTGGTAGTCGCACTCTCTACTATGCAGAACTTTATGGCTTTTTGTCCTAGGCGATTGCTATGGTGAATAGCTTTGTATGCATACATGTCTTTTCTTGTATGTTATTTTTGTATTTTTTGATGGTGAAGTAAAGCTGAAAAGATATTACAGTTGGTTTAGAATACAGTTAGGTTTTTTGAGATTCAGATGTTTTAACTAACTAGCCAAGGTTGTACTTTTATCTGACAAGACTTTGAATAAGGTATGAATCGGACTTGTCTTTGACCAAGTTATTTCACATCCCTGTGTGTGCAATTGAGTTTGTTTGATGTGGCATTTGTCGGGATACCGCCGATGCCGGATAGGTCGTCAACCAAACTCGTATCGAGGATCACCTAATTAGCTCCACTAACTCCTTTGTTGTATTTAGTCAAATTAATCTGCAATGCAATCTAGGATACCATAAGCTAGCTCATCCACATGCAAACATTGATCTGCACACAAGTTAATGTGGCAGATATATCGTCATGCGGGAGGTTTGCCACGAGTGACTGATAGGCTATCAACAAAACTGGTACTGAGGTTTATCTCATGACCTTCTGAATGCTGAGAGTTCCAGGGTTTCAAGTTCAACTCCCTTATTTTCTTCAATTGTATTGGGATACTTGCTCTTTATAGTGATAATAATCACTGTTTATTTTTGTTATATTTTTTTTGTTTTTCTTTTGAGCAAGGGATTTGGATTTTGAGTGATGAGAATCACTATTGTATGTGCCTTTTGATGTATGCACTTTGAGGGTGATGTCAAATTTTTGGAGTTTTGACATGTGCAAATTTTGATGTTTTGCAACTTTTGAGAACTTGGGATTCATGGGGAATTGGGTAGGGAGGATGCTTGTCCTTTTGCCAACTCTCAGCATTCTTGGGGTCATTCGCATAGGGGGATGATAAAGATAACCATTTTGCTTATGGTGACCTAGATTGCTTTGCAGGTTTCATCTTTCATTCACACAACTCGGGAATGTTTATGTGTTTTAATTTGTGTTGGGATGCTACATAACAAGGTGTGATCCAATTAAAATTCTACCTTCGTAAAAGCTATCTAACTTTGTATAGTTTCTGTTAGAAAGCTATTGGCAGCTAAATGACAAAAACTCTTGATACATTAGAAGACAACTGACTATAGTTTGGTGGAAATATGGATAGCGTTTTATTTTTTATGGATTGTTTACAAGATGGAAAATGTGAAAAATGGTATGCTTTCCAAGTAACGTCAGTCCATGATGCCTTTGACTTCTATGATCAATAAATGTGTGATATATGGATGTGATGGTTAATGCAGCTATTATGTAGTGTTTTGATTGATGAAGTTTGCATGAGAATGAGATGCAAATTTTTTTTTTGAGATTTTGATGGTTTTTGTTGTTTTTGAATTTTCTTGATGGTGACCAAGGGATTTCGAGAATCCTTTGGGGTGACCAAATGATTGCGATAATCCTTGGAGATTTTGGGGTGACCAAGTGATTGCGATAAAAAACCCTAAAAATTGAAATGATTCAAATGGGGCCCAAAATTGGGGTGCGCATCCCTCTTACAATAGATAAGCCAAAAATAATGTTTCAAGTCCTAAATCTAAATACTTTAGGAGATATTAACCTTCTAACAGCTCAAAAAAACATAAAAAATTAGGTGAGTAATTTTGAAACCTAATTTTGGGGCACTAGATGATGGAATTTGGCCTCAAAAATAGGATTTTCGGGGCAAATAAGAAAATCTCCCAACTAGCTCCCTGTCAAATTTCACCTCAACCAGAGCTATGTTTGAGAAGTTATGGCCCCAGAAAAATGCACTAACATTTAGGAAAAAAAATAGAATTTCCCACATTTTGTTGGATGCTCATGCATCATTTATGGGCACCGTTGGGGCATTTTTGGGTTGACCAAAGGGGTCATGGACACCTTTGGGGCATTTTGGGGATGACCAAGCGATTATGGGAATCCTTGGAGATTTTTGGGTTGACAAAGCGATTGTAGGAATCCTTGGAGCTTTTGGGTTTGACCAAGTGATTGCAAGAATCCTTGGAGCTTTTGGGTTTTGACCAAGCGATTGCGATAATCCTTGGAGATTTTTGGGGTGACCAAGCGATTGTGATAATCCTTAGAGATTTTTGGTTTGACCAAAGGGTTTATTGATGGAGAGCCAATCTTGCTCAAAGCAATTCTCATTCAAAACTTGGAAAATATTACCTCACAAATCCTCATTCTGTGGCTATATAGCCCAAAAAAAACCCTAAAAACTGAAATGATTCGGATGGGGCCCAAAATTGGGGTGCACATCCCTCTTACAATAGATAAGCCAAAAATAACGTTTCAAGTCCTAAATCTAAATACTTTAGGAGATATTAACCTTCGAACAACTCAAAAAAACATAAAAATTTAGGTGAGTAATTTTGAAACCTAATTTCAAGGCACTAGATGATGGAATTTGGCCTCGAAAATTGGATTTTTGGGGCAAATAGGACTCTACGGAGTCTTATTTGTTTAAAAATCTCCCAACTAGCTCCCTGTCAAATTTCACCTCAACCAGAGCTATGGTTGAGAAGTTATGGCCCCGACAAAATGCATTAACATTTAGGAAAAAAAATAAAATTTCCCACATTTTGTTGGATGCTCATGCATCATTTATGGGCACCGTTGGGGCACTTTTGGGTTGACCAAAGGGGTCATGGACACCTTTGGGGAATTTTGGGGATGACCAAGTGATTATGGGAATCCTTGGAGATTTTTGGGTTGACCAAGCGATTGTGGGAATCCTTGGAGCTTTTTGGGTTTGACCAAGCGATTGCGAGAATCCTTGGAGCTTTTGGGTTTTGACCAAGCGATTGCGATAATCCTTGGAGATTTTTGGGGTGACCAAGCAATTGTGATAATCCTTGGAGATTTTTGGTTTGACCAAAGGGTTTATTTATGGAGATCCAAGCTTGCTCAAAGCAATTCTCATTCAAAACTTGGAAAATATTACCTCACAAATCCTCATTCTGTGGCTATATAGCCCAAAAAAAACCCTAAAAACTGAAATTATTTGGATGGGGCCCAAAATTGGGGTGCGCATCCCTCTTATAATAGATAAGCCAAAATTAACGTTTCAAGTCCTAACTCTAAATACTTTAGGAGATATTAACCTTCGAACAGCTCAAAAAAACATAAAAAATTAGGTGAGTAATTTTGAAACCTAATTTCGGGGCACTAGATGATGGAATTTGGCCTCGAAAACTGGATTTTTGGGCAAATAGGACTCCAAGGAGTCCTATTTGTTTAAAAATCTCCCAACTAGCTCCCTATCAAATTTCACCTCAACCGGAGCTACGGTTGAGAAGTTATGGCCCCGAAAAAATGCACTAACATTTAGGAAAAAAAATAAAATTTCCCACATTTTGTTGGATGCTCATGCATCATTTATGGGCACCGTTGGGGTGCTTTTGGGTTGACCAAAGGGGTCATGGACACCTTTGGGGCATTTTGGGGATGACCAAGTGATTATGGGAATCCTTGGAGCTTTTTGGGTTGACCAAGCGATTGCGGGAATCCTTGGAGCTTTTTGGGTTTGACCAAGCGATTACGAGAATCCTTGGAGCTTTTTGGGTTTGACCAAGCGATTGCAAGAATCCTTGGAGATTTTGGGTTTTGACCAAGCAATTGTGATAATCCTTGGAGATTTTTGGTTTTGATAAGTGAAAAAGGGACGGGCGAAGTTGGCTCACCCCGCCTGAAGAGCCTTGCGCTCTGGATTTGACTGGTTGTTGCTAACAGTGATGCGGGGTACAGGAGGGATGGAATAATCATGTGGCCCCCCCTTATGGACCCCCTACCATTCTAGCGCTTCATCGCACGGTGGCCACTCATAGTGAGTATCTAAGGGAGCCATCCTACGAGGGTACCCCTCCTAAAAGGGTATGCGTTGGGTGATGTGCTAGCAGGGGGTGTCCTTAAAATGGGTGCCCCTATAGTCCCATTCCATCAGGATGAGGAGGGGACTACCTTGTGTGTCAGGCCGCCAAGGTGGTATGACCAAATCCTTGGGGCCATACCAGAGGTGACTGGTGCCCCCTTGGAAATTCTATACAGCGTCTTCCCATGATGGGGCTTGGATGCGGATGAACACCATGATGATGTCCCTCTACAAGCTATGTAGGTTTTACCTTTTGTTTATGATTTTTTTGATTTTTATGTTACACTAAACAGAAAAGAGCACACACATACGCAAACAGTGATTATCTCATTTAAAGATTGAGAGTGTGTCCAAGACCTGGTTTAGTGTGTTTTTTATTTATGTTTTTGTTTTTGAAGGTTTTTGTAAAGAACGTTTAAATGCAAATGATGGCTCTTATGACTCCCATAAATGGTCTCCCCTTCGATATACCATTGCCAGGCCGATATACCAACCTCTCTATATACCCGCCCTTACGTGAGGGAAACTATAGGTACGTGAGAGTAGATGGTATGTGGAACGTAGGCGATACGGAAGGGGGATCACCCTGTTTATGACACCTACCATAGAAGACTTATCCTCATGCACTAGGAATCACCATAGCAACACTCGATCAGCTTTCGTCGGGATTTATGTCTAGCAACAGTAGTGATTGAGGTTATGAATGCAAAATTCAAGCCAAGGTGGTGATGAAATCCATCGTTGGTCTTGATCAAGGGCTGGGGTTTTATGACCAGCTCCTTGGTTTTTATGATGCCACATGATGTGTGGGGTTCTTTTTATTTTTGCAAAATGAAACAAGCAAACAACAAAGGAGAACTACTTTCCCTAAGCAAACAAGTAATCTACGAAAGACAAAAAATTGAAAATAGAAATAGACAAGAAAAGTTTAGAGTTCTTACCTTGTCCCTGCCCAAATCTGCTGGTTTTGAGTCTCCATCCTGAAACTATGTAGACAGAGATTCATCCCGGGGAGGAACGAATTACAGTACTGAATTCGTCACAGGGTCAAGCGGATTCCAATTCGTCCCTGGGAAGGACGAATTACAGACCTGTATCCGCCTTAGGCTGGAACGAACAATAGTCCCGCGTCCAAAAACTTGGTACCTGCAAGAAAAACCACAAAATTTTGATCAGATCTCAGATCTTAAAAATAGAGGACTAGGTCCCATCGTGATCGCCACTAAAAGCATGAGGATACAAAAACAAAAAGGGAAAAACTCCAAGTACGATGCAAGAACAAAACTAAACTTGATGCTACAAATTAAAAATGCGTAAAATGGAGAAAACATGGACAAATTAGAACCCAAATGGAATGAAACAACCCTCTTCTTTTATTGATGTATTTCAAATTTGGTTACAATTCGCTTCCTCCCTTTTTAGGGGAGAGGAGCATCAAACTTGTCTCTTGGTCACATCAATGGAAAGCCATCCCTCTTCCGCGTGCCCACATGTAATATGGGCAGACCAAACATCGTCGCCGCTTGTGTATACGAGTGTTGATTCCTTGTTGCTCCTCCAATGTCTAGACCCTACGTTCGAAGGAACAAGAAACCGTTAGTAGCACCTGTGAATAAGACAAAGCATGCGATCCTCAAACCTACAATAAGCGGATGAGAAAATGAATTAAACTGTAACTAAAACTTATCCAAATGACATGAAAACTTGGCAAGGACATAGAAACATCACCAAGAAGGCATTGCAAAAGAAATAGTCGAGAAATTCCTCACCGATTTGCATTCGCACTGGGGAGGGACGGATTCGACTGTAATTCACTTCGGGGTAGAACGAATTCACCTACAACAAAGCACCGAAGTGATACTACCCCAAATGTCACGTCTAGGGAGCTCCAAAACACATGCAAACTTGGGGTTAGCTAATTGGAGGCATTTTGAAAAGACCTAGATGGTCAGATTTCCCCAATTTGGCCTCCATCAATGGGAATTTGACACTGCTACCTGCAAGTTAGTGAGGACCACAAAAGTGATAAAACATGATAAGATTTGATCAAAGCATTGCAAAATCAGAATTACAAGCTATCTAAGAAGCATAAGACGGAATGCAAAATAAACAAATGACAAAAATAACAATCTGCCATGAATCCCCAATTGTTCCTAAAAAGGAAGATTAGGCTCGCAGCAGTGCAGGGGGCACCCGGGCGGGCCGCCCACCGTTGGAACTTGATTTCAGCACCAATTCACTTGGGATGGGTCCAAAATCTCTTGTAATGTGATGTTAGCAAATTAGGTGGGATATTGTGGCCAAATGTCAGGTTTGGTTCCAAATTTGTGCTTCCAATGACCACCTAATGACCTCTTCTCCAAAAGAGATCAAGGATGTGAAATGCACATTTCAAAATGGGAATAGGTGTGAAAACAAAATGACAGCACTTCATTGCTCCAAAATGTTCCTTCTCTCTATATTTTAGGATGAGGAAACTCACCAATTTATAGACCTGGAGGTCTCTTGAATTGGGCATGCAGAGACGCCACTTGGCAATCATGCCTTCCCAGGGGGAGGGAGATTTCTCCCTGAATAAGGACTTCATGACTGCCCTTGTAACAGCCTCTAATGCTAAAAAATGCTCACCCACACTCCCATGCTATGAAGGAAGCATTAAGTGGCGGATCTGAGCTGCCATTTGTCAAGATTTGACTTTTTGCCCATCAAACCTAGAATTCATCCCACCCTGGAGTGGATTCTGTATTCGTCCCAGGGGAGGACAGATCCCATTTTGAATCCATCCCAGGGAGGGACGAATTCTGAGCAAAGTGCCTAGAAGGTGCCAAATTGATCTCTGACCTCCCAAAACTATTGTGAGAGTGGTTAAGACCACTGTTTAACCTCTAGGGGCTGCCCTTGGGGTTGTGTGTGTCAATGCGATCAATGTTTGCAGTCACATAATCGGATTGGTGTTGTTTTGGTGTCTACAATACACTTTTCATGGTTTGTTTTTATGTTTATGTATAGTTATATATGATGATGTATGCATGTGGTATTATGAATGCGATGTTTCTAATTATATGATGTATGCATATGGAATGAATGAAATGACTTGTCGATGGCACCATAGACTGTACAAAATTTATTGGCTTTCTGTACGTATGGGATGGCTTTGTGGAATGACTTTGCATGTGATGACTTTGTTTTTGTACTTTTCATATTTTTTGATGAGGATGTACGTAATGAAATGGACCAGTTGTAAAATGTAGTTAAGCTTTTCAGAGATTCAGATATTTTAACTAACTATCCAAGACTGCACATTTATCTCACGAGACTTTGGAACAAGGTATAAATCTGACTTGAGGTTAACCAAGTTATTTCACATCCCTGTGTGTGCAATTGAGTTCATTTATGTGGTATTTGTCAGGATACCGCCAGTGCCAGATAGGCTGTCAACCAAACCTGTACTAAGGATCACCTAATTAACTCCACTAACTCCATTGTTGTATTTAGCAAGATTAATCCATGAGAAAATTTAAGGCACCATAAGCTAGCTCATCCACATGCAAACATTGGTCTTCTCACATGCAAAGCTAATGTGATAGACATATCGTCATGCATTTAGGATACCGCCATTGCTAGGTAGGCTATCCACCAAACCTGTAATGAGAATCACCTAGACGGTTTTTCGAATGCTAAGAATTCCAGGGATTCAAGTTCAAGATTTTTGGTCAACGTTTTAGGAGACTTGCTCGTATACATAGTGATGAAAATCACTGTTTATTTTGATTGTTGTTTTGTTTTTCTTTTTGAGCAAGGATTTTGTATAGTGGTGATAACCACTGTTATTTGATTTTGGATTTGGAGCTTCATAAGGTTGAGCTTGTAGGTGTTTGGATTAGGAGTGACCTTGATCCTTGGGGCCTTGGGGATGACTACCCATCCTATTTAGGGGCATGTAGTATGAATCCTTACGACTTTGGGAACCAAAGGGGATTATGGAGATTTTGAAGTAAGGGCATTGATCTTTTAGGCCTTGAGGATGACTACCCATTCTTGGCAGGGATGTGCAGTAAGAATCCTTATAGCCTGGGAGACCAAAGGTGAATGGATATGGTCGTGATGATGGTTTGTTGAGATTTTTTTGTTGAGTGGCATTGATCCTTTTAGGCCTTGGGGATGACTACCCATCCTTGGTAGGGATGTGTAGTACGAATCCTTACAAATTTTTAGGGACCAATGGTGATTGGGATTTGTGGTAGTGGTGACAACCACTATTGATTGGGGGGAATGGATGGGGAAGAACTTGTCCTTTTGTCAATTCATACAAATCTTGAACCATTCGCATAGGGGGATGAACAGGCTAACCGTTCGCCTATGGTACCCTAGACTGCTTTGTAGGTTTCTCTTGCATTTACACAACTTAGGAATTATTTTGTGTTTTAACTTGTGTAGGGATGTTATGCAACGAGGAGTGATCCAAGTAGAACTTTCCCTTGTAAAAGTTGTTTAACTGTGTACAGTTGTTGGCTAGAAATTTAAATACAACTGAATGACAAACACCCGATATACATTAGGAGACAACTGACTATGCTAAAAATGGGGATGGTGTTATTCTGGATGTGGGTGTTTATAAAATGGATTGGATGTGGAAAATGATGGAATTGTCGAGCAATTATAGTCTATGGTGCTTTTGACTTGTATGACCTAGCAAATATGCAATGTATGGATGTGATGCCTAATGCAACCTATATTTTTGTATTTTGATTGTTACGAGTATGCATGGAATTGAGATGCAAATATTTTTTTTGTTATTTTTGATGATTTTATTATTTTTGTTGGTTTTTGAATATTTTTTTTGACCAAGCGGTTATGGTACCCCTTGGAGCTTTTGGTTTGACCAAAGTGTTTATGGATACCTTTGGGGCATTTGAAGGGTTGACCAAATGATTGTGGAAATCCTTGGAGCTTTTGGTCTGACCAAAGGGTTTATAGATCCCTTTGGGGCGTTTGGGGTTGACCAAGCGATTATGGAAATCCTTGGAGCTTTTGGTTGGACTATGGCTCTCTAAATGTGGAATGGCCTCAAATGACTGATGTTCAAGGGTTTTAGCTCCTTGATTCCTTTAAGAGAGGCGAGCCGATATGTTCCAGGTCCTATCTTACTGTCAATCACATAAGGACCTAACCAGTTTTCCATGAACTTGTCCCTTAGATGGGATGGCAAATTAGAATTCTATTGGTTCTCTTTTTAGACCAAGTCACCAACCTGAAAGTCCCTCAGATGAACCTTCATGGTGTATGCTCTCTTAAGTCACTCTTTATAGATACACAAATTCTTGAGATCTTTGATGCATCGTTCATCAAGCAACGTCAATTGGTCTAATCGGGCCTACCACGCAGTGTCATCATCGATGAACTCTTACATTGAAATGCATAGGGAGGGGATTTCCAACTCAAGAGGCATGACTACCTCGGAGCCATACACTAGCAAAAATAAAGTTGCCCTAGTGGGAGTCCAAATGCTAGTGCGATAAGCCCATAGGGTAAGCAAGATTTGAATGTGCCAATCCTTGTGATTGTCTGTGACAGTATTTTTGAGGATGGCAACTAGCATTTTGTTTGATGCCTCTACTTACCCATTTGCTTGCGGATAATAGGGTTTTGAAAAACTATGCTAAATTTTGTACTTTGTGGTCAAAGCACGCACATATTTATTCTTAAATGGTGTCCCATTATCTAAGAGTATCTTGGATGGAATACCAAAATGACATATGATGTTATGCAAAATAAACTCCGCAATGCGGGTTCCAGTTGTAGAGGTTAGCAGAATTGCTTCCACCCACTTGGTGAAGTACTCTGTGGCCGTTATGATGAACGTGTGATGACCCGATGATGCAGGGGAGATATTTCTTATTAGATCAAAGCCCCACTATGAAAAATGCCAAGCCGATTGGATCGGTTGCAAGGCCTGAGAAGGAACGTGTGTCAAATTAGCATGGTGTTGACACTTCATGCACTTCTTTACATATGCACAACAATATCGCTCTAAAGATGGCCAATAATAGCCCATGCAGAGAATGCACTTTGCGATGGCCATACCGTTGAAGTGGCCACCACATGTACCATCATGTGCTTGGGTGATCACCCAAGTGGACTCCTGCTGATCCAAGCAACGAAGGAGGATTCCTTCATAGCTTCGACGATACAAAATGTCTCCTAACAAGACATGTTTTTTTGCTTTCTGTTTAAATGATCTTTTTGCAGCTTGTGTCAATCCAAGTGGGAGATTACCTAACTTGAGGTAGTCCCTTATGGGTGTGTACCAATCCTGCTAATCAGAAACCTCAATGGTATGAACAACCAATCCCTCTTGTAGTTCATCCCTAGGAAAAGCTGAATGGGAAAGAACTTGTAAAAACAACGTGGTGTTGCTATTAAGAGGGGTCGAGGAGAACAAGGACCCCCAATTGGCCTGAGTCAGACAATATTGAATTCGAGAGAACCTATCCTGAGATGGTTCAATCTGGATCAAGTGGATTCTTGGTGTTAATTTAGAGCTTGCTCACTCCATCGCAGATTGCGATAATGTCTTGACCTGAATGGTTGTCATTTCATCAGAAGGGTCTTGCGGGATTAGTGACCCTAAGGAGGCCATAGTATCTGCAAAATGATTTGATGACCGAGGGAGTGCCTCGATGTCATACCATTCAATATTTTCCAATAATTTTTCCACAAGGGCTTTGTAGACCTGCAGAACAAGGCATTTACATTGGAATACCCCCTTTACTTGATTGACAATTAATAGTGAATCACCAAATATGTTTAAACGTTTAATGTTCATGGTGATTGTTGTTTGAAGACCTATGAGCAAGACTTCGTATTCTGCATTGTTGTTGGTACATGAGAAATCTAATTTAAATGATAGAGGCATTAGAGCCCCTTGTGGAGTGAAGAATACAATTCCTGTGCCACCTCCTTGCTCACATTTTGAACCATCGAAGAATAGGGTTATGTCAGCTTGTGACTCAAGCTCATTAGAATGTGGTGATTTTGAAACATGAAAGACCCCATCATCTAGTAGTTCTACGGTCAGAGGTTGATCATCTTCAAGAAGAGCCTCTACTAGTTGATTGGCGATGACTTGACCTTTTATGGATTTATGTCCAATGAATTCTATGTCAAACTCCGTCAACAACATGATCCATTTTGTCGTGTGGCTACTATGATAAGTACGACTCATCATGTATTGCAATGGATTATCCTTAGACACAACATACATAGTGTTGCTGAGCATGTAGTGGTGTAGCTTTTTGGTAGCAAACACCATTGCCAAGCAGAGCTTCTCAACGTATGCATAGTTAAGTTCATAACTGACCAAGGTGCGGCTAAGATAGTATGTAACTTGTTCTTTGTGTAGTTCATTTTTTTGGGCTAGCATGGCACCCAGTGCCACCTCAGTGGCTGAGATGTATAAGTAGAATGACACTTCTGGTCTAGGTGGTGCCAATACCGATAGCGAAGCCAAGTATTGTTTAATTTCATCAAAGGTTGACTGGCATTCGTCATCCTAGTGAAATGATACCCCCTTGTGCAATAATTTATTCATGGGTTGGCACTTGTCAGATAGCTGCACTATGAAGCGCTTGATTGATGCGACCTTTCCCTGTAGACTTCTGAGCTGCTTGATGGTAGTTGGGGGAAGCATTTCAAGGATCACCTTGAATTTGTGAGGGTCTACCTCAATTCCTCTCTTGGAGACTATGTAACCCAAGAGCTTTCCAGATGTGACATCAAAGACACACTTCTTGGGGTTTAGTCTGACTTTATGTTCAATGAGGCGATCAAGGAACTTGCGTAAGTCATCGAGATGATTTGGGCGCAAAAGAGATTTGGCCAACAAATCATCCATGTAATCTTCCAAAGTTTTGTGCATGTAATTATGAAAGATGTACATCATGGCACGTTGGTAGGTGGTGCCAGTATTTTTAAGGCCAAAAGGCATGACCTTGTAACAAAATGTCCCCCAAGGCATTGTGAACGCCATTTTTAGTTGGTCCTCGAGATTGATACGAATTTTATTGTATCCCAAGAAACCATCCATAAGGGAAAGCAATTTATGGCCCATTGTAGCGTCTACCAATGCATCGATTCTAGGCAATGGAAAATCATCCTTAGGACTCGCTTTATTTAGATTTCAAAAATTAGTGCATATGCGAATCCTCTCGTCGAGCTTCTTGATGGGCACCATGTTAGACAACCATGGTGAGTAATCCACGCAGATAACACACTGTGCATCCAAAAGCTTTTATAGCTCATCTTTGACCATCAAGGCTACTGCTGGTTGCATCTTACGTAGTTTTTGCTTCATTGGCTTGACTTTCGAATCAAGCGTTAGATTATGCATGACTAGCTGTGGGTCTAGCCCCGACATGTCTTTGTATGATGATGCAAAAACATCCTTCTTCTCTTTGAGAAGGGTAATGTAGTCGGCTTGCTCTTCGAGGGATAGACTTACCCCCATCTTGATGATTTGCAAATTCATTGGATCTGAGCCGATGTCTACGTCAGTCATCTCCTCGAATGACACGTGGGACCTATCCTCCAACTAGTGTGGAGTCGGGATCAGGTGGATATCATTTGCTAAATTCAGATCATCGTTTGGAATGTCATGTTCCTCTTCAGCATGGAAGACATCCTGAGTCTGTCTGGGAGTGAAATGAAACATCCCACCACAAGGCAAGTACTCTGATGGGGATGGGGGTGTGTCAACACAATCCCCAGTCTATAGCATATAGGTCTAGGTGCAATGATCATGTCAAGTTGGTTGGATCATGGATGGGGGTAGTTAAATCAATGGAGATCATGTTGATGAAATGATTATGGTCTCCATTACCGTGGGTGTTGTGACTCGGACATCCTAGATGATCTTTGTGCTCTAGATCTGGCTCTGTTAGTACCGGTACAAATGGATCGACCCTATGGGCGGATAAGAGAACAGGGTCCGCCCTAGGCACTGATGGTTGTATAGGATCTCTAGGCATAAAATGTTCTCTGTACACCTGGAGTGGCGGGTGCAGTAATTGCTATAACTGTGACGGGTTGAGGTGCCACCTATGTCTTGGCCCTATGTGTAATTGTTCAAACATGTCATCTATGTCCAAGGGGTATTGTTGTTGTCGCATATGATTGAGATAAGCCATCTCATTTTCATCTTCATAGTAACTGTCAGATATCCAAAGGCCTTCGTTGGCTCCAATAGTTTTTTGCGACATATGAGGCTCATCTTGCTCGAGAAAATTAATGTGGTCCCATCGAGGTTGGTCCGCTCTCTACGGGGGGACCTGATGCTCGTGAGGTGGTATGTGCTCAATTGGAGCATTCAAAGGGAACATTGTCAAGAAGCTCTCCTGATAATCATCCATGGGATGGACTTGTGAATGATTGCTATCAGAATCAAAAGGATCCCAAGGTGCTACCTCGTATTCTGACTCATCTTCTGAAGACCCTTCTACGTCTTTTCTATAGACCTTTTGTAGGTGAGTCCTTGAATTTTCTCCCTTTTTGACCGAAGGGAAAGGGTTGTTAAAGACAACAAGGTTATTTGTCCATAATGGGAGATAATCCCCCAATGTGTAAGTTGTGTTAGGATTTGCATATGGATCTAATGCCAACCCATCTTTGTTGCCTATCCCTAGGCCTTGAATGTTCTCGACCAAGATGTCTAGGGGCAGGGGGTGGTTGAACCCTACTCCTTACTTGTCATAAAACATTTGATATCTCGGTTGGCAAAGAACACGCACTCCTTGCTCATACCGGCCCAACCCATATCCATGCCAATTGGATTGGCCAAGATATCTCAAAGCGAAGTCAGGGTTCAATAGATAGTTGACATCCTCGGTGATGAAGCCAGGAATTGCCTCATCCATGAACACTTTTTGACACATTTTAACTATTTGAATTACCATTTTTACTATGATTTTTATGATAATTATGAAAAAATGCATTATATAATGATGTTTGCAAATTTTGGAATGACAAAGTGCATATGCTCTATTTTACTATTTTTACTACAATTTCACCTGTTTTTCAGTTAATTAATCAGTAGTGTTATAGCAATTCAGAACTTGTTTGAATATTCAATGCTTGGTAATATTGTGTTCCTTTGGTTAAACTAATTCAAATGGAAAAGGGCACCAAGAATTAGTCCACTGTAGCTGACTGTGCAGGAAAACGAAGCTATAATCGTGATAGTTCCAGCGAATCGTACATATACAGTAGGGCTTGGAATTAGTCACTCCAACACATGCCACCAATGCAAAAGGGTGTGCAAGAGAGAGGAGAAGTCAACATGTTACTCCCTACGCATTTGGACCACAGATCAGCAACAAACGGTCATCTACCTGTTGTTTCGGAGTAGTGCAAGAATAAGCGGTGTAGGAATAGGGAATAGTGCAGGAACAACTAAAGGTGGTCAAAAAGTGATAAACCGGTGGAGGAAAGTATTGGAAATTGACCAGGACATTGTCCCAACTCATCTTAACATGATTTTCTCAATAGATGCAGCTCAACAATAATTAATGGATGAAGTTTGGACAAAGTAAAATCCTACAGTCTAGGAAACAATTATGTAATTAGTTGTAAATCCCTGCAAAGCAGTAACCAAGCATATCAATGTTATCTTATAAATAATAAAGCTCCCAGATGTTCGAGCATATATAGATATAGAGATATAGACATATAGATAGATAGGCAATAGAATACCGAAATTAGCATAGAGTAAAGTTTTCCTATAGTAGAACAGTAATTTGCAGGTTTTTCATGCATTACTGTAACGCATTTTTAGATTGAATAAAAAGGTGCAATCTTTATTTTTTCAATTGGCATGTTAAGGTTGATGAGTAACAGCTAGATTCTCTTAGCATAACTCCTCACCTTCTTCTAGTTTTGGAAGCAAGGGCCACTTGTAGGCTAGAGGAAGGTTGTTTCTAACAAAATTTCTTGTTGAATTCTTGCTGCAATAGGTTAGCAGAATTCTACCAGTTTTCATTTCTTTAGTGGTTTTCAATACAGTTTTCAGCAGTAGACAACATTTTCTATAGTTACAGCAATTCCTAGATATTTTGTCATTCTACAGTTTTATAGTAATTGTTGATTCAATTTTGCATTACACAGTAATTTCTAGATATCTTGTCATTTTGCACTTTGGCAGTATTTGATTGGTTCAATTTTGCAGTAGTTGATATTTTGACATTATCCAGTTGATTTACTTTCATGCAAGAGTGTGTGTGTTGCCAATTCTGCAATTTACTTTTTTGTCATTTCAATTTAGCAACATTTCATTTTTTGCAATTTTTAGATTCTATCATTTCATTTCCTATAATTCTGTTTCTGCAAAAGTAAATAGGAGTTAATTTCAATTCTTAGGAGTTAAAGGTCACAAAAAAACCCCCAAATGCTAACCGATCCACCAATAAAACCTATTCTTGGATAAACTAAACATGCAACTGTAACACCTCCTATCGTATATAGCCTCTGAACACCGCCCTGGATTGACACACATAAGGATTAAATGATGAATGATCAACGATCCTCATCATTTTTGGTGTCGTTGTCGGGGAACAATCGGTGTTGTTAGGAAAAGTGACACATGTCAAGAATTGTGTTACAATTTTTGAAATATTGTATTTCAGTTTATTTACTGAATAGGCATGAATGAATAGGCCAAGAGACGAAAGAGGGAGATTTATCATAACTAGTTTCGAACCACCAAGGCGTTCTTCACAATCAGATGAAGAATTTCCAGAGTAAGAAATACCTTCTTCACCAACTGAATCTTTGGACAGATTAGAACAAGAACTTTTGGTAGCCCTTTCTACTAAACATTCCCTTAAGCCTGAACCATCCACATCAAACTCAAGAAAGAAAACAACTATGGCAACACCACCACCACTAGGTGGGTATGCTGATGATCCTCCTAAGACTTTTGAATACCCCATACGGTTGGATATAGCTCTAGATGCTCCCATGAAAACCATTTCTCCATCCATATTGCCAATATTTAGGGGAACTATTTTAGAAGATCCTGATCAGTTTCTATTTGAATTCAAAGTGTTATGTCAGACTTATGACTACATAAATGATAATAAAAAATTGAAATTGTTTCCTTCTACGCTTAAGGATGCTGCTCTCCGATGGTTTATGAGTAATCTTGAACCTAATTCAATCCGTACTTGGGATGACATGGAGACTGCATTCTTACATAAATATTAGGATTACTATAGAGTACAAAATAGGAAAGATGAGTTGTTTTGGATCAAGCAAGAAGAAGATGAGAGTTTAGAGGATTATCTTGATCGCTTTACCTTTCTCCAAAAGATATGTGGTCCTATAGAACCTGATTTCTTAAAGCCTATATTCTTAAGAGGATTGTAGGATGAATCTAGGGAAGTGTTAGATTTAATAGGAAAAGGAGACATAGATTAGCTTGACCTTGAAGATATTGTGGAGTTATGTAGAAACTATTCCCGCACTCACCAATGGAGAAAGAATTTTTTTTTTAGCAATAATGACATAAAGGAGTTGATGGAGGAAATGGCTAATTTAAAAACTAACATCCTTGTTCAACTTAATTCTGCATTAGGTGAGAGAAACATAAAACCCAATTCCACACCACCTTTGGCCATTTATTGCCCTAGATGCAGGAATAAGCATGCTTTGTAGGATTGCACTTTAAACAAAACTTCCATTTGTGGAATTTGTTCCAAGGAACATTCAATAGATAGATGTCCTTTTTTGCCTCATCTAAAATCTATTTTGGGCACCCAAATAGAAGAACTTAATGCTATTGGTCAGAGAACTGGTGGTGGCTATACACAATATCCCAATGCTCCTCGGTTTCCAAACTGGGGACAATATCCTTGGAATATGAACATGCCATGGGGACATGCAGAAGTCCCTGCACAACCTTGGAACCAACCTTGGACAGCTCCTCCAGATTGGTCACATCCTCGGATGGATGAACCCACCTTGGAATGCAACTCATCCACAGTGGACATAGCAAGGACAAAGATGGGGACATCAATATCCACCATATCAAGGATAAAAAAGGTATCAAGGGTAAGCTCAAAACTTGCTGCCAGCTCCTAATCCAAATTTTTATGGAAGAACACAACATCAACAAACACAACCAGTGAAACAACCTCCACTCCCATCTCAGCCTGTGACTAACCCAAATAATACCAGACAAATAACCCCTTTTTATGAGGCTTAGTCTGAAGACTCTGCTGCAATTCATGTACTTGATTGTAGTAACATCCAGATGCGGTCAGGGAAGGTTTTACATGAACCTGTTCCACCCACCATTGAAGAAATAAGTGAGAAACAAGAACCTCCAAATTAGGAGACAGTGCAACAAAAAAAAATATGAAGTAACAAAAAAAATGCAGGAATCTTCTCCAGTAGAATTACCATACCCTGAAAGGTTTGATCACATTGATACTACCCCTGAATCAGAATTAGTGACAAAACTTAAAAATATGTCAATTTCTCTCCCTTTGTTGTAGGCAATAAGGGATGTGCATTCACTCAAAAAAACTATTCAAGAGTTATGTATCAAGAAACCTGGTAAAAATAAGGCCTTTCCTAAAATCGTTCAAGTAGAAGGCAAATTAGCTGATTTATTTTTTGAGAAACTAGTTCCTCCCAAATATAGTGACCCCGATAGTCCAATAGTTACAATTACTATTGGATTAATGCAAATTCCTAATGTGCTAATTGATCTTGGAGCTGCAATTAATGTTATGACTAAGGACATAATGCAAAAGTTGTAGCTCAAGAATATCAGTCCTACTACCACAATTTTAGAAATGGTAGATAGGTCCGTTGCTAAACCTGAAGGTATCCTAGAAGATGTAGCCATTGAAGTCTCTTCTTGGGAATATCCTGTAGACTTCTTAGTGTTGCAACCTAGAAATTCAGTCAATGGATACCCTATCATTCTAGGATGACCTTGGTTGGCTACTGTAGCTACTTTTATATACTGCAGATCAGGGGAAATGACCATTTCTTATGGTGTTGACCTAAAGAAAATTTATTTGTATCCACCTGCTCAACCTTCAACTAAATTTTTTGGACAAATTTGGTATCCTAAATTTGATGAAGAATAGGAAACGATTGCCACTTTGGCTACAGTTGTAGTAAAAGAACATATTGGGGAAATCACTACACCTGAGAAAGAAATATTCGAGACTAAAACTGTCCTAATTGAAACATTACAATCAGAAGGACTAACCGATGATCAAACTCTTGTTCATCGGTTGTTGTGGCAAGAGGAGGAACAAAATTCAAAACTTCTATCATCTATGCCTAATCAGGAAATATCCTTCATTTGACCACATGGATGGCATCATCATCTCCTTAATACATTCAAATGTCCTCTCATTCCATCAGGTATCATTTCTGAGACAAATTCTAGAGTATTTCATACTCTACAGCCACATCATTGTCCATTAAATGCATTAATCAGTAACTATGAAGCAACTAGTTCTATCCATCCAGGGATCAAACAAATTGAAATCTAGCCAGGTAAATTTTTGAACATTAATAGCTGGCTAACGAAGGACCAAGAAGCCAAATTATTTGTTGTCTTACAAATACATGTCCAGCCTTTTGCATGGAATTATAAAGACATGACAAGCATTCATCCTGAGGTATGTACACATAAGATATACACAAAAAATGTAAAACCAGTAAGGAAACCTCAAAGACGCTTGAATCCCGCTCTAAAGGAAATTGTGAAAGAGGAAATTGAAAAACTCTTAGATGTTGGATTCATTTATCCAATTTCAGACAGTAAATGGGTTTCACCACTGGTCATCGTTCCAAAGAAAAATGGTAAAATGAGAGTATGTGTGGATTATAGGGATTTAAATAAGGCCACACATAAGGATCATTTCCCATTACCATTCATAGACCAAGTATTGTATACCCTTGCTGGAAAGAAATTTTTCTATTTTCTTGATGGTTCCAGCGGGTATAACCAAATACAAGTTGCGCCAAAAGATCAGGAAAAGACTACCTTTACATGTCCTTGGGGAACCTTTGCTTATAGGGTTTTACCCTTTGGTTTTACCCTTTGGTTTATGTTACTAAATGGGTAGATGTTCGTGCATTTAAACATGCTAGAGAAGAAAAAGTTGCTGATTTTTTGTATTCATATAGTTTTTTGTGTTTTGGAGCCCCACAATCTATCACCATAGATCACAGACCCCAATTTACTTCCAAGATTATTGAAGCCTTCACTCACCTCTATCAAGTCAAACACAGAAAATCCTCACCTTATCATCCACAAGCTAATGGCCAAGTTGAAGTAACCAATAGGAAATTAGAATGAATTTTGACCAAAACTGTAGCAGTCCATAAAAGAAATTGGTTGGACAAATTACCAGAAGCTATTTGGGCTTATAATACCACTTGGAAATCTACCACTGGATTTATGCCCTATGAATTGGTCTATGGAAAAAAATCGCTTTTGCCTATTGAGTTTGAATTACTAACTCTTCGAACTACTTTGGAAGTAGGTATTGATCTGTCACAGGCACAAGAAGAGTGTATTATGCAACTTGATGCATTGGATGAACTGTGCATGGATGCACTACATCAGACAAAGATAATCCAAGCATAGCGAAAGATGTGGCATGATAGTCACATAAAGCAGTAGAAATTTCAGCAAGGTGACTAGGCCTTGTTGTTTGATTCACAATACAAGGATTTCCCTAGAAAGTTGAAAACCAGATGGCTTGGACCATATCAAATTGAGAAAGTGTTTGAAAATGAAGTTGTTCGTCTTATACCTATTGATGACTCACAACGCAAGTTGGTGGTGAATGGACATCATCTTCGTATGTACCACAAACCATACAACAAGGCATAATTTCTCAAACAAGTGGAAAGTTTGAATGTACACATTTGGGAAGAAAAAAATTCTTCCATACCGAATTCAACAGATTGACACAAGAATTTGATTTTGAAAAAATAATAAAAAAAAAAAACAAATAAAAAATTTAGGAAGTGAAAACCTCTTTGAGGCACTCCTGAGTTGGGTTTACATGAAAACCAGTTTTTCGACATGTTTACCTAGTTGGTTTCACTATCATTGTTTGGTCTTGTCTCATGACCATGGTTTCGTCTATTTTCAGATTACACCTACCTAAGTTCAAAGATTGATTATTTGGAAATCTCAACAGGAGCACCTTGAAATGTAGATAAAATGGTTATAACAGGTATGTGTCTTTTTCATTCTCTGAATAATGTAAATCATTAGTATATAATGTAAATATCCTTGATTAATATAAAATCATGTAAAAATGGGAAATCATAAATGAAAAGTCCTTGTCCATAATGCCTCTGCCTAATTCTGCTCTAGAATGAAAAAACCAGAAGTGCACTGGAATAGGGAAGCACGGGAATAACCTATTATATTCCAAAGCGTGGGAATAAACTGTTTATATCCCAGAGCATAGGAATGATTTAACAAACACAGGAATAAACTATTTATATTCTAGAACATAGGAATGATTGATTAAGCACAGGAATAAATCACTAAGCGCAGGAATGAAATTATGTGTAAAAATTGTTTATGACATGTGGCCTACGGTGAGTTAATTGGTTTAAAAAGAAAAATATAGGCCACCAACTCATGGTTGCATGTGACATCTAGCGTCGATAACAAAAATGAGTGAAGTTATGGGTGATAACTTCACATGCGTTGCCACATCATTATGCTGCAAGTTTTGAAGAAGTTCCTGTGCTGCTATTATTCTTGCTACGGTGATTGAAACCCGAAGCCAGATGCACGCTCGTATTGTCCACAAATTTACAAAAACTACAGAACAGAAGGCAAGAAATTACGCCATGGGGGGAAAGAAAATTAGAGCCAAACCTAAAAATGTTAGCTACCTAGAAAGTGACCTTGCATCCCTACAAATATTCGTTGATGGAGGATTTTTGCTATTCCTGCAAAAATTTGATGGCTATTCCGAGGGCTTGGAGACAGAATTCGCACACACCTGCCGCAACAATCGGGTGCACATTAATGGGATGACTATCCAGGTAAATCCTAAAATACTTAGCCAAGTCACTGAATTACCTCTTCAAGGCTTGCAGATTGTAAAAACTGGGCGAAATATTTTAAATGACCTAGTTAATCAGTTTAAGAAAGAAGGGGATGGAGAAATTGAGTTTTTAATGCATAGAAATGTTTGTAAGGGGGTAAAAAGACTTAGTTTACCAGTCCCTTGGAATGAAGTTGCAATGTGGGTTATGAGGTACATCACTTGTGACGACCAATTTCCTGTTGTATCTAGCCCACACCTTAGTATCCTCAACCATCTGTGCCATGGAGCAAGTTAAACCAGAATGTAGGGTTAATGTGCCCTTATACCTTTTTCAGGAGTTAAAGGTTATGGCCAAGAATACCAAGAAGGGAAGGGAAGCCCTAAGCACCATGGGATCATCAAACTGATTTGTCAGTATCACTTTAGGGGCAACCCTAGAAATTTTGACCGCTTCTTTGCCCCTTGGACAGAAACAAATGACTCTAATCCTGCATCAAAGGAAGGGGAAGCAGAGCAAGAGGAAGTAGAGGAAGAAGAAGTAGAGGAAGACTCTGCAGGAAACCCTATTCTAGAACCCTCTAAAATTAGAATTTCCCCCTCTCTAGATGGTCCCCCATCTTCAAAAACTTAGAAACAGCAAGCGTCCACATCTGGTTCTCAGTCAAAAAGAAAAAGGGTAACATTTGCAGATACGATACAATCCAGCGGGGAAATTGGAAGTGCAAGTGAACATGCACCTACTACGAAATCTACTCCTGAAACAATAGCAACATCTGTAGTTGCTCCAGAACATCCAAAACTTGCACCTGCTAAGAAGTATCCAAGGTCTACAGGGTTAAGAAGGTCTACTAGACTT